>CM066032.1:1195392064-1195543927 GCA_033557465.1 Ichthyophis bannanicus | reverse complement strand
AGAGACAGCCTGTTGCTTTGCCGTCCACTGGGAAGAGAAGTGGCCCATTGGGCTGGTCCTCATGTGGAGGGACAAGCGTAGGGGACCACATGGCAAGCCGTAGATGCCAATGGTGATCCGAGCAGCTGATGCATCTCTCGAGCGAGAGGTGAGTTTTTTGTAGTGCTGTTCCAAGAACACGTGCACAATGCGAGGACAGCGTAGCAGCTGGAGTCAGGTAGGTCTTTGGCAGAGTCTGGTATCTAGCCTTGCTCCTATGAGCTTCCAGCGTTTTACGTGGGACGTCAGAAAAGGATGTCCAACGATGAACTCTGACAGGGCCTAGATTATGGAGTTCCACGCATTGGTGTACGAGGAGAGAGGCCTGGGCATGTATTTTGTGAGCTGTGGCCTTTATGAGGGCATTCGGTCCAAGTAGGGGCACAAAACTTATTCCCCTCGGTATGGACCCAAACTCGGCTACCACATACATGCACTTTGTGAATACCTCTGGGTGCTGAGGCACGGTCTGAAAGAGAAAACATTTTTTGGATAGTGGTTTCCTTGATGGGGGGGACCAAAGGAACTTTTCCGCTGTGTCTTGTTGGCAGAGAAGATGGGTTGTACGCATCCTTGTGATCTAGAGAAACAAAGGCAGTTCTGCCTGTGTAGGTTCAGGAAGTAGGTTTCCTAGAGAAAATCATTTTGATATGTCTTTTTTGGAACAGGAACTTGTTCAGTTCTCTGAAATGTCAGATGTGTCTGTGACCTCCTTTTCCCGTTGGTATGAGGAAATGGGGGGGGAGAACCCAGAATCCTGGTGGAGATGAGGTACCACTTCCATGTACCGCTCCTTGAGGTTAGAAGATGTTTTACCTCTGGATTCAAGTTGGGGGGAGTTTGCAAACTGAAATGTTCCCCTTACTAATTGTAGGACGGGCGTCAGGCTATGTGAATGACGCCTGTAAAAACCTCTTCTATGATGGACACCAAAAGCGCACACTAGCACGCAGGCAACAGCAAACAGTACAAAACGTAGGCAGGTGTAGGGCTCCTCAGCCAATACTTTATTGTTCCATATATGTAAAAGGGAGACCTGACCTGACACAGGCCGTGTGTTCCGATAAAAATCTTCTTCCAGGGGTTGGCTTTCACCTTAGTACTAAAAACACATTATGAATAAATGTAAAAACAACAAAGTCAAAAAAAAACAGTTAAACCTAATTACATCGTATGTAACATCATAAAGAAACGCGATAAAAGATGATAACATAAATAAATAAATAATCAGCTTAAACCATATTAAAACAAACAGAATATTATTAATCTTATAGCTATAAATATGAACCAATAATAAAGGATATCACACTCAAGTAATGTTAAAGAAAACCCATAAAACATGAAACCTCTTTGAAAATTAAAAATAAGACTTAAAAAGGCTCCCTTTAAAAACTAAAGGAAACACAATGGGGGCGTATGTTTACAAACCCCTGTTAGGGTGTGCGGGCGCGCTAGTGGGCGGATGCCATATAAGGAGTGGGGCGTTTCAGTCAGAAAAAAAGTTATAACCAGGGAATCTTAATCATGCGCTGAATGTTGCGTCTGCGCTCATGTGCGCCCCGCACATTAGCCGCATGAGAAAGTTGCACGGGGAAGCATCAATGGGGCTTAGTCGCTGATTGTGCAAAAAGCCCAAGATACCAGAGCCACAGTACAATGGTTAAAGGACACGGACCAATGGTGCAGAGAATCCATGGTGTTCCAATCCCCACACTGTGGCCCCAATAAAGAAAAGCTGTGGGCTGAGGCAAAATTCCCTAGTATGGGGACAGATTGCTTTAGGAGGCATGTTTAATTTTTATTTTTAACTTATCTCTACTAGCAATACGCACTTTTCAAAACAGCGTGTTAACATAAGGCGCCCCTAAGGCACCGAAATTTCTAAAGTGCACTGTCCCGCCAATCAACCCTCGAAATGTTGCTTATAGGGCGCTTTATAGGGTGCCGTGAATGAGGTACTGGGCAAGGTCACCAGCACTGTTTTTGATGGCAGCACTGTGTGCAGTTTTAAGGAATAAAAATCATAAGTAGGTGCGCTGACATGCAAAGAGGCGCAAGCAGTGTAGCACATTGGTTAAGACCACTGGACCAATTGAGGGCAGGGAGTCAGGGTTTCAATCCCCCAACTGTGGCCTAGTGGAAGAAGGCTGGCGACTGATGCATTAACTGTTAATATGGTAATAGTGCTGTAGAGGGGCATTTTTTAATTAGTGCTGCCAGCAAACACACCCTCAAAAGTATTGTAAATATAAGGTGCTGCATAAGGTGCGCATAGGGTACCCCAGAGGGCACATTCTAAAGTGGGCACTGTCCGCCACGGCACCCCTACAATGTTCCTGAAAGGGTGACCTATGAGGCACCAGCAAGGTCATAGCACTGTGTTTGTATGGCAGCACTGTGCATTTAAAAAACGCATGGAAATTCTGAAGTAGTGTGCGCTGGGCATGCAAGTGAGGGAACAGCTAGTGTAGCACAATGGTGTAAGGCACTGACTGCTGATAACAGTTGTCATGAGTTTGCTCCCCAGTGTGCCTAATACATAAGGCTGGCTGAGGCATCAGCTTTGCAAGTGTACATATTGCGTCTTCTGCAGCAATTTATTTTTGTATTTTAATTAATTGCTACAGCCAGCAAACGGTGACAGCCATCTTCACGTGCCGTAGGACTGAAGGTTGCCGCAATAAGGCACCCTATAAGGCACTCCATAGGGCACATTATAAAGTGCACTTGTCCGGCCCCGTGCACCCTAAAATGTCCCCTAAGGACACCCTATAAGTCGCTCCACAGGATAACGTATAATGCACCTTATATGGACGGTAACCATAAGGTGGCCCTATAGGGTTCCCTATAAAGCGCCCTCTGAGGCACCTTTTATGGGTACAGTAACGTAGAGAGGGTTTTGGCTGGCAGCAATAATGGTACATTTTAAAAAGAGATGAATGCTTTAGGCAGCCTTATGAAATAAGCTCCCACGCCTGTGGGTTTGAAACCAAGACCTTTGGCTCCAAAGGCAGCTGAAGTAACCCGGTGGGCTACAGCTCGTATAGCTACCTATTAAGCCCATGGCTGGGCTGTAGAGGGACTGCACGCTCACCACACAGAAAATCTGCTGTGGTCACCAGGATAGGGTTATGGCCACCCCGTACCCATGAGGCACTTGGCACATGTCAAATCAGCAGTCCACAGATGAACAAAGATGGGGTATGCACCCCCACAGGCACCTTGGCCTGGGTAGGGGGTACTGACTCGTGTGTGTTACTGGAACGAGAGTAGCGTACACACCGGTTCACCATTGTGCGGGGTGAGGGTACTTGGTCCTCACCCTGAGTGTGCGGTGGGCGGCCCCAGCAACCTAGGGACCACAGCACCTTCCATTGCAGAAATAGGCCATGCTGCAGGTCCCCAGCAGTGCTTATGTGGTGAGTTAGGGTAGTTTTTGGCAGTAAAACCCCTTGGATCATATCTGTCTGTCTCAGTCAGGTGCGACCTTTCTTTCCCCCCCCCCCCCCCTAGGAGGATGTAAGCACCACCACCCTTCTCTCCTCCAGGGCTGAGGGTGACAAAACATGGCTCTTCCATCACCAGATGCACATTCTACCCTCCCCAGCAAATGGTGGCAGTAGAGGGGACCATCAACCCCAGTCCTGCTGGGGAACAAAACCACTCTAAAGAACAGTCAATGCAGCTCTATAACACATCCATAACACAATAGGCAGACAGACATAGGCGGCCTGAGATATGCTAAGCTGCAACCCACCACTATCTGATACTTCTACTGCAGCAATCCTTCAGCCAACCTGCACCCTCCCAAGGCACTCCATCAAGATAAAAACACATACCAGCTGCAAAACAGTCTGACCTAGCTAGTCCATAGTGCACACTCCTGGGGGAACAAATGCAAGCATACCCAGAAAACTGCGGATGTCAACATACACAACGCGAGGCAGATAAGTCAGGTGACTGAGCTCCAAAAGGAAAACCATAAATATCACATGGAAAAAGAACCCATGTAGAGCACTATGGGGTGTCCTAGCCATGGGGGCTGTGGTCACTGCCCAGTGACCAGGGTGGAGAGTGAATTCTCCCAGCAGGGACATGCTTGATGGCCAACCCTGTCTGTGTAGGTGGGTGTGGCCGGGTACTAAAAATGTCACAGCCAGAGGTGGCCCTCATGCCCGGTGCAGATGCATCCTGGCCAGGGCCACCCTGGCCGGGCTATACCCAATGGTAGACCTTGCTCCTCATTATGCACATTGGCACGGCCAATACTGGCAACAGGGTGCAATGCTTGGCACGTGTGGGCTGTGAAGGGTGTTTGCAGCCACCACCCCCCACACTGTGATAGACAGACCCCACACAACCCACACCTATGCCAGCATTGTGCTACTATAGAGGAGTTTTTAGACAGACCTGGCCACCACATCTTCAGTCCTGGAACAGTACAGGCATGATATGGTTACGCAAGTACTGTTGGCGGGTCATTCCTCCAGGGTGGTAAAACACTGTCAGAGACCAGACCTGAAGCTTACACACCACAGACATCAGAAAGGTTGTTATGATGGAGCTCAATCAGCAAACTGTGCTTAACGTAGGGAATTGCTATCAGCCAGTAATCATAGCAAACGTTTGATAGCTGAGTACAATATACCCAGGTGTAGGGTGGCATTGCTTAGGTATGCAAGTGCTAGTATTGTGAGATGCACGCAGGGCCCAATGTCCTGCCTCTCCAGGAGGCATTGGCTAATGGGGCCTGTGGGTGTGGGTGTGGGTGTGTCTGCCCCTGTTGGCTGACTGCTTTACGGCAGAGGTTCCCAACTCCAGTCCTGGTGTGCCAAACACTGTTCGGGTTTTCATGCTGTCCCTCATGAAATATGGCATGAGATACATCTGCATACCATGGGGGTGGTGCATAGATTATGCAGCACAGGCATCTTTATTAGAGGCAGCATGGAACCTGAATGGTGTTTGGCCCTCCAGGACTGCATTTGGGAGACTCTGCTCTAGGTAATGCGGCTGTTTGTGGTGTCTGTGCTCGGTGGGGTAAAATATAGGCGTATTAACCATGCATATGTTCTCTGCAATAAAGCTTTGTCCTTACTGTCGACGGTTTACTTATGGGAAAAATATGTGGACTGGATTGGCAGTAGCCCCAGCTGGGCTTTGAACCTGTGACCTTCTATTCTTGCACATTACTGTCCTGTGTGCACTGCACCACCGAGTTGCCACAAATATGCTGCATTCCCTGGGGAGTCCATGACTGTACATCCGACAGGGCCTGTTTTGTTGCAGTGCACGGCACCCACCTGGACAGGGCTAGGCCATGGTCTGCTGTTGCCACCAGTTGCTGCCACCTCCACCACCAGTACCGCTCCATCCTTAGATTGGAGACAGCATAAACCCTGAAGGATTTGTGGCCCTCCAGGACTGCATTTGGGGGAATCTGCTCTAGGTAATGTGCAAGTTTCTGGTGTCTGTGCTCTGTAGGGTAAAATAGAGGTGTTTGAGCCATGTTTATGTTCTCTGCAATAAAGGTTGATCTTTACTATCACGATATAGTTGTGGGTAAAATATGGGGACTGGATTGGCAGGAGCCCCAGCTGGGGCTTGAACCTGTGACCTTCTGGCTGTGTGGCAATGCACCACTGTGTTGCCACAGAGACAGTGCATTCCCTGATGATACCATGACTGTTTGTCCGGCAGGGCCAGTCTGTTGCAGTGCATTGCACCCACCTACACAGGGCTAGGCCATGGTCTGCTCTGGCCAGCTGCCACTGCCCCCCTCCACCTCCAGTACCCCTGTGCCACCATGCTGACATGCCCTTCTGCTGGTGGTGCTGGTGGTACGCAGTCTCAGGCCATCCTGTGTGCAGGTAGGCGGCTGCCTATGTGCGGGTTCTGGGGTAGGGGTGCCTGCATATCTGTCCGCACGTCCCCCAATCACCGCCTGCCACTGTTCTGTGCCCTTGGAGGTACCTGCTGGGTACTATCCCCTGTGACACTGTGATAGACACGCTCATGCCCATGTTGGGCCTTCATCAGTTGCTGTCTGGCTACTGTACAGTTTCAGCATTCCTAGGTGCCACCTAGGCATCTGCCTAGTCTGCACTGTGCCCCAGCTGCACCACAGCATTTGCCGCCTGCAGCCCTCTGTATCCCCTTTCCCAGCATATGTCCAGTTGCCCATTCCGACATGCCCGCCCTGCTGCTGTGGAACATGGGCATGCCATAGGAAACCTGTCCAATGGAGGACGTAACCCTGATCAGTGCTATTTCACTGTGGGATCATTCACCTTGTTTGGGGACGGAGCGTAGACCCTTCTAAATTCATATTTATTTTTTGGGGCTTTCTTGGGAGTGTTTCTTGATGTTTCCCATTAATATCGCTATTGCCCAGCTTGCTTATGATTTTTTTATATTTTGTTGGGGTCATTTTTAATGTTTATTTGCCCTTTTGTTCCGTGCACATGTATCACACTTATCACTTTTTGTGGGTTTCCCTGGTTTTGCTGTACATTGCTGACAGAAATGGTTTCTCTTCCCTTTAAATAGGTTCTACCGTGAGGTTTGTGATAAGAAAGCTTATCATAGCTCAGGAAGGAGCTATAGAAAAGATGATGTGACTCTGAACAAGCAACCTGTCAGTTCTGGTAGAAATAAGAAAACAGAATTTTCTTACAAAAGACTACCAGTCCCAGAATGCACCAGGTTTCCAGCAGCCATTAGAGGAGCTGAAGTGGGGAAACGTGTGTTCAATCAGGAGGGCTATGAGGTAATCCCTAAGTACTCATCTCAAAGGGCAGGGCCTGATTCAGCACAGCTGCGCTGTATTAGGGAGGAGCACTCATCAAGGCAGAATAAGAATAGAGTTTGTTCTACAGATGACAAGCATCAGCTTCTCCATGATCATCTTCATGATCACCTTGGATATGCAGAGAAGGATCATCAGTTTCATCTGAAGAATCAGCAGAAGCAGAAGCCAAACCGGACGGATAGAGAAGGAAAGAAACCCTCTGGAAGGAAGAGGAGAAAAGCCTTTGAGAGGTCTAGAAGAGTCCAAGGCAGTACGTATACTGGGAGGTATTCCAAGGGCCAGCATAGACCATTGGACTGGGGAAAGCCAGAGGAATGGTGCTGCAGAACAAGGAATCACCAGAGGCTACCTGTGAGGGAGACGGCTGCACGTGGAAGGGACTCTAAGACCTATGCCAGAAGGCATGTGAAGAGAGATCCAGTGTCCAGGGATCAGGACTGGAAGGCTGGACATAAGAACTGGACTACATACTGGCCAGGCTATATAGAGAGGAACTATAGCAACAATGGAAGCTCAGGTATGAACATTGATCTATGCCCTAGCTATAACCTTGAAAGACAGCAGGGAAATAAGTGTTCTCCTGAAAGTGCTCCATTGAAAGATTCATCTGTGCCAATTCATGATAGCGACCCTATGCTTGTTGATGAAGGGGAAATAATAGCAGATCAAGATATTGTTTATATGGACTGCTCTCTATCCAAACTCCGTTGGTAACTTTCTGTGATAAAGCACAGCAGCCATCACAAAGAAAAATATAAATTTGTTCTTTATTCCACTAAGAAAAGCTCCTGAAGCAGGATTTGACTCACACAGTAGAAAGCCAGCCTGCTAAAGGGTTTCAGCTGGATAACTGATAGCAATTGAGCTGCACCTAATTGCTTGTGAGCTAGGAGAGGATTACTTCTGGATCTGTGTGGAAAGTAATCAGAAGTTAACCTTACAAGAACAGTTTATTTATTTCTTTGTGGCTTTTCGTTTGTTAGAGATATGCTAAGAAAACATTAGCTAATTGCCTGACAAGTTTGAAGGTTGTTTTCCTGATTTTGATTTTTGACTTTGTTTTACCAAGTTAAACACTGCAAGCAAGTAACCTAATTTATGTGCTACCAAGCATATCTGTGCTGGGAGAAATAACCCCATAAATAAAGAAGTATCTTATTGGCTTTAACACTTGTGCACAACTAAATTATTGTCAGCAGCTGTGTCTGGTGTGAATGAACTACATTACCCACAATACCTTGCAAAAATCATATAAATATATGCATTGTCAAGACTGTGAATATTCTCACCCAGGCAGCCGTCTGACAAATGGTGTAGTTTTTCGGATTGCTTTTGCACAAAAGGGGATTTACTTGCTGAGGATTACAACTACAGTTCAAGTTTAAAGCTGGAAAAAAAAGATTTTCCCTAAACTGCACTTTGGAGGAGAGGAAGCTGTCCCAGGAGGAAAAGACCCTGTGCAGAGCTGGATTCATCACTGAGACAAGGTAATAAGTACCTGGGCATGTCTAGTGGTGGATGGGAGTAAGCACAGGGTAATTGAAAAAAAAAAGTGTAGAAAAAAACACCTGTTTGGAAGGTGGTGCACTGTGTTTTTTTTTCTTTGTATTTTCTTACAGGGTTCAAGATGGATCCAAAGGAACTAGCTCAGTGGATGGCAGCCCAATTCAGCAGGCAGCAGGAGCTAGCACAGCAGGCTCAGGACACTGCTATGAGAGCCTTAATGGACCAGCAGAAGCCAGTGCTTGATCTGGTGCAAGCCCTAGTTGAGCTGAAGAACCAAAGTGGAACAGATGCAAGACCAGCAGTGAATACTGGTACACCACATGTGGACAGTGTGGGACTCAATCAAGGGATTGGGGCATTTAGTTTTGGGAAGCTAACTCCAGATGATAATGTTGATGATTTTCTAGAGTCTTTGAAAGAGTGGCACAAGCATTAGCATGGCCAGAGACCCAGTGGGCAGTAAGGCTGGCAGCCTCATTAACTGGAGAGGCACTTGCAGCTTACAGAGCAATGCCAGCAGCCCAGGCTTTGAATTATAAGGATGTAAAGGCTGCTATTAGAGATCGCCTAGGGTTGTCTATTTCAGAGTATAGGCGAATGTTTAGAGCTACTACATTGAGAGTGGGTGAAACACCCAGGGCTCTGAGTCAGAGAATCAGAGGCTTAGCTGTAAAATGGTTGGAGCCTGAGAAAAAGACGGTAGAAATGTTATTAGATATTATAATGCTTGAACAATTTATGTCTGGGGTGCCTAAAGATTTGCACACTTTCCTTATACAGCAAAATTGCCAAAATCTTGGAGAGGCAACCATGCTAGCAGAGAGATTCTTGGGAGCCACGCAGGCTTGCCATAGAATGGGTGGCCCTCTGAAGATAGGTGCTGAGGCAAGTTGTGCTGTATCAGAAAAGAAAATAGTTAAAAATATTTCTGAAAATAAATGTACTGTGCCAAACCAGATGACACAGGGGCGTGAAAAGAAATGTTTCAAGTGTGGAAGCTGGGGACATTTAGAGAAGGGATGCCAGTCAAACACTAGCTTAATGGGTCTGGATTTAAAACAGCCCAAAGAAGGATTTCTTTTGATGGTTGATGTGCAAGGAATTACCATAAATGCTTTGTTAGACTCTGGGGCAGACCAGAGTATGATGTCAGAAAGGCTTTGCAAGAGAATAGAGGCCCAAGAAGGATTTGTGCCTAGAACCCCTGAAAGCCAAGTTCACATCGGGTGCATTCATGGTGCTGCAACATCATATCCCACCTATAGGCTAAAGGTTAAGTGCCTGGGGGAACAAGAGGAAGTCCTTTTAGCAGTGGTGCCTAGGCTACCCTTTGATTTGGTTCTAGGAAAGGACTGGCCAAGATTTAAGCAGGGGCTAGTGAAAGGGCTAGGAAAGAAGGAGGGAGAAGGATTAATAGAAATAGCTCCCGGGCCATTCTTTGGAAGTCCTCAGTCCCTAGCTAAAAAGATGGTTAAGCTTCCAGAAGGCCAAACTATGGGTAATAAGAGGGGCCTTGTATCCACCCGCTCGCAGGCTAAGGTAGAGAGCCAGCAGAAGGAGGAGGGGGAACAGGCAGAGTTATTAGGAGACTTACCCTCTTATGATGATTTAATAACCCCATCATCTGGTAAAGTAAGAAAGTTGAAAGCAGAAAAGCGGCGTGAGAGACTTTGCAGAGCACAGGGTAGGGCTGACATGTTAGCTGGTCAAAGTTTGCCCTGGGTGCCAGCTGAGTTAGTGGCAAAGTTTCCTAACTTTCCACAAGAGCAGCGAGCTGATCAAGCTCTCACCCAAGCTTTTAAGTATGCTCATGAGGTCAGGGAGGAGTTGCCCAGATTCAGACTAGATAATGATATATTATATATAGAGAGAGTCAGGACCCCAGAAATGGGACCATACGTAAACAATTGGTGGTACCCACAACTTTCAAAGGGCTAGTACTTAGACTAGCACATGATCATCCAGTTGGAGGTCATAAAGGGATGCAAAGAACGCTGGATCAAATACTTAAGCGTTTTTATTGGCCAGGTATCTTCAAAGAAACTGCCCAGTTTTGTGCTGCATGTCCAGCGTGTCAGCGAGTTACAGCGGCTCACCCACCGGTGGTGCCATTGATCCCCATGCCAATTATCACAGACCCAATTGGTCGCATTGCCATGGATATTGTAGGCCCATTAGTCAAAACGCCCCGAGGTTTCCAATACATCCTAGTTATGGTAGATCAGGCAACAAGGTTTCCCTGGGCCATACCATTGAGGAATGTTTCTGCAAAAACAATAGCTTTAGAGCTAGTAAAATTGTTTTGTGAAGTGGGATTCCCAAGAGAGGTGTTGACTGACTGAGGGTCCAATTTTGTATCCATATATTTGGCCCATGTCTGGGATGCCTTTGGCATTCATCACGTAAAAACCTCAGCCTACCATCCACAATCAAACGGTTTGGTGGAGAGATTCAACCAAACTCTCAAACAAATGTTGAGAAGGGGGTTAGCAGGAGAGGTAAAAGAATGGGATATGTTATTGCCTTTTGCCTTGTATGCCTGCAGGGAAAGAATTCAGGTGTCCCTAGGTGTAACCCCATATGAATTGATGTATGGTAGGGCTCCACGGGGTTTGTTAGACATTTTGAGGGAACAATGGATTGATCCTGAACCAGGAAGTCAGGAGGTGCCACTGTTTCTACGTGACTTGAGAGCACGTTTGAAAAGGACGTCGCAGGTTGCTGAGAGGAACCTGCAGGACAGTCAAGTTCGCCAGAAAGGGTGGTATGATAGGAAGGCCAAAAGCCGCCAATTAAACATTGGTGAAAAGGTTTTGGTTCAAGTAGCAGGTACAGCTCCAAAATTTGAAGTACAGTGGAAAGGGCCATGGAAGGTTGTTAAACAAGTGAGCCCAGTAACTTATGTGGTAGAAAATGCAAGAGGGCGTAGGCAGACCTACCATATTAATGTACTTAAGTCTTGGAAGGAGAGGCCTATAAATAATAATGTCCCTGAAGCCAGTCAGGAAGTAAGTGAGCTTCAAAATGATAACACTCTCGTAGGTATTACGGACTGTAGGAAAGAAGTTTCACCAGTTAAACCAGTCCGTAATAACTTAAGCAGGGGGGTATGTGATAAGGAAGCTTATCATAGCTCAGGAAGGAGCTATAGAAAAGATGATGTGACTCTGAACAAGCAACCTGTCAGTTCTGGTAGAAATAAGAAAACAGAATTTTCTTACAAAAGACTACCAGTTCCAGAATGCACCAGGTTTCCAGCAGCCATTAGAGGAGCTGAAGTGGGGAAACGTGTGTTCAATCAGGAGGGCTATGAGGTAATCCCTAAGCACTCATCTCAAAGGGCAGGGCCTGATTCAGCACAGCTGCGCTGTATTAGGGAGGAGCACTCATCAAGGCAGAATAAGAATAGAGTTTGTTCTACAGATGACAAGCATCAGCTTCTCCATGATCATCTTCATGATCACCTTGGATATGCAGAGAAGGATCATCAGTTTCATCTGAAGAATCAGCAGAAGCAGATGCCAAACCGGACGGATAGAGAAGGAAAGAAAGCCTCTGGAAGGAAGAGGAGAAAAGCCTTTGAGAGGTCTAGAAGAGTCCAAGGCAGTACGTATACTGGGAGGTATTCCAAGGGCCAGCATAGACCATTGGACTTGGGAAAGCCAGAGAAATGGTGCTGCAGAACAAGGAATCACCAGAGGCTACCTGTGAGGGAGACGGCTGCACGTGGAAGGGACTCTAAGACCTATGCCAGAAGGTATGTGAAGAGAGATCCAGTGTCCAGGGATCAGGACTGGAAGGCTGGACATAAGAACTGGACTACATACTGGCCAGGCTATATAGAGAGGAACTATAGCAACAATGGAAGCTCAGGTATGAACATTGATCTATGCCCTAGCTATAACCTTGAAAGACAGCAGGGAAATAAGTGTTCTGCTGAAAGTGCTCCATTGAAAGATTCATCTGTGCCAATTCATGATAGTGACCCTATGCTTGTTGATGAAGGGGAAATAATAGCAGATCAAGATATTGTTTATATGGACTGCTCTCTATCCAAACTCCGTTGGTAACTTTCTGTGATAAAGCACAGCAGCCATCACAAAGAAAAATATAAATTTGTTCTTTATTCCACTAAGAAAAGCTCCTGAAGCAGGATTTGACTCACATAGTAGAAAGCCAGCCTGCTAAAGGGTTTCAGCTGGATAACTGATAGCAATTGAGCTGCACCTAATTGCTTGTGAGCTAGGAGAGGATTACTTCTGGATCTGTGTGGAAAGTAATCAGAAGTTAACCTTACAAGAACAGTTTATTTATTTCTTTGTGGCTTTTCGTTTGTTAGAGATATGCTAAGAAAACATTAGCTAATTGCCTGACAAGTTTGAAGGTTGTTTTCCTGATTTTGATTTTTGACTTTGTTTTACCAAGTTAAACACTGCAAGCAAGTAACCTAATTTATGTGCTACCAAGCATATCTGTGCTGGGAGAAATAACCCCATAAATAAAGAAGTATCTTATTGGCTTTAACACTTGTGCACAACTAAATTATTGTCAGCAGCTGTGTCTGGTGTGAATGAACTACATTACCCACAATACCTTGCAAAAATCATATAAATATATGCATTGTCAAGACTGTGAATATTCTCACCCAGGCAGCCGTCTGACAGGTTTTAACTCGCGGTATTTTTTTGCTTGAATTTCAGCCCCGCTCGTGTGCGGGGAGCCTCTCCCCTCCCACTCTCCACCCATTGACCCGTCTCTCCGCCCCTAGGGAGCCTTCCTCCGCCCTCCGAGAGCCTTTCCACGCCTTTATCGCACATCAGCGCGCCGCGCATATGAGCAGGCACTTTAGTGCAGTGCGCACGTGTGCAGGACACAAAAATGCATCATTAGCGTGCGCTAAGGTACCTTAGCGCACGCTATTGTGCGCCACGCACTTGAGCGCAGTTTAGTAAACATACCCCATGGTGTATGCGAAACATTGATTACAAATAAATATTAAGCATAATTTAAAATAAAATAGATTAAAAACACATTATAGATTTCATTCATACCACATAAATAAGATCTATAGTACAATTAAACATGTCAATGTGGGACGGAGAAATAAAGCATGGAGAAAACAAGGAGGAGACGGAAGACAAAGGAGCAGGAGTGAAATAAATTTATCTGAAAACCCGTATTGAGGATATACCAATGCGTTAAATATATGCACTGAAATTGAAACAAACTTGTAAACTGCAAAGGGGAGAAAAGAAAATGTTTGTGTTGAAAAACTAATTCTATCCAAAAGATTCATTGGTTTCTTCAAAATATTAAAATCTTTAAAACTTTAAAATTATCATTAGTTTAAAAACTACTCTATTTTTGTAAACTAAGGAATATTTTAAACATGTCCATGACCAAGGGGACACCATGATCTTAATTCAAACTATAAACCGCTTTCATATAGCAATGACTGGCTAAACATATAGGCTGGCATTGTATTTGTAAACTAAGGAATTTTTTAAAAACTAAGGAATTTTTTAAAACATGTCTTTGACCGAGAGAACACCATGCTCTCATTCAAACCATAAGACGCCGTGTGGGCTGGCATTATGATTATACGAATCTTCCTATAAAAAAATGGACCAACCTATAAACAGAATATGAATTAATAAGCTTGCACGTCGACAATTTTAGTTCATAACTCCTGGGGAAAGGGAGAATGTATTCAACTGTCTAGGCACACTGAACCATATCACCAGGGTGAGTGATAGCCCACTTTGATGGCCTCTCACAACTCCTGGGGATAGGGGGAATGTATTCAACTGTCTAGGCACACAGAACCATATCACCAGGGTGCCTGACAGCCCACTTTGATGGGCTCTCAGGACTCCTGGGGATAGGGAGAATGTATTCAACTGTCTAGGCACACAGAACCATATCACCAGGGTGCCTGACAGCCCACTTTGATGGGCTCTCAGGACTCCTGGGGATAGGGAGAATGTATAGAACTGTCTTTGCACACACAACCATATCACCAGAGTGAGTGATAGCCCACTTTGATGGGCTCTCACAACTCCTGGGGATAGGGAGAATGTATTCAACTGTCTAGGCACACAGAACCATATCACCAGGGTGAGTGATAGCCCACTTTGATGGGCTCTCAGGACTCCTGGGGATAGGGAGAATGTATAGAACTGTCTAGGCACACAGAACCATATCACCAGGGTGCCTGACAGCCCACTTTGATGGGCTCTCAGGACCCCTGTGGATAGGGAGAATGTATTCAACTGTTTAGGCACACAGAACCATATCACCAGGGTGAGTGATAGCCCACTTTGATGGGCTTTCACGACTCCTGGGGATAGGGAGAATGTATTCAACTGTTTAGGCACACAGAACCATATCACCAGGGTGAGTGATAGCCCACTTTGATGGCCTCTCACAACTCCTGGGGATAGGGGGAATGTATTCAACTGTCTAGGCACACAGAACCATATCACCAGGTCGCCTGACAGCCCACTTTGATGGGCTCTCAGGACTCCTGGGGATAGGGAGAATGTATAAAACTGTCTTTGCACACACAACCATATCACCAGAGTGAGTGATAGCCCACTTTGATGGGCTCTCACAACTTCTGGGGATAGGGAGAATGTATTCAACTGTCTAGGCACACAGAACCATATCACCAGGGTGAGTGATAGCCCACTTTGATGGGCTCTCAGGACTCCTGGGGATAGGGAGAATGTATAGAACTGTCTTTGCACACAGAACCATATCACCAGGGTGAATGATAGCCCACTTTGATGGGCTCTCAGGACCCCTAGGGATAAGGAGAATGTATTCAACTGTTTAGGCACACAGAGCCATATCACCAGTGTGAGTGATAGCCCACTTTGATGTGCTCTCACGACTCCTGGGGATAGGGAGAATGTATAGAACTGTCTAGGCACACAGAACCATATCACCAGGGTGAGTGATAGCCCACTTTGATGGGCTCTCAGGACTCCTGGGGATAGGGAGAATGTATAGAACTGTCTAGGCACACAGAACCATATCACCAGGGTGAGTGATAGCCCACTTTGATGGCCTCTCACAACTCCTGGGGATAGGGAGAACGTATTCAACTGTCTAGGCACACAGAACCATATCACCAGGGTGCCTGACAGCCCACTTTGATGGGCTCTCAGGACTCCTGGGGATAGGGAGAATGTATAGAACTGTCTTTGCACACAGAACCATATCACCAGGGTCTGCCTATCCCCAGGAGCCCTGAGAGCCCATCAACGTGGGCTGTCACTCACCCTGGTGATATGGGGTTGTGTGTGCCTATGGGGTATGTTCATTAATCCATCTTAATGTGAATCCAGCAATGATGTGCTGGATGCCATGAGGGGGGGGGGGCTTCTGAGCTAAACGTTGGACTCACGCAATAGGTTATGTACCGCACATTATGACACGATGGAGGTAGGTGTAGCACATTACTGTGTGTGAATCCTAGGCATGTGTGCTGGCATACAGACCTAGTGGAGGTAGGTGTAGCACATTGGTTGACAAATTGCCTGATGGTACAGGGGTCATGGGTTCAATGCAACATTGTGGCTTTTGCATATGACTGCCTGAGACATTACCCTTTAATATCAGCTGTGCTTTGTGAGGCATTTGGATTTTTGTATTTAATTCTGCTGCCAGCAAACACACCCTCCCATTGGTATAACCTAAGGTGCCAAATGATGCACGCTATGCGGCACTCCTGAGGACACATAATAAGGTGCACTGTCCAACCCGGCACCTCATAATGTTCCCTTTGGGGCACCTTATAGGGTGCTTTGGAGGCACCTTCAGGTTACAGCACTGAGGGTGTTGGCGGTGGCAGCACCAATTTAAATTATAACAAATAATTCCTCATACAGCCCTATCACATAACCCCACTGTGGGATCAAACCCATGACTTCTGGCTCCACAGGCAATGCAGTCACCCGTGGGCTACATCTCCATAGCTGCTAACAAACTCCTGGCTGGCTACAGTTGGACTGCAGCCCACCACACAAACTGTCTGCTGTGGTTGGCAGGATAGGGTTAAACCACACATACCCATGATGCACTGCACATGCAAATCAACAGTCTACAGATAACCACAGGATGGGGTATGCACCCCCACACCACCTCAGCCTGGTAGGGAGTAATGAGCATGTGTGTTACTGGCACAGATTGGTAGTGACCATCACATTGTGCGGGTCCTGTGCTCACCCTGAGGGTGAGGTGGGCCACCCAGCACCATGTCCACAGCACGTGGCTTAGCTGAGATAGACTATGGTGTGACTTCCCGTCAGTGCCAGTGTGTGATGGGTTGGTCTTGCAGCTACGCTGCCAAATACACCTGTGTCCATCTTTGATTTTTCAGTCAAGTTTAGCTCTTGAGCACTTTAAGGTGCCCAGAATAGTTCATATCCTGTGTGGGTGCCATGGCTACATGGTTTATGTGACCTGGGGGGCCAGGCCAGCTCTTTGGACCCATAGGCAGATTCTGTAGTACCACCCAAACTGCCCTCTGGAGCTCAGGATCTCCCACCAACAGATCCACATTCAGCATCATTGCAATGGTGCTGGTAGAGGGGACCATCAACCTCAGTTGAGCTGGGGGACAGACAACATACAGGGCAGTCCATGCATTTCTGTACACATCCATATGGTGATAGCAGAGAGACAGGAGGCCTGGAAATGTTCAGCTGCCCACCACCACTATCTGACATTCTCCAGCAGCAAGCACAGTGAATCTGCAGCCGCTGCACCCTGCAAGATGTTCCAGCCTCACACATACTAACTGCAAACAGTCTGCTAGCTAGTCCATAGTGCAGGGGTGGGCAAACCTGGTCCTGGAGGGCCGCAGACCAGTCAGGTTTTTGGGATATCTCTAATGAATATGCATGAGATATATATGCATTAGAGATATCCTGCCAACCTGACTGGTTTGTGGCCCTCCAGGGCTGGATCTGGAGACCCCTGCCTTACACCTCTGTCATTTAAGATCGTGAGTGGACAAGGTGCAGATGTCCAAGACATCAAAAAGGTTAGATAGAATTTGTCACAGTCCTCCTCACTTCTCACCACCACAAAAAATTGTCTATTAGACAATTTTTTGGTGGTGGTGAGAATCGAGGAGGAATGTGACACATTCTATATACCCTTTCGATGTCTAGGACATCTGTACCTTGCCCACTCACGATCTTAAAAGACAGAGGTGTAAGGCAGGGGTCTCCAAATCCAGCCCTGGAGGGCCACAAACCAGTCAGGTTGGCAGGATATCTCTAATGCATATATATCTCATGCATGTTCATTAGGGATATCCCAAAAACCTGACTGGTCTGTGGCCCTCCAGGACCGGAGGTGCCCACCCCTGCCATAGTGCATATTAATGGAAGAAATGTGTGCACCCAAAACCAGGATGTCAGCACACCCACCAAGCAGATAGGTTAGTGATTGGGCCCCAAAAAAGGCAACCCATAGATATCACTTGGAAAAGATGCTATTAGCACTACGGGGGACCTAGCCATGCCATGGTGACTGCTCAGTCAGGGTGAGAGTGACCTCCCAGCAGGACATGCAGGGGCCACCCTGTCCGTGCAGGTGATGGCCGGCCACTACAATGTCCCAGCCATTGCCCTATGCCCTGTGCTCATGCATCCTGCCCAGGCCACCCTGTCCGAGCTATACCCACAGTACCTTGCTCCTCATTATGCACATTGGCAAGCTAACACTGGACACAGTGCAAACAGTGTGGGCTGACTAAGGTGTTGCAACCACCACACACTGGATGGACAGACACACACTCCCACACCTATGCCAGCATTGTGCTACTATAGAGAGCTTTTGCAGTCCAGGCCACCTCACCAGTCCTGCACACAGCGCAGGCATGGCTATGGTATGCAATACTGTTGTGGTCACTCCCCAGGGTGGTGAACACTGTCAGAAACCAGACCTGAAACACACTCCACAGACATCAGAGATATTGGTATGATACAGCTCAATGAGCATATTGTGCTTAACTTAGGAATTGCTATCTGCCAATAATCATAGCAACCTTTTGATATATGTGTACCATATTCCCAGGTTTATGGTGGCATTGGTAAGGTATGCACGTACTAGTATTGTGAGATGTACGCAAGGCCCAATATCCTGCCTCTCCGTGGGCTTTCCATAATGGAGCCTGTGGGTGCGGTTCTTTCTGCTCCGGTTGGCCGCTGCTCTAGGGCAGAGGTCCACAACTCCAGTCCTGGTGGGCCAAACACTTCATGTTTTCCTGCTGTCCCTAATGAATATGCATGAATACATCTGCGTACCATGGAGGCGGCGCATGGAAATGAAGCACACACATCTTTATTAGATACAGCATATACGTGAATGATTTGTGGCCCTCCAGGACTACATTTGGGGGACTGTGCTCTAGGTAATGCACATGTTTCTGGTGTCTGTGCTCTGTAGGGTAAAATGTAGATGTTTTGGGCATGTTTACGTTATCTGCACTAAAGGTTCTGTCTGTATTATCACATTTTTGTGGTGGGTAAAATGTGGGGACTGGGATGGCAGGAGCCCCAGCTGGGACTTGAACCTGTGACATTCTGCTCCTGAAGGCACTGGCTGTGTGTGCTGCACCACTGTCTTGGCACAGAAGCAGTGCATTCCCTGGGGAGTCCATGGCTGTTCGTCAGACAGGGCCTGTCTATTGCAGTGCACGGCACCCACGTGAAAAGGGCTAGGCCATCGTGTGCTGTGGGCAGCAGACACTGCCCCCTCCACCACCGGTACCCCTCCGCCACCATGCTGACATGGCCTTATATTGGAGACAGCATCAAACCTGAATGATTTGTGGCCGTCCAGGGCTGCATTTGGGGGAATGTGCTCTAGGTAATGTCCATGTTTCTGGTATCTGTGCTCTGTAGGGTAAAATATAGGTTTTTGAACCATGCTTATGTTCTCTGCAATAAAGGTTTGTCTTTACTTTCACGGTTTAGTAGTGATTAAAATATGGGGACTGGATTGTCAGAAGCCCCAACTGGGACTTGAACTGGTGACCTTCTGCTCCTGAACACACTGGCTGTGTTCACTGCACCACACTGTAGCCACAGAGACAGTGCAGTCCCTAGAGATAAGAAACATGGCACATGGGGTCGGAAACCCTGCTCTGGACAATTTCACTGTGGGCTCATTCACCTTGTATGGGGACGGAGCGTAGACCCTTCCAAAATTCATTTCTTTTTTTTGGAGGTTTTTTGGGAGTGTTTTTTTATGTTGCCCATTGATATCACTATTGGCCAGCTTGGTTATTTTTTTTTCCATTTTGTTGAGGTCATTTTCACTGTTTCTTTGCCCTTTTGTTCTGTGCATATGTATCACACTTATCACTTTTTGTAGGTTTCCCTGGTTTTGCTGTACATTGCAGATGGAAATGGCTTCTTTTCCCTTTAAATCGGCTCTAACGCGAGGGTTTCTCTGGCGATATTGTTTTGCCTCGGATTTCACAGTGTTAGTGTGCGGGGAGCCTCTCCCCTCTCACTCTCCACCCATTGACCCCTTCTCTCCGCCCCTGGGGAGCCTTCCTCCGCCCTCCAGGAGCCTTTGCCCGCCTTCATCGCTCATTTTCGCCGCGGCGCACATTATCACGCGATAAGGCACCTGTGCGCTGCAAGATGCGATATTATCGCGTGATAAGGTACCTTATCGTGCGATAACATTACAGAGAGCACATTAAGACGGTTTAGTAAACATACCCCTAAGTCACAAGAGTCATTTTAGAAAAGGCTGAATTTACACGTGTCTGGCATGATCATGTCTAGGAAGCAAGGGGGACACCCTTCCTGCAGCATCAGTAAGCACAGAAAAAGCAGGACAAGACACCAACCATGATTGATCTTTATTCAAACCTATGAGGTCAACCTCACACGTTTTTCGACCGGGAGGCCTTCTTCAGGCGTTTTTGACTTCTAAAATAAATAAAAGAATAAAACAATTAAAAACTCCAACATACATATCAAAAAAACAAATGAAAAGCCATAAAACCTAGTAGTGGAGATGAAAATAGTAATGATACATAATTAATAAATAATATAAAATGATAAAAACATTGAAGGAGAAATTTAACACATATAATGTAGTATTTTAGCAAATGCATTCACCTTTAGGTGTTACAACTTTTTTACTTTGCTCACCTTGATTTAATTTGGTGAGTAGCAACTTTTGGCTGTTTCATTACGCGTGCCACTTTTTTTTTTTTTTTTTTAAATTCTTTATTTTCGTTTTATAACAACAAAGGAAAGGAAGACATACAGCTAAAAGACAAATACATAACGTGTAATACATACACCAAAGTAAACCCCTACCACCCCCCTCCCCCCTGCTTCTTCTCTAGAAAGCTAAGCATTCCCGAAGCGGGCGTGTACTTACATTATTGTATTACAAAACCTAACGGTGATCTAAAACATGATGAGTGCACATTATACAGGCATGTTGGAGCAATGAGCAGATTGTACATAATCATTAAGCATCTGCCATTTAGATAAGCAAGAGTGAGTTTGGACATGGGGAATAGCTCTCCGAGGTATCTGCTCATATTTACTATATAAGCAGACGAGGTTCCACCATTCATTGACAGTAAGTCGAGAGCTATCCTTCCAAATCCTCGTGATTAAGCATATAGCTATACCCAGCATGAAATCAAGGAGAAAGCGACCCTTCTTAGGAAGAGAGGGGACCTCCGCCACAGAGCGGAGTCCCACGACCTTCCAAGAGAGAGGTTCATGAAAGTGTAAGATAGATTGAATACGACCCCAGACCCGCCCCCAATAGACCTGCAGTTGAGGACATTCATAAATAACATGAGCGAAGGTTCCCACAGCAGTATGGCAAGACCAACACAGGTCCCTAGCATTTGGGTTCCATTTGGCTATTTTTTCTGGGGTATAAAAGCATCTGTGTGCAAAAAAGAAGAGAGTTTGGGTAACAGAGGCAGACCGGGAAACCCGCACTACTTTACTCCAAAAAACGCTCCATTGCACAGGGGTTATGGTAGTTTGCAGTTCGCGCTCCCAGGCTTGTTGAGCTCTAAAAGTGTCCGTATCTGTACCCTGACAAATTATTTTATAAAAGTTAGAGGCTACCCCATGTGTACTACTAATGGAGTGAACTGTCTCTAATAGCCCATCCTCAGTAGGGGCAGAGGGCGGCATGATTCGAGCACTTTTGAGGCAGTGTTGAAGCTGCATCAATTGAAAGTAGTGTTTCGCTGGTAACGCAAATTCCTTTTGTAAATCAGAAAAGGTTTTCCAATGAGCTGCAGAGAAAAGCTGTTGGGGTGTCCAGATCCCCCTGGAGTACCAGGGTTTCCAGGCTATTGTTCTATTTAGGACTTGAATTCTGGGGTTATTCCATAGCGGGAGTCCGTCCTGAGGACATACATTCGGGCCCAGTGATAGAATGAGAGTGTTAAAGGCCGCTAGAGTATCGACAATCATTGGTGGATGGCGGGTGTCTACTTGATAGGACATACCGGGGAGATGGGTCAACGGAATTGGGCTACTAAGCTCCTCTTCTATGTCAAGCCAAACTGGTCGGCGGTCTGTTGAGGTATCTAGCCATCGGGCACCTTGCTTAAGTAGAAAGGCTTGATGATATCTAAGAAAATCAGGAAATCTGGTACCCCCTCGTTCCTTTGCAGACTGCAGTTTATGTTTAGCTATCCTTGGTGGTTTGCCCTGCCAGAGATAACGGACGAGAAGGCCCTCAATATCTTTATAAGTATGTAACGGAAGTAAGCATGGCAGCATTTCTAAAATGTAGTTCACTTTGGGGACTATCATCATTTTCACAGTTTCTAAGCGGCCCCACCATGTAAGAGATAAGGGAGACCAACGATTTGTGAGTTCACGGACTTTGGAGACTACCTCTTTGGCATTAAAACTGATAGTGTCTTCTAAAGGAGAACAGTAATGGACCCCGAGATACTTCACCATGCGGGATTGCCAAAGGAAGGGAAAGGCCTGCATGTCAGCCTCATGTACCCAGCGGTTCAGTGGGAATGCTACAGATTTGGTCCAGTTAATTTTATAGCCCGATAATTGTGAGTATCCGTCAATCAGATCCAAGACGGCTGGAACCGAATCGAGGGAAACAAAGAGCATGAGATCATCTGCATATGCAGAAAGTTTAATCTCCCTATGACTAAAGGGGACACCTCGAATACGTGCAGACTGTCTAATAAGGAGGGCTAGGGGTTCAAGAGCGAGATCAAAAAGCATTGGTGATAGGGGGCAACCTTGACGCGTGCCTCTTTGGAGGTTAAATGGCTGAGATTTGATGGCGTTTACACAAATACTGGCGACGGGTTGAGTGTACATGACTTGGAGATATCGGAGGAAGCCCTCTCCAAAGCCATACCATCGGAGAACTGCAAATAAGAAGGGCCATTCTAGACGATCAAAGGCTTTTTTCGGCATCCAGGGAAAGACCCACCCATGGATGAGCGAGATTGGCAGCACTAGATAACACATGGCACAAGGTCCGAGCATTGTCAGCAGTTGATCTGCCGGGTATAAAACCGCATTGGTCGGGGTGAATTAGGGTAGCCATCATGTCAGATAGCCGGGTGGCCAAGACCGTTGCGAAGATCTTATAGTCGGCATTAAGTAGGGAGATTGGACGGTAGTTGGCGGTCAGTAGCGGGTCTCTGCCTTCTTTCTCAAATACAACCACATTAGCTGCAGAAAAGGATCCCAAAGAGGATGTATCTACCGCAAGGGCAGTAAAATAGAGTTTTAAATAGGGAACTAAATCTGCACTGAACGTTCTGTAGAATTCGGTCGGGAGACCATCAGGCCCCGCAGCACGGCCCGAGGCTGTTCGTTTTAGGGCAGATTGGATCTCTGAAGTAGAGAAGGGTTCATCCATCGCATCCCTATCATCTTCAGAGAGGGTCGGCCGCTGAATGCCAGAAAGCAATCGCTCGAATGTCTCTGACGAGAACTCACATTCAGATTGATATAGGCGAGTATAGAAATCCCGAAAGAGCTCTACAATGTCGGAGCCTGTGGTCACTATGCCCCCTCCCTGTGGAGCTCGGAGGGCCGCAACGCGTTTGGCTTCTTTTTGACCTTTCAAGGCATTGGCTAGGAGTCGACTGGCTCGGTTATTTTCACGATAATATGTCCCTCGCTGAAGCTCAATACTCTTAGAAGCTGCAGTTGAGAGGATTGAATTATATTGAAAACGGAGACGCTGTAATCGAATTAATACACATGGGTCAGTGCGTGAAGTTAAAACTCGTTCGCCTGCTTTTATTTGTTGGTCTAGTATGAGCAGCTGCTGTTTACGTTGTTTCCGCAGGCGGATTTGATAGCTAGTGATCGTTGCCCGAATGGCCGCTTTGAAGCCCTCCCACCAAGCCCAATTCGCAGTATCTTGGGGTAGATTAAAATGGAAGTAATCCTGTATGGCTACTCGAATTTCTGACTGGAACTCTGGCTGAGTTAACAGGGCTCTATCAAAGAACCAGGCTCCCGAGTTTCCCTGGGGTGCAGTAGTGTGTAATTGAAAGGAAATGGCAGCATGATCTGAAATATGTTGGGAGTGAATCTTTGCAGTGTCCACCTGAGGAACTAACAGTTTTGAGACTAGAAAGAAGTCTATGCGAGACTGAGATTTATGAGGGGAGGAGAAGAAGGTGAAGTCAAGCTCATTGGGGTGTAGTAACCTCCATAGATCAACTAAAGCAAGATCCTTGATCAGGGAGGTAAGCGTGGCGTGACTCTTGGGGGGACCACTCGTCCTAGGCGGCTGTTTATCAATCAGGGGATCAAGGACTAAATTGAAATCCCACACAATGTTAAATGAAGTATTAGCAGAAGCCTGCGCAACCTGAGCAATGGTAGCAAAAAAGGCAGGGTCATCAACATTAGGAGCGTAAAGGCATATACATGTAACTTCTAGGCTACCTATCTTGAGGTGAACTCTAGACCATCTACCTTCTGTATCTGAGCTAGTCGCAATAACAGTAGCATGCAAAGATTTCCTAACCAGTATGGCAACCCCACATTTCTTAGAAATGGCTGGGGAATAAGCGGCCACCATGTAAGGTTTAATATTGAGTTTAAGAGTTTCCTTCGAATTTAAATGCGTTTCTTGGAGAAAAATCATATCCGCTGCTTCCTGACTGAGGTAGCTTAGGATTTTCTTCCGTTTTATCGGATTATTGATGCCTTTTACGTTCAATGAAAAAATCTTACATGGTGCCATCAATCGGTAATAGACATTTTAGGGAAGGGCGCTTGATAACATAGAACATAAGCAGAATCTGTACAACTATGTCATAATCACCGAGTATTCTGGCTAATACACCCCATATTGAAAAGTATGTACCAACGTATCTTAGAGAAGAAGCAAAACCCCCAAAGAATATGGCGACCATGTGTCTGCGGGAGGAGGCCCTAGAGAGGAAATAGAAGACATGTAAAAAAGGAAAAGAAACACCAGAGTCCATAATAACACTGTCTCTGATACTCATCGAGGTTACTGTGGGTAGATGGAGTCGGGTCACAGATACCATCAAGAGTAAGGCAACAGACTGCCCACGCCAGACTCTTTGCTAGGCTGCGGCGGATCCAATATGGCAGATACAACGGGTATGAGGAGGCTTGCAGGAATATTCTGGAAGTCAGCGCATCAAGTCGGCTTCTTTGGAATCCAAAAACTCCGCTAGTAGATCAGGGTCCTCGAATGTTCTTGTCTGGTTGTGAAGCGTGACTCGGAGCTTGGCCGGGTACATCAGGCCATAGCGTGCTTGTAGTTGTTGAAGCCTCGGTCGGAATTCCAGAAAGCGCTTTCGACGATCGACTGTTGGTTTAGACAAGTCGGGATAGAAGGAGATCTTGTGGCTCTCAAACTCCATATGGCCCTTTGCCCGAGAGGCACTTAGAATTTGCTCCACGTGTTGATATCTCAATAGTCGAAAAATGATAGGCCGCGGGGTCTTCCTGTTGAGCGTTATGCTTGTGGGTACACGATGAGCGCGATCAATCTCCAAATCTTTGGTAAAGGTGATTTGGAGCAGGGAAGGGAGGATTTTGCATAAAAACTCTTTCATGTCTCCCGATTCCGCTCCCTCCGGGATGCCCACGAGTCGTATGTTGTTACGGCGCCCTCTATTATTGCCATCTTCCACCTCTTTCTGCAAGGCCCACACCTGTCGTTCAACTTTGTCGAGTTGGGACAACCGGGCCGCATGGGAGTCCAATATGCTCTCCATTTTGTCTTGACGCAAAGAAAGCCCTTCTAGCTTGCTTTGCAGCACACCAAAATCGTCCCGCAGCGCTCGGAGTGCTTCCCCGTTTGCCTGCACAAGGTTTTTGACCCCTCTAATCTCTACGAGGATTTCCTGCTGCATTTCGGGGCCCTCGCACAAGGCCGGCCCCTTCTGCGGGGACGGAGGTTCAGTTTTGGAACGTTTGCCGTGAGACGCCGCTGGAGACCCAAATTCCAGGCGCGTTGGTTTGGTCCCCGCCATCTCACCAATGTGCCCCGGCAAGAGCAGAGTAGAAGTTCCAGGTATATGAGGTGTTAATTCAGGATTCTGAGTAGGCCTCTCGGGAGCCTCAGCGTTATGCGACCATCCCGCTGGACATCAGGCTCCGCCCCACGCGTGCCACTTTTAATTATGCTATCTGTAAAGGCTCTACAGTCATGAGTGATGTTTTTTCAAGATAGTTTTCCCAGTGTTAATCTGATATACGATACATTTTTCACATCCCGTATCCTAACGTTCATGTGTGATCTATCGTTTATTGTCCCTTTGAATTCATTTGTCTTTTAATATGTATGTTGGTGTTTTTAATTGTTTTATTCTTTTATTTATTTTAAAGATCAAAAACCCTGAAGAAGGCCTCCCAGCTGAAACTTGTGTTGGGTTGACCTCATAGGTTTGAATAAAGATCTCTTTCCATGGCTGGTCTCTTGTCCTGATTTTTCTGTGCATAATCATTTCTATGTCACACGAAATGTGGCAGAACCGTGTATAGGGCAGTCTATAAAAGATCCACATGTACGTCTATGTATGTTTATGACCACCAGTGAACACGTTTATGTCTATAACTGATCCTGGGCACGGATAGACATGTGAAAAGTGTTCATTACAGCCAGCAAATAACAGCAGGGAGACAAGGGGAATGCCTTCTGACTCCTCCAATAATTTTTCCCCCTCAGAAAAGCCTACAAGTAAATACAGAGGCCTTTATGTGAGATTCCGCATCATATATTTCTCTACTCACAAAATGGCAGGCTAAGATGTATATATTGTGACAGATACATGTGTGCATTCAGAAATGCCATCGCAGGCATGTTTTTGTTGTTGGGTTCACTGTTGCTACATGTCCCTGTTTCCTGGAATGTTTGCAGATGTGTGTATCTTTTGGGGCAGAGATAGGTTGATTTTAGAACGCATTTGCATGTTCCCACCTTCTCTGCCTCCCCTCTCTTGGAATTTCAGATGTTTTGACTAAGACATCTCAGATTGCACCTTAAAGGGGAGGAGTGGCTTAGTGGTTGGGGCAAATTGACTGAGGCTGGAAGGCCAGGGGTTCAAATCCTGCTGGAGGACAGCAACCTTGGGAATAAACTGGGGTTTCTAGTCCCACAGCCTCTCCTTGTGGCCTTGCACAAGCCACTTAATTCTCCATTGCTTCAGGTACAAAAAAGATTGTGAGCCCTTCAGGGACAAGGGAAATATGTACTGTACCTGAATGTACACCACTTTGACCAAGTGAAAAACAATAAATAAATAAAATGCTGCTTATATAGTCAGTAGATATGTGCAAGGCCAAAAAAAAAGTTCAGTTAGTCTTCATTTAAAATGAAGTTTTAGTGATTTTGCACATATTTGTCTTAATTGTGCACTTTCTATGCATGCCACAGTTTTTTGCACACACATATTGCTTGCATGTGTGTTACTTCATAGGTATATGCATGCACAAACAATTTGTATGCATTTTTTAGGAGCCCATATAAATGTGCCAACTAGCCCAAAATGCAGAGCCTTTGATAGTCATGGTTTAATGGGGCAATCAACGTGGATTTAGTCATGGGAAGTCTTGCCTCATGAATCTGCTACATTTTTTTCATGGTGTGCATAAATGTGTGGATAAAGGAGAGCCAGCTGATACAGGTGGCTATTTTAGAAGCATCCCCATGTATAAATAGCAGCGCTTAAACATGTAGATTGGCATACACATGTTTATGCCATTTTAGAAAAGGGGGTCATGATGGGGTCTATAGAGAACATAAGAACATAAGAAATGTCATACTGGGTCAGAGCAAGATCCATCAAGCCCAGTATCCTGTTTCCAACAATGGCCAATCCAGGTCACAAGTTACCTGGTAGTTTCCCAAAAAGACACACAGGTTCAACAATGCTTGTATTGGGGCAAGCAGTAGATTGCCCGGATCCTTTTTAATAATGATTTATGGACCTTTCCTCCAGGAACTTGTCCAAATCTTTTTTATCCCAGCTAATCTAACTGCTTTTACTACATCCTCTGGTAACAAATTCCAGAGTTTGATTATGCAGATTAAACAGGTTGCACTATAGCTTCCTTGCATGTCCCTTAGTCTTTCTACTTTTTGATGGTGTAAACAATCGATCTACATTTATGCGCTTACCACCAAGAGTATTGCTCACCCTCTCCAGAGGGATTATCAACAGGTCCCTTTAAGAGAGCCTGCAGCCAGGAGTTCAGGACTGGGAGGGAGTGGCTCACAGGGAGAGGTTAAAATCCCACCAGGCTGTAGGAGGGATAGAGGCCCATGGAGCCAGAGGTCCTTTCCAGGCAAGCTGTGTGAAGGTAGGAGCTTTAACTGGGGCTGGAGGGAACCAGGCTGTGGAGGTTTAACAGCTGGGATAGAATAAAGCTAACATTGTTTTCTTCACCGTTGCCTGTTCTGTCTTTTAATGAAAACTTCTTTCCACTGCATGCCACACTACTACAGGGTTATTTATACATTTTGATGCACACCATGTTTAGTTTTCCTGGATGTGTGGTAAAGACACGGAGAGAGAGTGGTAAAGAAAGGCCTACAATATCACTGTTGACTCCCCATCTTATAAGGGGAATCGATGTGAATAAGAAAAAATCTAGATGTTGACATTTACACCTGCCCCCAGGCATGAATAAGTGCCTTCTGAAAGAGGCAGGTGTAGATGCTAAGGTCAAGCACCACCTGATCATCCCACCAACATCAACCTTCCTGAGTCAACCTTGATATTTCCCTCCCAACCCACCTTTCCTAAGGCATCCGATCCCCTGATGCCCCCCCCCCCAAGTCAAGATACCCTCTCAATACCCTCAAGTTATCCAATGCCATCTGATACACTCACCTGATCTCCCTGCCCTGGCATGAAGACCATCACAGCATTAAGTAACCCTCCCCCCCCCCCGAGATTGCCCCCACTGCTGATCCTATCTCCAGCCTTATCATGGTCCATGGTGTTTAGGGAGAGAATGAGTAATCCCAAGTTACTCCTCCTTTTTGTGGTTCCAGGTTCAAAATGGCACCTATGACACTTATTGGTAATCTCACAGTATTGCCACTAAGGATCAGGCTGCTAAATAAGAGTGAGATTACCACCAAGGGTCATGGGTATCATTTTGAACCCAGGACTATGAAGAACAGGAACCACTGGGGGTCACTTCTGATCTTGCTAAATACCAGGGGTCCCTGTAAGGCCATGGATAAGATTGGAGATAGGGATGGTTTTGCAGCAGGGACCTCTTGGGAATTACTTAATGTTGGGTAGAATTGGATGGCTGGTGTGGATTGGGTGACTTGGGAGGTGTTAGGAGGGATAGCTTGACTTAGTGGAGGATCGGAGGATCGGATGTCTTAGAGGAGATTTCGGGGATGGATTGGGGGAGTCAATATTAGGGGGTGATCTGGGGGGATTGGTGTGGCAGAATCAGGGTGTGCATGCAGAGAGAGAGAGCAGCAGTTTAAAAAATCTGCTCCCACATACATGTGGGCTACCGCAGCATGTTTTGTGTTCCCACGGGCTGCTTTTTAAAATCATTGCTCCCTCTGGGCATGGGGAGACATCCATGTGCAGTCCTGCACCATTTTTACAACAGGCTCTGTGTTTGACAGAGCCTCTTGTAAAATACTAGGAGGGTTATTTTTGAAGCATTCCCATATCCAAAAAGCAGACCTGAGATTGTAGAATGAAATATATGTCTCAATGCCATTTTAGAACCTGCTTTTTGTAGACATGGGAATGCTGATTGTTCTACCCAGCCAGGGGGCGTGGTGGGACAGAGAGTAGGAATGGTAAGGGCCTGCAGTGAGACATGGATTCCTGATTTTAGAAAGGGAATCCATGTCTGGAGCAAAAAAAATAGATGTTGGCATTTACACCTGCTCCTAGGTGTGAATAAGTGCCTGCTGACAGGGCAGATGTCCATGCTGATGTCGGCCCCCTACCCCACCCATATCTGGGCTCCACATTAGGAGTCACCACTGAGGAAAAGAATCTAGGCATCATGGGATACAATATATTGAAATTTTCTGCTCAGTGTGTGGCAGAAGCCAAAAAAAGCAAACAGAATGTCAGGAATTATTAGAAAAGGAATAGAGAATAAAACAAAGAATATCATAATGTTTCTGAAGTTAGGGGCACCTCCGTTTACAGAAGATGAGATATAATAGTGGTCCATAAAATTCTGAAAGGAGTAGAATGAGTGGACATGAATTGTTTATTTTTTCAAAAAGTACAAAGATGAGGAGATACATGATAAAGTTAGAAAGCAGTACTTAAAAAAAAAGAAAGAACATATTTTTTATTCAGCTCATAGTTAAGCTCTGGAACTCTGTCAGAGGAAGTGGTAAAAGCAGTTGTATAGATGGGTTTAATCAAGGCTTGGACAAGTTCCTGTAACCAAAGTCCACAAATCATTATTAAAGTAGACCCAGAAAAAAACTGCTTATCCCCAAGGATAAGTAGCATGGAAATTACCTACTTTTGTGAATCCTACCAAGTGCTTGTAACTTGGATTGGCCACTGTTGTAAACAGGATACTGGGCTTGATGGGTCTTTGGTCTAACCCAGTATGGCATTTTTTATGTTCTCACCATCTATGCAGCCTCCCATGCCCCCTTGCACACCTTTCTCAACGTCTCACCACCTCTCTGTCTCCGGTTCTTTCCATCTCTTTTTTACTTGCAATCTCCACTCTTCCTCACATTCTCTCTGCTTTCTCTCCCCCCACAGTCTTTTCTCTTCTCCTCTCCTCTTTCCTGCATTCTCTCCCTCTCCCCCTCCCTTCTCCCTCCAACTCTCTCCCCTTCTCCCTCCTCTGCACTCTCTGTCCTCTCTCTCTTTCTATCCTCTGCCATCCCCTCCCCTTTGCACTTTCTTTCCTCTTCTCCTCCCTTGCACTTTCTCTTTTCTCTCCCCCCTTACTCTCTATCCCTCTTCTCATCTTATTCTGCTGACATAATGGGGTTTCTGTGAGCAGACTGCAGACCAAGTCACCCTTCTCATCTCTTGCTGGTGAGAGTTGGATTCTCCACCAACACACAGCACTTCAGTTCACTGCAGCTGTGGCTCTTATCTTTTTCTGCTGGCGGGGTTAAGTCCTCACGGGCACACAGCATTTCATTTTACTGTGAGCCTGATCTTTTTTGCTGGCAGGATCCCTGCTGGCACACAGCACTTTCCTTCGCTACACCTGCAGCTCTCATCTTCTGCTGGCAGGAGTTGGGGTTCTTGTTGGTATGTTCTTCAGACTTCTCCTGGTGGTTGAGCCTGATGTCCCAGCCACTCCTCTGTCTCCTACAAGCTCCACATGCCTCTACTGGCATGCATAGGTTTGTTTCTAGACAAACGGACAGACCCCAATATGCTATTGCTTTCTCTCCTCTCAAGCCCTCCTTGATCTTCTTCATTCTGGTTTTCATTCATTTCATTCTACTGAAACTACTCTTGTCAGTCTCCAGAGATCTGTTCCTCAGCAAGTCCAAAGCCTTTACTCATTTCTCATTCTTCTCATTCTTCTCGATCTTTCTGTTGCTTTTGATACTGTTGACACCCTTTCCTCCTTGACATTATATCCTCTCTTGGTTTTAAAGGCCCTGTACTGTCTTGGTTCTCTTCTTATCTCTTCAAACACTCTTTCAGTGTTTGTTCTGAAGGTTCCTCCTGTTCTGCCATCTCTCTCTCAGTTAGTGTACCTCAGAGGTCTGTTCTGGGCCCTCTCCTTTTCTTTCTCTATACCCAGTCCCTTGGTGCCCTCATCTCTTCCCAAGGCTTTCAGTATCATTTTTATGCTGATGGTTCACAAATCTATCTATCTACAGCTGACACTTCCCCTTCACTCCAAACTTGTATCTCTACTTGCTTAACTGACATCGTCAACTTGATGTCTCACCGCCACCTAAAATTGAATATGGTTAAAACTGAATTTCTTATTTTTCCCCCTAAACCTCCTCCCTCCTTCATCCTTTCTCTATCACTTTTGACAACACTCTTCTTCTACCTGTTTCTTTGCCCGCAACCTTGGGGTCATCTTTGACTCCTCCCTTTCCTTCTTCAGACATATTCAACATATAGCTAAAACCTGTTGTTTCTTTCTCTACAACATTGACAAAATGTGTCCCTTCCTCTCTGAACACACTACTAAGTCTCTTGTCCACTCTTTAGTCACTTCCTGTCTTGACTATTGCAACCTCCTCCTTGCTGGTCTCCGTCAGTGTCATCTCTCTCCTCTTCAATCTGTCCAGAATTCTGCTCTGCAGCTAATCTTCCACCAGTGCCTATATACTCATATAACCCCTCTTCTAAAATCACATAACTGCCTCCCCTTCCATTTCTGCATCAAATTCAAACTTCTCCTTCTAATAAATGAATACATTCATTCTACTGCCCCTCATTACCTGTCCTCTCTTTTCTCTCCCTACACCCCTCATCGTGAATTCTGCTCCTCCTCTGGTTCTTCTCTATGACCTTTTCTTCTTCTGCAAATTCCAGACTTAAATTTTTTCACCATGCTGCCCCTTATGCATGGAACAAACTTCCTCTATCTTTACATCAGGTCTCTTCTCTCCCCCCTCTTCAAATCCATCTCAAAGGCTTACCTCTTTGAGGCCACACTTGGCTCCTAATCCCTTCTTCTCCTTGTGTCTCCTTTCCTATTTGATCCCCCCCTTGTTTCTCTTGTATTGTTCTGTCTGTCTCAATTAGATTGTAAGCTCTAGAGCGGGGACTCTCTTCTTTATATGTTTGTACAGCGCTGCATACACCTTGTAGCTCTATATAAATGATTAATGGTAGTAGCAATAGCATTGCTTGCGTAAAACACACCTAAAAACAAAACTTGAGAGATGAAGCTAATGAAGCAAGAAATAATGCCAAATAAAATGAACTAACAATATTTGTTTGGATGCATAATCTTGATGTGCCCGTCTGCAGCAGGAGTAATATTTTGAATCTGAAGGATCTGGGTGGTGTGAATGCGATTTGTAGATAAGGAGAATGTTTACTAAACTGAGGTAATGTTTTTGCCCCCAACACACATTGTGCATCAAAATCAACATGTTTTAGATGCAAACACAATGCAGTAATTGGGGGTGTAGTCCGTGCTTGACAGTTACTATGGAAGCAAGCCCTTTAGTGTGCGTCTGGCCCTTGGAAATTACCAAGAGTGCACCTAACGCCACCTTTTGAGGTGATGCTAAGTGCATCAGCACTAGTGCAACATTGACAATTAGCATGTGCTACTGATGACTTCACTAACTGCAATGTGCACTCTGCCCACTCTCTGCTATATCCCAATCAGACCCCGTCCCATTTCACGATGCACAATTAATGCATGTTTTATCAGGCGGTAATTGTCCCAGCTGCTCATGGAAGCAGTTCACATGCACTGAAATGCACATTAACCACATAGCACGCTTTAGTGAACATGCCCCTAAGTGACTGACCCATAGATGAACTGAAGGCATTAGTGAATCATCTGCAAGGTCTTCTCCTCCTGCTATGGATCCTGACTCTCTTTATTCAAGCCACTGAATATTGTTTAGTTGGTATTAATTATCTGGCAAAATATCCTTTTACAACAATTGCTATTTAACAAATCCAAAATATTCCTATTGGCCCTCCAGAGATCAAAATGAAGTTAGGTAAATCAAAATGCATGCATTTATTTTTTAAGTTATTTTCAATAAACCAAATTTTCAGGTATCTCATGCCTTATATGCAGTTCAAAGTGACTGCTGTACTTATCAAGTAAGGTTTATACATAAGGTTCTTATTGCCCATGTAAACCAGGAGAAGCAGAGTCAATTTCCTCTTTAACATATTGATAAACAACTCCAGATATGGTCGAGAACTAGATTTACCTTTGCATGACCTACAATGGAATGTTGGAAAAATTAATTCCAGAATATTATGTCAACATTCCTTGAGGTCGCGGATATGATTTGCACAGTAGGTCCTTAGCCATACAACTTCTTTCATGTTGATACTGTAAATTGCTTTTATTCCCCTCTCCATCCAATCTATATGCTTGAGGTATTGTGATAATTTATGGAGGTACAGCACTGAAGATGGTGTGTAGATTGTCTAAGAAATTGAGTGCAGTCAGCCTTAAAAGTGGTGGATGATGTGTTAAAACAGCTGCCTTACCCTGGCCATGTCACATATGTCACCAATAAGCAGCTGCTTTTAACTCTGCTTTTTGCCCAGAGCACTGAGTTATTGAATTAAAACCCTCTATTTTGGGGTGTTTTGTTTTCCTGTCACCATGAAATTTAACTATAGTGTTAGCGAAGTGAGACAGGTTCTCTTCAATGAAAGAGTCTCCTACACTTTAACAAGTGTTTGTTTTCAATAGCTAATCCCTAGGGGGAAAAGACAGTGGGAATTCTTACTGGTATTTGATGACATTATTCTTGTGTAGCAGCATATAAATCTATGAATAGAATAGGTATGCCAATATGCACGGCATGCGGAGGATCATTTTCAAAAGCAGTTCTGCAGGTGAAGTGGTGCTTTATGCTCAGAGAGTTTCAAATCATTTCCAACCATATCGGTGCAGGAAGTTACACATGTACAGCCTGCGTCGCCAAAGTTTACCCAGAGGCATTTCCCGGGGCAGGGGTGGGAAGGGGTTTGCACGTATGTATGTGCAGTATCTCGTCAATACACATGCATACACTTATTTATTAATCCCGAAAATTAGTGCATGATGAAGAGGAGGAATAAAGGTAAGCCCATAAATTTCCGGTTCTAACTTTCACAGGGGAAGTACATACATACTTTTGTTTTGAGGATTCACTGAAGCCCACACAGGGAAAGATATGATATTTTTTATGCTTCCATGCAATTCTATAACACAGGTACACTAAAAAAATTTTTTTTTAACTGCCTCTAATGTTTCGATTGATTTTTACGTTTTTTGGTGCGCTGAATCCAAATCTGGTAACCAATTTGCTCCATCACATACAGATTTTTTGCTACATTGGGTTAGCAGTTTGAGGTGAACGTTTCAGATTGAGTGCGATCGAGATAAAAGTTTCTTGGATGAATTCTTTATACTAATTGTTTAGTAGTTATTCAAATAAGAATAAAGAAAATTGTAACAAGGCAGCACATAAGAATAGAGTAATGTCAACAAAACACACTGTGATGGTAGCAAAATTGTCTGCACTTAAAACAGCCACATACATGTGCACAAACATTGAGCATATAAGAGCGAGGTTAGACACAAAGCAAAGCAAAGAAATGTGCAAAAAATGTTGTACAGGTATGTATGTAAGAATAGAAAACGCAAACCGCACCATTGCAATACATGAAGACAAACACCCGATGGTGTGAAAATAAAATTCTAATAAATGAGATCCGACACTGTGGTAATAGCTAGCAAATTTTTATTTCAAAGTTTAGTAAAAACACGATATTTGTCAACACAGTTTAGATTTTAAAGTCATTCTTGGGTCAATCAATCTCCTGGTGGGCCCGTTTCTTCTTCCCCCGAATGCTTCTCTTGGTGCGCTGCTTGGCGTATTTTTCATCTGGGGTTTCCCGCAGCAGCAGCCAGCAGAAATCAGCCATCATAGTGGTGTTCCATCTTCCTTGGTACCTTCTCTCTGCGTCCTTGATGTCCTGGTGAAACCTTTCACCTTGTTCTTCACTGTACGCCCCCAAGTTTTCGGGAAAGTAGTTCACATGGGAGTGCAAGAAATGGACTTTCAGGCTCATGTTACAGCCTTGTTCTTTGAAGGCATTGAGCATCCTGGCAACAATATCCTTATAGTTCTCATCCTGCCTGTTCCCCAAGAATTTGAGAACAACATCCTTGAAGGAATCCCAGGCTTCTTTTTCCTTCTCAGACATCGTTTCAGCGAATGCTCCATCTGAAATGAGTTTCCTTATATCAGGGCCAACAAACACTCCTTCCTTTAGCTTTGCTTCAGAAAGTCGGGGGAACTTTGAGCAAAGGTATCGAAAGCATACACCATCTTTTGGAAGGGACTTGATGAATTGCTTAATGAGACCCAACTTAATGTGGAGAGGTGGTAATAGAATTTTATCACGAGGTACCAAGCTCTCATGAAGAACATTTTTCTCACCGGGTCTCAAATACTCCCGAATTGGCCAGTCTTTTTTCCCCCAAGTGTAGGTCGCGGGCCCGGGTATCCCACAAGCAAAGGAAGCAGGGATATTTGGTGAAACCGGATTGCTGCCCTAATAGCATGGATAGAATTTTAAAGTCTCCACAAATCATCCACTTATGCTCATCATAACGAATCTTCTGAAGAATCAGGGCCAAATTCTCGTATTTTTCTTGGAGAATAACAGAGTGAGCAATAGGAACTGAAGCGAATGTGTTGCCATTATGAAGAAGAACACCTTTTATGCTGTCTTTTGACGAATCAATGAACAGCCGCCATTCAGCAGGATCATACTTGAGTTTAAACTTTTCCATCACTCCGTATATATCGTTGCAAAATACCAAATCTTCCTCTTTGCTGAAATACTTCAAAAATTGTGTCTCGCGGTTGCGGTACCAATAAAAAGTTGTTCCTGGTGACAATAGATTTTTCTGTTTAAGCCGAGAACCTAGCAGTTGGGCAGCATCTTTTGGGAGTCCTAAATCCCGGACTAAATCATTCAATTCAGTTTGAGAGAAAAGTTCAGGTTTCGGATCTGGTTCAGTTTCAAACTCGGAAGTACTGGACTCATCGGGAAAAGCCATCTGATGAGTCTCATCATGATCAGAACCGTCCACACAAATATGATCCAAAGATTTTGGTGGTTCAGGCACAGGTACTTCGTTGCTATGAGGCATAGGCCTAATTGCTGAGGGAAGGTTGGGGTAACTTATTACGTTCTTATTTTTTAAGTTGTATCCCTTCACAATGCAAGAGCAAAAATAGCAGTCACTGCTGTGGTCTCTTTGTTCACGCCACATCATAGGTATTCCGAAACGAAATGCTTGTTTTTTACCTTTCATCCATAAGCGTAGATCTTCCTCACATGTCTTGCACACTTTGTGAGGAGCCCACGGTTTGTCTTGATCGCCTAACTTCAAACCGAAATAGGCGAAATATACTTTTTTAATAAATGCAGAAATGTTCCTCTGCCGCTTTTTCACAGTATATTCCCCACAAATAAAACAAAAACTGTCCGGAGAGTTGACGCAACCTCTGGCTCTGTGAGCCATCACAAATACACAGCACTGCAAACTACAACTGTAGTGAACCACTTCGGAATAAAGATGGATTACGACTGAGCAAACAAAAGGTAATAATGAACTTGCAAGAAACTGAAATTTGACAGGAACGTTCATGTCGCAACCACCGTGTTTGAGCGAGCGAACGAGGCGAGGCAAACAGGAAAGAACATGCGCCAGCGCGAGTACTGGATTTAGCCCCCCACCTCCCAATTGTCCTGTTAATGTATAAAATGAATACAAAACACTCTAAAATACCATTACAACCTCTATTTTGGGCCAAGAAAATAAACTGCAGTTGGCTAAAAAGAAATTATGTGAACATTCCTTATATGGGTAAGAAATCTAATTTTGCAAGAAAACGTGACATGATGGAACATTTTGGCTATTTTTCCTGGATTCAGCACCCCAAAATCTTTAGGAATCAGTTGCAAAACTGGAGGCAGTTTTTTGGTAGTGTACCTGTGTAATTAATTATCAATTTTCAAACTGTTCACATGGGACAAAATTTGTCAGAATTAGTGTTGAATTAATTTTCAAAGAGAAAGAACATCCATGCTTTCACTTTGCAGTTGCCTTTTGAGCAAGTAGGAGCTTGATATTCAGATCTGCTAACCACTGAGACAGTTAGTGCCATCAAATATCTGCAGGTGCCACCGCTGCAGGCCCTGATGCTAACCATATTCTTGTCTGCGGCGCATGTGCAGGTGTGTTCTGGATCAGAATTAAGGTGAAAAATGGGAGTGGTTGCAAAGTAAGAATTTACAATAGGTTAGAAAATACCCCAAGATGGGATAAATGGCCACAGATGCATTCTAGCTGTGGTTTCCTCAGGGTCTGCACTCATATTTTATAAAGACACATAGGGGTATGTTTACTAAACCGCACACATGTGCGCGGCACACAATAGCATACGCTAATGATGCACTTAATTGCTCTTAGGTGCCGCGCAAGCATGCGCATCACATTAACGGGCCGGCGCACGTGTGCGGGGTGCTGATGTGCGATAGAGGCGGGGAAAGGCTTACGGAGGGCGGAGGAAGGCCCCCGAGGGGCGGAGGGACGGGGTCAATGGGTGGAGAGTGGGAGGGGAGAGGCTCCCCGCACAGGAGCAGGGCTGAATTTCGGCAAGAAAAATACCGCGAGTGAAACCCTCGCGTTAGAGCCCATTTAAAGGGAAGAGAAACCATTTCCGTCCGCAATGTACAGCAAAACCGGGGAAATCTGCAAAACATGAGCAGTGTGATACATGTGCACAGAACAAAATAGCAAATATAAATTGAAAATGACCACAACAAATTCCTAATAAATTATAATCCAGCTGGGCAACAGTGATATTAATGGGCAACCATAAAAAACACTCCCAGGAAAGCTCCAAAAAAAGGAAATGATTTTTGGAAGGGTCTACGCTCCGTAGACACGTTCAAAAAGCACTGCATTTTAATGGAGCTTTCCTGGGAGTGTTTGTCATGTTGCCCATTGATATCACTGTTGCCCAGCTTGGTTGTGGTTTTTTCCCATTTTCGGAGGTCATTTGTGAGGTTTAATTGCACCTTTGTCCCCATACAAGGTAAACGAGCCCACAGTAAAATTGTGCAGAGTAGGGTGTCTGACTCGTGCAGCCAGGTTACCTATCTCCAGAGACAGCAGTGTCTTTGTGGCCACAGTGTGGTGCAGCAGACACAGCCAGTTCCTGTAGGACCAGAGGGTCACAGGTTCAAATCCCAGCTGGGGCTCCTGCAAACCCAGTCCCAATATTTTTACCCACTAAACAGTGATAGTACAGACACTCCTTTATGGCAGAGAACATAAGCATGGTTCCAACACCTATATTTTACCCTACACCGCACACAAACCATAACAATGGGCATTACCTACAGCCGAGTCCCCCAAATTCAGTCCTGGAGTGCCTCAACTCAATCAGGTCATATGCTTTTTCCCAGATAGGGACATGTCTGCATGTTGGCGGAAGGGTACAGGTGGTGGAGGGGGCAGTGGCTGCAAACCACAGCAGACAGTGGCCTAGGCCTGTGCAGGATGGCACCGTCCACAGCAACAGACAGGCTCTGTCGGATGTACCATCATGGCCTCCCCAGGGAAAACAGCATATCTGCAGCAACACAGTGGTGCAGTGCACACAGACAATGTGTGCAGGAACAGAAAGTCACAGGTTCAAAGCTCAGCTGGGGCTACTGCCAATCTAGTCCACATATTTTTCCTACAACTGAACCGTGATAGTACGGACAAACCTTTATTGCTGAGAACATACGTATGGTTCATACGCCTATATTTTACCACACCAAACACAGACACCATGAACAGCCGCATTACCTAGAGCAGAGTCTCCCAAATGCAGTCCTGGAGGGCCCCACACCATTCAGGATCCATGCTGCCTCTAATAAGGATGCCTGTGCTACATATCTATGCACCACCCCCATGGTGTGCTGATGTAGCTCATGCATATCTATGAGGGACAGCATGAAAACCCGAACAGTGGTTGGAACACCAGGACTGGAGTTGGGACACTCTGCCGTAAAGCAGCAGCCAACAGGGCCAGATACGCCCCCCCCCCCCCAGGCCCCATTGGCCAATGCCTCCTGGAGAGGCAGGACATTGGGCCCTGCCTGTATCCCCCAATACTAGCAGTTGCATACCTTAGCACTGCCACTCTACACCTGGGTGTATGGTACACAGCTTTCAAACGTTGCCCATGATAACTGGCAGATATCAATTCCTACGTTAAGCACATTTTGCTCATTGATCTCCACCATAACAATAATTGTGATGTCTGCGGTGTGCGCTGCAGGTCTGGTCTCTGACAGTGTTTACCACCCTGGGGAGTGACCCCAACAGTAGTGCGTACCATATCCATGCCTGTACTGTGCCCAGGACTGGTGTGGTGGGTATGGCTGCTGGACTCCTCTATAGTAGCACAATGCTGGCATAGGTGTGGGGGTGGCTGTCTGCCTATCCAGTGTGTGGTGGCTGCAAACACCTTCCACAGCCCACACTGCCAGCAATGTTGCCAGTATTGGGCTGCCAATGTGCATAATGAGGAGCAAGGTACCATGGGTATAGGCTGGACAGGGTGGCCTGGCCAGGGTGCATCTGCACAGGGCATAGGGCACTGACTGGGACATTTTAGTGCCCGGCCATCACCTACACAGACAGGGTGACCTCAGTATGTCCTGCTGAGAGATCGCTCTCACCCTGACTGTGCAGTGACCACAGCATGGCTAGGTACCCCCATAATGCTATATGGTATTTCTCTCATGTGATAGATATGGGTTACTTTTTGGGGCCCAGTCACCGATTTATCTGCTTGCTGTGTATGCTGGCATCCCAGTTCTGGGTGCATGCATCTCCACTGGGAACATGCACTGTGGACTAACTAGCACACTGTTTGCAGCTGGTATGTGTTGTGATGGAGCAGGGTGCAGTGGGTGATGACTTGCTGCAGGAGAATATCAGATAGTGGTGGGGTGCAGCTTACCATATCCAGGCATAATATCTGTCTGCTATTGTGTTATGGGTGTGTATAAAGCTGCATTGACTGCCCTGTGGGTGTCTGCTTCTCAGCAGGACTGGGGTTGATGGACCCTTCTACTGCCACCTTTGCAGGGAGGTAGAATGTGGATCTCTTGATAGGAGACCCTGTTTGCCACCCTCAGCCCTGGAGAAGGGGGGTGGTGGTGGTGGTGCATAGCCCACCTGGGGGTCCATGGGGGCTACACCTGACTGAAACAGACAGAGATATCCAAGGTGTTTGTAAAGAAACTACCTATCTCATACATTAACACTGCTTTGGACCTCTGGCATGGCCTCATTCAGCCATGGAAGGTGTTGTGGACCTGGTCCTGGATGCCTCATTGCACCCTCAGGGTGAGCACAGTAGCCGCACAATGTGATGGTGTGTAGCTACTCTGTGCCAGTAAAAGACACGGTCAGTACCCCGTACCAGGCCGAGGTGCTGTGGGGGTGCATTGCCCATCTTGTGTTCATCTGTGGACAGCTGATTTGCATGTGCAGTGCATCATGAGTATGGGTGGGCTACCCTATCCTGGTGACCACAGCAGACTGTCTGTGTGGTGACGTGCATGCTCTCTGCAGCCAGCCAGGGGCTTGCTAGCAGCTATAGAGCTGTAACCCAATGGTTACTTCACTGCCTCTGAAGCCAGAGGTCATGGATTCAATCCCACAGTGGGGTTATTTGATAGGGTTGTCCAATGCATTTTATTTAATGTACATATTTTGATGCCAGCAAAAACACCCTCAGCGTACTGTACCCATAAGGTGCCTCTGAGGGTGCTTTACAGGGCGCCCTATAGGGCACCTTATGGTTCCCGTCCATATAAGGTGCACTATACAATATCCTGTGATGCAACCTATAGGGTCCCCTGTAGGGGACATTTTAGGGTGCTGTGGCGGACAGTGCAATTTCTAATGTGCCCTATGGAGTGCCTTATAGAGTGCCTTATACGGCACCCTCAATTACGGCACGTGAGGGCGTGTTTGCTGGCAGCAATTAATAACATAAAATTAAAGTGCTGCAGGACAAAATATGTAGAATGCAAAATTGATGCCACAGCCAGCCTTACGTATTAGGCACACTGGGGAGCAAACTCATGACCCCTGTATCAGCAGTCAGTGCCTTAACCATTGTGCTCCACAGCTGTTCCTCCTTGCCTGTCAGCGCACCTACTTATGCTTTTCATTCCTTAAACTGCACAGTGCTGCCATAAAAAACAGTACACTGACCTTGTGGTACCTCATACGGCACCCTCTAAAGTGCCCTATAAGCAACATTCTAGGGTGCCTTGGCTGACAGTGCACTTTAATATGTGCCTTATGGGCACCTTATGTTAACACGCTTTTGGAGTGCGTTTGCTAGTAGTGATAATTAAAATATGAATAAAATGCCTCCTAAAGCAATCTTCCCCTTAATATGTTATGCCTCAGCCAACCTTGTTCATTGGGCACTTTGGGAGATTGAATCCCTGATTCCTGCACCATTGGTCAGTGCCTTAACCATTGTGCTGTGGCTCTGCTCTTCTTTTTGCACATCAGTGCGCCACTTATACCGCCCAGTATTATAATGCCTCCATAAACATCAGCGTGCCGCCTTATGCCGCCAAAAACATTAGCACACTGCCTTATACCGCCCAGTATTTCTGTGCCTCATAAATTAACTCCTCAGCCAGCTGTCTCCATTGGGCACTGTGTGGGATGGAACCCCTGATCCCTGCATCGTTGGTTAGTGTCTTAACCATTGTGCTGTGGCTCTGCTCTTTTTCTTGCACTTCAGCGCGCCACTTATGCCTCCCACGCAGCTATCTCATGCGCTAAGGTGCGGGGCGCACATGGGCGCCGCGCACCTTAGCGCATATGTAAATTCCGCCTTTCCTTTTTCAGGACGGAACGCCCACTCCTTATATGGCACCCGCACACTACCGGGGCCCGCACTTTACCGGGGTTTTAGTAAACATACCCCATAGAGGCATATTTGCTAAAGATTAACATGTGTTAATGAAATTAACATGCATAAACTGTCACTGTACCCATAGGGGATAGCAGAGAAAACCACATGATAAGCAGAAAACCTCTGCAGCATCTGCAGGGAATGTTCCTGAGGCAGGTTCTGCTGAAACCACAGCCACTGCTCTAACCATTAGGCTACTCCTCCACTCCACAAATTAGTAGGCCCACTCAGCGCCTTTATAAAATACTAGCCTAAATACCAGAAATCACACTTTAAGTTAAGGCATGGACAATGGTACAAGCCCTAGATCTGGTGTAAATGCCTGGAACACTTGTAAATTATAGCTCTATATAGATTATGGGTCCGATATTCAAAGGAAGTAACACAATTAGCAGAGCTGCTAACCGTGTTACTCCCTTCATCTGGGCTATTCAGTAGCACTAAGCACTGCACAGCCCGATGCTAACCGGTTAGCAGTGGAACGTTTTGGGGGGTGGCACTCAGCCATAACCAGGCAGCAGCAATATTGAGCCACTGCCGTGCTATGGCTATGTGACAAAAACAAGGTGCAGCAAAGGCTGTCCTAACTTTCTCCATGGAAGCTAATTGGGCAGCGGCTGAATATTGTCGCTGCCCAATTAGCTTCCTTCAAATGCAGGCAACCTGAATATTCAGTGCTGAGGACGGATATGACCTCGGCATTGAATATCTGGTTTTAAAGTTCAGCGGCAACTGCTAGCCGTGCTAGATTGGCTAACTGCCACAGCTGAATGTTGGGCCCGATGTGTGAAAATGTGTGAACTTGTATGATATGCCTGTGCTTTGAACACATTCTATCCATGAATGCGCCCAATAGGGATATACAGTATATTCATTAGAAATTAAATGGGAAATATCAACAAAAATTTCTATTCTATTTTATATTGTCTCAATCCAAAACATTGCACTGAAGAATACAGAATTTGGGTTTATCTCCCCTGTTTCATCAAAGGTCAGGATGACCACAAACCAGCAACCTTTGGGTTGGAAGGTTGGCATCTTGCAGAAGAGCCACCACAACTCCATGAGGGCTGGCTCTAACAAGCATTGCAGTATTGCTGGTTATTTTCCTTTCTGTTTCCTGATTGTGCCCAAAGTTTGTCTGGTCTGCAGTTCTGTGTAAACTGCTAACTGTACTTTTTGCCTTGTGAATCTATTGCTTCCTGCTGTAGAGATTTACTCCAAAGATGTTTAAGAAAATAAGAACATAAGATATGCCATACTGGGTCAGACCAAGGTCCATCAAGCCCAGTATCCTGTTTCCAACAGTGGCCAATCTAGGTCATACGTACCTAGCAGTTTCCCCAAAAATCTCTCATTGTGTTCTTGTGAAACCATGTCTAAGTACACTATAAAGACAATTACCAAGCCAAATGCAGATTTTGGTTGCCCGATGATCAGCAGGGGTCAAAAGATTCACAAGGCAAGCAAATCTAGTTAGCATTTTAGAGAGAGACTACACAAACTGGGCCAATCTGGAAACAGAAAGGAAAATCACCAGCATATAGAAATGCTTGCTAGAGCCAGTTCCCATGGAGACATGATGAATGCTTTGAAACTGGAAGGCCACCGGTTTGAGAATAGCTTCTGACTATGAGAAAACAAAAAAGTAGGGTTTTTTATTTGCCTGAAACTTCTAGTAATCTTTCAGATATGTTTTTCATTTGGGCAGTGACCAGCTAAAGTACAGTATATACGAGTAAGGTCCATTCATGCATTAAGTTATTGAAAAGATGCGATTTATGCACATTGACAGTGCATAACGTTATGTGCCTCCTTATAAAATTACCTCCCATATGTGTATTTTATAAGGTGCATGCATACATCACAACTATGCCTCACCTACATTCAAGCTGCATCCTGGGAATGTGTAAAGACCACATAAAAGTATGCATATTCTTGTCTGCATGCATACTAGTAAATATATATATATACCAGCACACTTTTTTAAGATCCATTTCCTAGGGAAGGCATTAAATCTGCCTCACTTCTGGCTACAAATAAATCACCCAGCACTATAATGATGGCACAAAACATGACTGCAACCATTAACAACATCAACATCCCATTCCCCTGACAATGACTCAGTTAGTCTCACACATAGCCTGCAGTGGTGCCAAAATATGCCCCGAACCTTGTGATGGTCTCACATGCTAGCTTCCATATCCTTTTCTCATCCATTTTTCCTTATTCCCCTGTCTCTGGTCAATCTTAGGAGTAAACAGGCCCCTTCAATCCTCACTTCTTGCCTGCTGCAACCTATCCATCCTCATTTATCTACCCAATCCCTGCTCTCTCTCCCCCTCCCTATACCCCACCCTAACTACCTCTGAACTTTCTCCTACCATGTTATGATACACTCAGCTCGATTCTGAGAACATGTCTTGTGAGTGCACATTTGGATTGTTTGGGCATGTAAAAAATTTAAAGTGTGCGCAAATTGCTTTTGCTGTTTATGTTTATGTTTATTACATTTGATATACCGCTCAAGCCAAAGCATCAGAGCGGTTTACAATATTACATAAAAGTTACAGAAAATATGAAAAGAACGCCATTAATTAGATAGGACAGAATAAGAGATACAGTGATAGTTAAAGGAATAGAGGAGACAATAAGAAATGCTCCACATACATGTACACACAGCATGCCTATGAATTAACACGTACAATCAGTATGCTTAAAAAAGTTTCAGAATGCATACAATGCACATGCAAAGAACAAATAAGTGAAATGAACACAAACCTGCCTGAAAATCAGGAAAATTTTCATTTAAAATAAGCACAAGCTGAACTGTTTTAATCATTTTCTGCATGCAAAACCTGTTTTAAAAAGCTACCCCCATAAAAGATATCTATGATCCTTGTCCCAGTGGAAGCAATTTCAAAATGACAGTGAATTTTCAGAAGTCTGCAACTGCATAAAATTGTACGAATAAGTTTTCTGTATAAGTTGTGCATAGTTTAAGCTATGTTTATTAAGCAGGGAGAGCTAATTGATCTGTAAAGAAGTTGTGTTTCTTTCTAAAACTTGAGAAAGTCAATATTAGTGGGGAATGTGGAAGGTAATTTTATAACATTGCACCTAGTTATCACACGTTTTCATTCACACATTTTACACTTATTTGATAAAGTCAAGTACGCATGTACTTGACTTTATAAAATACTAGTGTCAGAAGCATAATGATTTACACCAACCCTAGAGCTGGTATAAATTACTATACCAGAAGGACTGTACACCAAGGGTTTCCTGATAGACAAGCCAACACCTCTATCCACTGTTAAGGCTACTGATTACACTTTCACTCTAACTGATTTTTTGAGGGCGTTTGCTTACAGCTTTTTCAATAGTACCTCAAGGCAAGTTACAGTTGTGGTCAACATTATTGGTACCCTTGCAGTTCAACCCCTTAATGTTCAATATCTCCTAAAAAAAAAGTGGCCATTGAAACAGCTTTGGATTACATACCGTATGCATACTTATTTGACACATAAAAGAATCAAATAAAACAATTTTAAAAGGAAAAAGTAGGAAATAGTATAAAAACTGGGACATTGTCAGGACATGCACCCTTATAAACAATTCAATCAGTTTGAACAGAAGAACCACATTCCCACTGCAGTAAAATTAGATGCACCTGTGATCAATTGTCAGTACTCACATGACTTGAATCAACCAATGAATGATGGCTTTACTGTTTAAAATGATCGCATTCACTCCCTGTTTCATTTTCACAATGGTGAAGACTGTCAGAAAAGCCATTATCATCAAACATCAAACTTCAGAGGGGTACAAGCTCATCTCCAAAGATCTTGGGATTCCTGTGTCTACAGTTCACAATGTTATTAAGAAGTTTTCTGCTCATAGAACTGTCAAGAACCTTCCAGAATGTGGTGGAAAAATGAAAATGAATACAAGAAGTCTTCAAATGTTAGTATGACCTGTTGGAAAAATGCCACCTACAACATCTAAAGAGCTTAATGCTGACCTGGAGCAATCTGGAGTGGTGGTTTCAATCTGCACTATATGCACTAAACAAAGAAGGACTTCATGAGCAAAGGTCAAGAATGACTCCATTGCTCACAGACAGACATAAAAAGGCATGCCTGATCTTTGCCCAAATCCACCTTGAGAAACCATAATCTTCTGGGTAGTGCTGGCCCAAAGGTTTCTGCTGGCCTAGGCAGAAATCCCGGCCTTGCCGCCCTCCCCCCTCAACTGACACTGCCCGCCCCCCCCCCCCCCGCTGACACCACCCCTCCCAGCTGAAGTCTCCCCCCTCCAGCTGCCGCCATCGCACCCCACACCCAGCTGCGTCGATTCCATCTAGGGAGGTGGAGGCAGGCAGCAGCAGTATTTCCAAAAGTGGCAGCCTGCCTCCCCCCCCAAATGGAGTTGGCGACAGCTGGGGGGGCGGAGATAGCTGCCCATGTGTGCCACTGCTGCTTCTGCCCACCCGTGCCGTTGCTGCCACCCTCCCAGGCTGACCACCCTAGGCAACCTGCTTCTAGGAAAATGTTCTGTGGACAGATGAAACCAAACTTGAGCTCTTTGACAATGCAGACCAGCGATACATTTACAGGCGAAGAAATGAAGCTTATAAGGAAAAAAACACCCTTCCTATAGTTAAATATTGTGGAGGTTCTATAATGCTGTGGGGCTGTTTATCTGCCTCAGGAACTGGAGGCCTGGAATATGTTAAAGTAATTGTGAAGTCAGAGGACTCCCAAGGTATTTTGGAGCAAAATGCGCTACCTAGTGTTAGAAAGCTAGGTCTGAGTCAAAGGTCATGGTTCCTCCAGTAGGACAATGACCCAAAAATATGCATCCAAAAGTACAAAAAAAAGTTAAAAAGGAAAAACATGGAGTGTTTTAAACTGGCCAACAAAGAGTCCTCAATACAATCAGGAATCTTTGGAAAGAGCTGAAATCTGACATTGGTAAAAGGAATCCTGGAAATATTCATGAGCTGGAACAAATTGCAGTTGAAGAGTGGGAGAAACTACAAGAAGACAGATGGACAAAACTTATAGATGGCTACAAGAAATGTTTGGAAGCTGTCATCACTGCCAATGGTTGTGCGACCAACTATTAGTGAAGGGCGCCATTGATCCTGTCTAGATCATGATTTGTTTTTTTCTCAGGAATTATTATGTCTAAGTTGCACAAACATCTTTTTTGGGTTATATACCTTTGAACATGCTATTAAAATATTATGATGATATACAGTTGGAATGTTTGCAAATATTTCTCAACATATTGTACACAACATACCTTAAATGCAAGAGTGCTAATAATTTTGACCACATCTGTACATTCAGGTACAATAGGTATTTTCCTGTCCCTAGAGGGCATCGTTATCTGTCCTTGGATTGGTAACATAGACATGGAACTCCTAAAAGTTCCCCTTAGCGAAAGTCTTCATAGATGCTGCTGCCACTAAGGATTCATAGCCATTATCCCAAACTACCCCTTCATATTGCCCATTTCATGTTGACCTCTATTTTAGCTATAAACCTGATGTCCAACCCAGCTTTACCCATACCCCTGGAACTTGGTCTGTTCATCTATAGCTTTGCATTCCATGCTTACATGTCAGTCCAACTATTAGTGAAGGGTGTCATTGATCCTGTCCACGCCATTCGCCTTTTCACTCCACTTCCTCTCCGGGTAGCTGTTATTTATTGACCTCCGGACAAGTCTGCTTCTACCTTCCTCACTGACTTTGACTCGTGGCTTTCCTTCTTTCTGGATTCCTCTTCCCCCGCTCTTATTCTTGGCGACTTCAACTTCCATGTTGATAACCCCTCTGATCCTTATGCTTTAAAGCTCCTCTCCCTTACCTCCTCATTTGACCTTCAACTTTGTTCCACTGCCCCCATTCACCAGCATGGCCACTGCCTGGACCTGATATTTTTCTCTAATTCCTCACCCTCAAACTTACGTAATTCTGTTCTTCCCTTATCCGACCATCACCCTTAAACTTTAATCTTCATCTCCCACTGCCTCAACCTCGTCCTGTCTCCTCCAACCTCTTTAGAAACCTTTATGCTATTGATGCCTTGACTCTCTCTTCCACCATTTCTCCGTCTCTTTCTTCCATTCTGTCATCCAAGTCTGTCGATGAGGCAGTAACCTCCTACAATGCTGCACTCTCCTCGCCTCTGGATGCTCTCGCTCCACCCACTCCATGTCCTGTGAGACGTTCTGCGCCCCAGCCCTGGCTTTCACCCACTACCCGCTATCTATGTTCCTGTGCCCGTGCTGCTGAGCATGCTTGGCTCAAATTTTGCTCACCTGAAGACTTTCTACAATTCAAATTCATGCTTGGCTCTTTCCAGTCGGCCATAGCTCTTGCCAAACAAGACTACTATGTCCATCTGACTAACTCTCTTGCCTTTGACCCTCGCCATCTTTTAACTACTCTCAGCTCCCTCCTCAAAGTGCCACTGCCTCTTATCCCCACCTCCCTTTCTACCCAAACCCTGGCTGAATACTCCCATGACAAAATCCACAAGATCACCCTCCATTTCCCCACAAACTCAGCTACTTCCTATCCTCCCCCTTTCCATTCCCAACTTTCCCCCCTTCCATTGCTACCCTCTCTTCCTTTCCTGTCATCTCTGAAGAGGAAACTGCACACCTTCTATCTACCTCCAAACTCACCACCTGCTCCTCTGATCCTATCCCCACCCATCACCTAAGCCCCATCTCCTCCTCCATTGTCCCTTCCATCTCTCATATTCTCCACCGCAATGGTCCCCACTGACTTCAAGCATGCTGTGGTCACACCTCTCCTCAAGAAACGCTCACTTGATCCCACCGATCCTTCTAATTATTGACCCATCTCTCTCCTTCCCTTCAATTCTAAACTACTTGAATGTGCGGTTCGCTTCCGCTGCTTCGACTTCCTCTCCTCTTATGCTCTCCTAGATCCCTTACAGTCTGGCTTTCGTCCTTTACACTCCACTGAAACAGCCCTTGTCAAAGTCTCCAATGACTTGTTCCTGGTGAAATCCAAGGGCCTGTATTCCGTCCTCATACTCCTTGACCTCTCTGCTGCTTTTGACACCGTTGACCACAACCTTCTCGATACCCTGTCCTCACTTGGCTTTAAGGGCTCTGTACTAACTTGGTTCTCCTCCTATCTCTTCCATCACTCCTTCAGTGTGTGTTCTGGTGGCTCCTCCTCCTCCCCCACCCCGCTCCCAGTTGGGGTACCCCAAGGTTCTGTCTTGGGTATGCTCCTTTTCTCTCTCTTTACCCAGTCCCTTGGCATGCTTATCTCTTCACATGGCTTTCAGTACCATCTGTATGCGGATGACTCCCAAATCTACCTCTCTATGCCCAAACTCTCTCCAGACCCGGATCTCTGCCTGCCTTTCTGACATTGCTGCCTAGATGTCTCACCACCACTTGAAATTGAACATGGCCAAGACTGAGCTTCTTATCTTTCCCCCCAAAACCTCCCTTCCTCTTCCTCTTTTCTCAGTCTCTGTGGACAACTCTCTACTCCTTCTTGTCTTCTCGGCCCGCAATCTGGGGGTTATCTTTGACTCCTCTCTTTCCTTCTCCACACACATCCATCTCGTAGCTAAGACCTGCCACTTCCTTCTCTACAACATTAACAAAATCCACCCTTTCCTTTCTGAACACACTACTAAAACGCTTATCCACTCCCTAATCATCTCCCGTCTTGACTACTGTAACCTTCTCCTTGCTGGTCTCCCTTTGAATCATCTCTTTCCCCTTCAATCTGTTCAATATTCCACTACACGACTAATCTTCTGCCAGCCTCATCATGCCCATATTACTCCCCTTCTCAAGTCACTCCTCTGGCTCCCTATCCATTTCCGCATCCAGTTCAAACTTCTCCTGCTGACCTACAAATGCATTCACTCTGCGGCTCCTCAGTACCTTTCCTCCCTTATCTCTCCTTACAGCTCCTCTCGGGAACTCCGCTCTTCTAGCCAACTGCTTCTATTTATGCCCCCCTCTTGTACTGCCAACGCCAGACTTCTCTCCTTTCACCTTGCTGTGCCTTACGCCTGGAACAAACTACCTCTATCTGTATGCCAAGCACCCTTTCTGACCCTCTTCAAATCCAGGTTGAAAGCTCACCTCTTTGCTGCTGCCTTTGGATCTTGACTCACCTAATCTTCCCCCCCCTCCCATTTACCCCTCCCTACACCTTCTGTGTTTGTCTTGATTAGATTGTAAGCTCTGATGAGCAGGGACTGTCTCTTATTTGTTTGTACAGCACTGCGTATGACTGGTAGCACTATAGAAATGCTCAGTAGTAGTTGTAGTCCACTTCTTCTCTTGGCATTCCTTTCACACAACCTGCTGCTATAACTTCCCCACTCTTTGCCCAATTCAACTCATTTGTTCTGCCCATGCAACTCCCTTTCTTTCCTTTTTCAGAAGTGAACAGAAAGCCATTCCTGCACCTTCCCTAGGCAACATTGGACCCTCAACATTATTAGAGGTGTCATCAGCTAGTGGTATACCTGAAGCTCTACCAGCAGAAGTAGAGGTAGAGGCAGCTGGGGTGGGGGGCAGCAATTGAAACCCACACTGGTGGAGTGATGATTGTGGCTGTGCCCCCTGAGAACATCATCAAGCCTGCCAAGTCCATGAAAGGATGCTGCAAGCTGTGAATGAAGGGGCTTGTACCTGAACCAACAGCTGACTCCAGCATGGCAGTGTGAAGCTGAATCGGGCATTTGTTTATCATTTTGAAGAGCCGGTGTGGGAAGAATGCTAGTGGAGTGATGGTTGTGGATCCATCCCCCTGAGAATGTCATTAAGCCTGCCAGGTCCATAAAAAGATGCTGCAAGCCGTGAGGCTCTGAGCATATGGTTGTAGGCATATAACTGAGAAGGCATGTGAACAAAGGGATGTTCCCCTTCGGTGCTAATTCAGTGCCAATGTTGAGATCCTTTTTCTGGTGATTATGCCCAAGGGTTCTTGCAAATGGAAAAGCAAAGGAAAAATGCCTTCTGCAGCTACAACATCTGCTATGAAGGTACAGGGACCAATGGACAAACACTGTAAGTTCATGGTTGCATTTATCATCTGTTGAGTTAGTGACTTCCCCTTCCTTTTTGGGAGCTTTCTTGAGTCCCATTTCTAGGACTCCACCTCCTGAGGTTTGGTCTACCCCTGACTTCAAGTTAGTTCCTCACAGCAAAAGTAGCGCTGTGGGGGTGAATGCTTCCTCGAATTATATATTCCCTTCTGCTGAGATTAAAGTCACTTTTCCAAAGCCAATTGAATTTACTGCTGGAGCTGTTCCTGGGTCTGTCCCTAAGTCTTCTTAGGGGAACTATGGGACAAGTTTCAGTTTTTTCTAAAGAAACGGTTTCAACTCTTTAGGCACATGAAGCCCAGTGTCAACATCTACAGTTTGGTTTGGATAAATCAACTGTTCAATTGTCTAACATTCAGAAGATGATTACTTCTACTATAAAGGACAGCATGGCCCTCATTCTATAACATGGGTTGCAGGGCTATATGTCCCTCCAGGATGTGCAGCTTCACAATCCGCCTAAACCCTATTCCCCCACTGGCTATCCCTACACATCCTGCGTTTCAGGATGGGGAGAGCCAGCGGGGGACGGGAGGAGATGGGATCGGGGTCGGGCCAATTCAGGTCACGACCCTGAACATGCTGCTGGGCCTGCTGGGCCATACTGCTTATACCGCCACGTGATCCAGGCCATGGGAGGCCAGCCATGGATCAGCTGGCAGGGATCCTATGGTCTAGAGCCACAGTAGTCTGTGGCACCTGTAGGGAGGATGTCCCCGCAGGCTGGAGGGCCATGCCGGGCTGTCCTCGGGCCTGATTCTGGCTTCCACAGGAATGTTTTTTTTCCCTGGACTAGAATCAGATCCTAACAGCCCCGTCTTCAGTGGGGACATCAGGACAGCGGGGACGTCCCACTTCCAGAATCAGGCTCCATTTTTATTCATAGACAGAGGAAGGCACATTTTACAATGGGACATTCAATTGCAATCTGGGGCATCAAAGCCAGAATATCTGAAAAAAAGCAGGCACATGCAAGTTCAGGCACAATTTCAGAAACATGGATGTGTCCGATATGGACGTCTATAGAGACGTCTACATAGATGTCCCCAAAATAGCATCTCAGAATATGGATGTCTAATAGCATAATGGTTAAAGTAGTGGGTTCAGGAGTAGGGTGGTCATATTTGACATCCCAGCGTGGGTGTTTGTGATCTTAAGCTAGTCGTTTAACTCTCCATCTTCTCTACATCCTTTAGATGTTTTAAGGCCATAACAAGCACTTTCTTGATTCCTGTTTGTGCCTGGAACAGGTCTAAATATGGACATGCCTGCAGACGTTCCTGATGTTTTGGAAATTGAACGGGGATGTCTAAGTTCATTGCATCTCCTCAGATACACCTCCACCATGCCCCTTGCATAATTGGATGTCCCTGCACCAGAGACATCTCTAAATGTCATTGGTAAAATGGCTCTGGAGATGTCTCTGTGATTTCAATGTCCATGTGAACATCTCCAGACGTCTTAAATCATGACTAAGCCTTTTAAAATGGCCCTTTTAAAATCAATGGAAAATATGTCTAGGAGTAAAAGTCTCAGGTTTTTTAAATTTCCCTATGACTCATTATCTAGCTCCTTTAAATTTGTTAAGGAAATATATAAAGGAAGTGCAATGTGTTCCTAACTCTGAACAGATAATTATTTCCAGATGTTATTATATTCCTGAGTAATGGTTCTGCAGGGGAAGCACTGTTGTTGGAATCTTTGAATTCTTTGAGTTAACTAATTTCCTAGAATCATCTACTGAAGATATTCTAACTAGGGCTACCCTTGTGGCAACCTTTGGCACTGAAGAAGATAGGATTTCTATATTGAAACTTTAAAAAGAAGCAGGACTTATTTTGTGGCCAGTAGCTAATGGTATTTCCAGATGTTTCTCATGCAACACAGTCCTTTTTGTTATTGAAGCAAAAGATTCTTGCTATTGGGGCAAGCTTTTTTCTTTGGTTTCCTTGTAAATGTCTTGTGGTGTTTCAGGGGAATCAGTTTATTTTCTTGTATTCTTTACAGCTGGAAGATTTTTTTAAGGGATAAGGTGATTGGGAAACAAGGGAAACAAGCAGAGCACTCCTTCTCCCTCCTGCAGCCTGCTCCTGAACCATCTGAAACCATCTGAACCAGCTACACGCGGCTGGGTAACTCCACCCACTGAACTTCTCCGGCGGCAAAGCACAGCTATAAAACACCAGTGTGTCTCTGGCACGCCCGTGAAATGGCCTGCAGTAACAACAAAAGAGGTAGAAAGCAGGTTAAAACAACCCCCAAATTGGAACAGCCTTGGCCAAGATAGAGTGACCAATATTTGGCTCAAACAGTTAACATCACTCTTGGGAAACTAATTGATCAAGCAGCCAAACTCAACACCACAATGGCTTATAATAGGAAGAACATTTTAGCTTCCAAAAAGGGACCCAAATAACATTTCCAAAAAATACAGAACAATAACTTGTTTACCTACAATCTACTGTATAAGCTATTTCCTGCAGTAGATACAGATAGAACATATGATCATACAGAGTCCAATAACAACATGGCAATAAAGCAAAAAGGCGATAAGAGGGAAGAATTTAGAACCAAAATCTAGTTAATGTTGAATAAGGCTATTATGATCAGTGCTAAGAAAAGCAGAAATCTCAGTATACACTCTTGGATAATAAATCATCATAAAGTAATTCCTGGTTTGATAGAGTGCATTAAGTTCATCATGGCAATGTGGCAAATCACACTCTTTTTAAAGTATGAGGATGGTCAGTATATCATTCTTAATATCAAGATCCAGTGAGAAGTATTTCAGGAGATTTCCTGTCACCACTTCTGTTTTATATGATGCTTTATTCAATGAGCACTCTCATCAACTCTTTGGAATACAGATTTAGCCTGAATCCTAAAGAAGATAACAACTCAGAGATAATATCCAATTTACTATTATCTATTGGATATAGATAATATCCAATTTACAATTTGTAGATGACCCAAAGCTCTACAGTTCCAGTAACCAGAAGAGCAACTTTGTGTGGCGAAAAGCTTTTCTAATGACATCAGGATGACTTTTGGCCTTGACAAATGTGCTAAGGCAACTTTTTTTACAGAAAAATTCAGCAAAACAGAAAGCATCTGCCTGGCTGCAACATCAAGGAACTTGAACAGGAAGGCATACATAAATATCTCAGAGAAGAAGAAGGAACAACACTCAAGCAGAAATTATGGAGAGAAAAGAACAGTAAAGAATACTAAAGGAGATTAAACTTATTTTTGAAAAGCGCTTTAACATCACGGAATAAGATATAAGCTATCAATCAGCTTGCAATTCCTGTATTCTCATACAAATTTGGGATTGTAGACTGGCCTCTTAAAGATCTTGAAAAACTAGATGTGCAAACAAGAAAACTCCTCCATACCCATAAGGCAATTTATAAGAATCAATGCATGCCGAGACTGTACATCCCTAGAGCTGAAGAAGAGTTAGGCCTCTTAGTGATTGAGTACACATAAGGAGATGCTATCATAGACCTCCAGGCTTACCTAACAGCATTATTGGATCCAAATATGCAAAAAGTAATCAAATATGAAAGTAAACAACCAGAATTGGTTTCCATCATCAAACTTGAGAAAGTATTCTGATGACCAGAAGGAATAAGTGAGAACCTACAAGCACACACAGAAGAGAAGCAAGGGAATTTGCAAAACAAGAGAAAAAACTCTTCAAGGAATTAGATCAGCAAACAAGGAAAATCAAGTGGCAAATACACAAATTCAGTGGGAAATACAGAGTGTTACTCCAGAAACCCTTTGTCGTTCAGGAACAGACACATGAATGATTAAGGAGAGGTGAACTGAAACCGAAGGATGAGAGATTGATTGTTGCAGTCTTGGACAGTGAATTACAGAGGAGATGGTATACAGTGAGCATTGAAAAACCTGGCAAAAAGACATATGTCTTTTCTGTATGAAAGAACTAGAAACAGTGACTCACTAAATAGCTGGCTGTGAAATTCTGATGGCAGCAAATTTCTATACAAAAAAGCATAACAAGGTAGCACACCTTATCCATTGGGAACTCTGTAAACATTACATCACTGTGCCTGAAAAGCACTGCAACCATGACCCCAAGAGAATTACAGAGAATGAAGAGGTTATAATCACCTGGGATACTCCCATTCTGACCGATAAAAAGCTGGATGCAAGGAAGCCAGACATTGTGGTAAAGGAGAATGGCATTGATTATAGAGGTGTCAGTCCCAAGTGACTATTCTGTGAATTGAGTGGAGAGGGAGAAGATCTTCAAGTACTAAGAAATGTAGTCAGAGACCAAGAAAATGTGGCATAAAGATACCAAGTTATTTCCAATTGTTTTGAGTGCCACAGGCTTGATTAAGAAGAATTTCTAAGCACACCTTGATAAATTACCCATATATGTTACATCTTATAAACTCCAAAAAAAAGTCTCTCTTTGGCACAGTGGAGGTACTACGATGAACATTAGCAGTAAATTTGAGAGGCTGAGATCATACTCCACATACCCAGGCTTAGAAGGGAGGCTCATGACTGTCATGGTATGCACAAAACTAATCCATTTGGAGAAATTGCCCCAGCAAGACATACCAGAAAAACTACATTATGAAAGGCTAATACTAGGGGTAGGAAACCAATAATGAACAAGTACAAACCTTGCTGATGACTTTTCCTTAACTTCATTTTTTCTTCGAGTTTGATTGTTTGGAATTGCAGCCCAAAGAAGTTGGTAGAACACCCAGAGAGAACTAGTACAGCATCTAAATCTACTGCAAAATGCTAAAACACATGAAAAGTGCAAACACAACAGCAAGACAAGCTGAAAGGCCGTACCACCTGAACAGAAGTACCTGAAGATACGGTGGACTTCAGTCATGAGAAAATAAAATGGTATCTCTTCACAAGGTACTTTAAAAGGATGAAGAAAACCAATTTTCTTGGCATGTGGAAAGCTGCATGAGCAGTGGGAATAACAATCTGGCCAGTTAAAGAGGGCATGTGGTGACGCAGGTGGCATGAGTGACCCAGGCAGCAAGCAGCAGTAGAGAGAGCATGTGGAGCTAAAGGTACCCAATGGAAAATTAGAGAGCAACTCATAAAGACTGAAATGGAAACTTGCAAAAACCCAGCAAGATACTGAAGGCATGAAGATGAATTTTACAAATGATGTTCAAGTACAATCTGGGATGTTCAAGCCAGAACATATGGAAAAAAAAAGACCCGTCCAAGCTCAAGCACCATTTCACAAATGAGGACATGCCTGATATAGAAATCTGCAGGGGCATCTACATAGACATCCCCAGAATAATATTCCATAGTATGGATGTCTAGGAATAGCCTAATGGTTAGAGTAGTTGACTAGGAACAGGGAAGCCAACATTGAAATCCCTCTGCTGCTATCATTGTGATTGTGATCATGCAGTGTTGGGGATGGTGGAGTTCTATGTTTTATGGCCAAAACAAGCACTTTACCATGCCTGCAGCATATATAACCTTAAACAGAACTCCAGATGTCCAGGACATTTCTAAGATGATGTCCAGTGATGTCCAGGTTCATAGACATGCCCTGCCATGCCTCCATAATGCTCCCATTCAGACTTGAAACAACAAGGCAGCAGGTTCGTGGGACAGATGAACAGGCTCTTTATTACAAAACCCAACCCCAATGCATTTTGGCTCAAAGGGCCTTCCTCAGGGGATATAAACACCTCAAAATGTAAATAAATGATGATCAAACATTTACAACAAATCAAGGGTACAAAACACCCATTAAAAGATTAATAAAATATTAATAATTAAAAATATATTTAAAGCCAACAAATAAATACATAAATAGTCAGTAAAATAATGGCTGACAATAATATAAATAAATAAATGCATACATACATACATAAGTCAATTAAAACAATTAAATAAGTGTGAATAACATTACAAAATGTCTATGGGTAAGAGGGAACTTATAATATCAGGTTGTATGAAGGGAAGGATATCACAAACATTCAGTATCAAAGTGGGAGAGGAGGACCAAAGAAGAAACAAGAAGGAAGTGCAAGTTACCTGCAATATAGCTGGCCACATATATTACAAAATCACACCGGAACAATGCAGGCATAATATCTATAAGATTCAACTAAAATCCAAGATAAGAGCCTTTAGAATAAAATGTCAATGGCTAAAAACTGTGAAAAAGAAGATAATAATAAATAGAGAAATGCCGCATAACGGGGGAATGTAATATGCTCTGAATGTGAAAATAAAACCATCCTTGTCTAAAGAACTTATAAAAACTATCCGTGTCTAAGGAAAGGGTGTGAAATACTGTGAAATTTTGTAATCCCGGAGTGATGGGAAAAAAACATACCGTATATGCTTTAAAGCATGTCTATATGTCATAATAAGTAATAAAAATATTAAAATGTATTGAGAGACTGGGAGTTTTGAAACACCCTGATGATGACATCATATGGATTTCAAGATAACTTAACGTCTATTCCTGCCGAAACAAAATCAAAGGTTATATCTTAAACATTATAAAATTAAACAAGATGAAATGGATTGTAGGCCCAATGAAATTTTTTATAGCCCATACATAATTTAAAAACATGTGGGGGTTTTTTGGGCAATCTTCTATAAGGGCTATTGCTAAGGGGTGGTACTTCTGCTTGTGTTAAGTGCATAAACAATCCCATTAAGGGAAAAAGATATTTTTATATGGGTGAAAAGAGTGTGCTGACATCCTATTTCTGCAAAAGACACATTTGAATGTAAAGGAGTCTTTAAAATTAGATTTGAAACCCTTTTCACTTGTGACTTTCTCAGCTGCTAATCATAAAAAAACGTGGTAGCCATTCTAGTAAGGAAATCTTTATCCCCTACTGTGCTGCAAACCAGATCTGATATTGAAGGGCGATGGGCAGTGGTTGTCATTAAGGTAGGATCCACTGAACTGACTTTAATCAATATCTATGCCCCCAATATAGACTGTCCTACTTTTTTTTTAGCTCCATTGTGGCTTTGGCGCAAGAGGTGTCCAGAAACTCGACTATTGTGAGGGGAGACTTCAACCTCACGTTAGACCCCTTGTTAGACAGGAGCACAGTGAGAACTAATAAGGTCTCCAAAGCACACCCTGTTCTTTTGTCACTAATGAAAAACTTAGGCCTGGTAGAATTTGGCGGTTGCAGCATCCTGTTGATAAAGAGTACACTTTTTTCTTTCCCCATCATAACTTGGTATCGCGCATAGATTTTTTCTTAGCATCCAAGGGACTATGCTCCAGAATCAGTGAATCCAATATTCATGCGGCTCATATTTCTGACCATGCCGCAATCTCATTCTCCCTATTGGACTCAACGAGCTGCCCATCTCATACATGCTGGCATTTTGACAGAACTCTTCTTAGCAACCAGGAGTTCCGGGTAAACATTTTAGTGGCTATAGATGAGTATTTTCAGTTTAACTTACCCCAGAACACTTCAGGTTGGGCGTGGTGGGAGGGTTTCAAAGCTAACATACGGGCCACCATAACCAGCTTTGCCATATGGCAGGCCAAACAACATAAAGCAGAATTAGAAGCTTTGGATAAACAGATTAAAGTGGGGGAACGCATCATAGGTCGGAAAACTGATCCTAACATTCTGATACATTTACAATGTCTTAGATTTAGATATAACTCGATTCTAACTACTGAAGCTTCACAGAAAATTCAGGCACAGAAAGGGCGGTATTATTTGGAAAGCAATAGCGCCATAAAAGGTCACAGAGAAGCTTCTTGCATCGTTGCTTTAAGAGATCCTCAGATGCAACAATTGATTGTCGCGGACACTGAAATTGCAGAAACCTTTCGTCAATATTATGCTCAGCTGTACTCCCCAGAGTTAGAATTTTCTGAGGAGGCTTTTGAGAGATTACTGGCTGATGTACAGAGGCCTGTTTTGGATCAGGAAACAGCTGCAGGTTTGGATAGGCAGATCACGATCATGGAAATGTTTATGTTTATGTTTATTAGCAAACTTGATATACCACCCATCACAATAGCGTCTGAGCAGTTCACAAAATAAAACAAAGCTGCTAGAAAAGGAAAGGAACACCAGTATGTTGTTAAGTGCCATCAAGTCGGAGTCGACTCATGGCGACCCTCTGGAAACTATCCTAAATTGTGTTCGGTCTTCAGTCAGGCGGCTCATTGTTGACAGACTGGTACCCGTAGCTGCTGTTATTGTATCGATCCATCTCATTGTTGGCCTCCCTCTTTTGTGATGACCTTCCATCTTTATTTATTTATTTATTTACATTCTCTTATATACCGCGCTATTCTGCATCAGTGCGGTTTACATTGAACATACTATCTTGCCAAGCATGATGTCTTTCTCTAATGATCTCTTTCTTCGCATGATGTGTCCAAAGTATGAAAGTCAAAGTATTGTCATCTGAGTTTCTAAAGAAAGCTTAGGTTTGATCTCCTCTAGTACCGACTGGTTTGTTCTTCGGGCAGCCCATGGTATACACAGTATTCGCCGCCAGAACCATAATTCAAAGGCATCAATTTTCTTCCTGTCTATCTTTTTCACTGTCCAGCTTTCACATCCATATGATGTTATTGAAAATACCATGGCTTGAACAAGTCGAATCTTTGTATGGAGAGAGACATCGCTGCTCTTGAGAATCTTATCTAGGTCTTTCATAGCCATTCTGCCAAGAGCAATCTGTCGTCTAATTTCTTGTCTGCTTGTTGCTTACGTCTTCTTGGATAGTTGATCCAAGTAGGTTAAAGTTGTTCACGATTTCAATTTCTTCTCCTTCAATGATGAACCTGTTGATTATGCCAGTTGTCATGATCTTTGTCTTCTTTACATTAAGGTGCAGGCCCATTTTGAGACTATGTTCTTTGATTGTGAGAAGCAAATATTTCAGATCATCTTCACTTTCAGTCAGTATTGTAGTATCATCAGCATAGCGAAGGGTGTTGTTGAGTCTTCCACCAATCTTCACACCTCTGTTGTCTTCATACAATCCTGCTTCTCTGATGATTTGTTCTGCATAAATATTAAACAGGTAGGGGGAAAGTATGCAGCCTTGTCTTACACCTTTGATTATTATAAACCATTCTGTTTCTGCTTGTTCTGTTTGAACTGTTACTTCTTGTTCAATGTACAGATTGTGCAAGAGAACGATCAAGTGTTCTGATATCCCATGCTTCTTAATGTGGCCCAGAGTTTCTCATGGTTTACACAGTCAAATGCCTTGCTGTAGTCAATAAAACACATATGGATATCCTTTTGGTATTCTTTAGTCTTTTCAAGGATCCATCTTACATCCGCAATGATGTCTCTCGTTCCTCGCCCTTTCCTGAACCCTGCTTGCACTTCAGGTAGTTCTTCTTCCAGGTATGGTTGTAGTCTCTTTTGAATAATCTTCAGTAGAATCTTGCTGGCATGTGGGATCAGAGTGATTGTGCGATAATTTCCACAGTCAGTTGGATCACCTTTCTTTAGTATTGGTATAAACACTGATCTTTTCCAATCAGTTGGCCATGATGTTGTCTTCCAAATTTCCTGGCAGAGTCTTGTAAGTGTGGTAACAGCTGCATCAGATTGCTGTAATACTTCTATGGGAATGCCATCAATGCCTGGTGCTTTGTTCTTTGATAAGGCTTTCAATGCTGCTTCAACTTCTTCTTTCATCACCAATGGTTCCCGATCATATGGTACAGGTTGAAACGGCTATTGGTCCACTTGATCTTTATCATATAAAAACTCTGTATATTCCTTCCATCTTTTCTTGATCTTCTCAGCATCATTCAACATAGAACCTTGAGCATTTTGTAACATTCCAATTTGAGGCTGTAACTTTTTCTTTAACTCTCGTAGCTTTAGGAAAGCCAATCTTGTTCTTCCTCTAATAGTTTCTGCTTCTATTTCCTTGCATGCGTCATTGTAGTACTTTTCCTTGTCCTGTCTTGCTGCACATTGGAAATCTCTGTTGAGTTCTGTGATTGTGTTTCTTTCTCCTCTGGCTTTAGCTTCTCTGTGTTTCTTGGCAATTTTCAGAGTTTCTTCTGTCATCCATTTTGGCCATTTTTGCTTCTTCACCTTTTGAAGAGACTTCTCGCTTTCTTCCAACACAACCTTCTTGATGTCATTCCATAACTGTGGGAGGAGTAGCCTAGTGGTTGGGGCAAGGTACTTCAGGCCGGAAGGTCAGGGGTTCAAATCCCACTAGAAGACAGTAACCTTGGGCCAGAAGGACTGGGGTTTCTAGTCCCACAGATGCTCCTTGTGGTCTTGGGCAAGCCACTTAACCCTCCATTGCCCATGTTCCCTGTAAGTATTAGTGTATGTGCCTCATATCCCCGCATGTTTATTTATTATTTATTTTATTACAATTTCTTATATACCGCACTATTGTCAGCGCGGTTTACATATAACAAAATGACCATAACAAACTGTTTGGCTTCACATATGTTAAATGTTAAATGTTAAATGTATCCCCCAATTGTGTTGTGACCGCTTTGATTGAAGGATAAGGCGGTATACAAAACTATATAAATAAAATAACTCTTCTGGAGCTCTGTCATTTGTATCTAAAGCAGCAAATCGATTTTGCAGGAAATCTTTAAATTCCAGTGGTATATTCTCAAGGCCATATTTTGCTGCATTCATGAGTGGTTTGCTCTTTTTCAACTTAAGCTTGAGTTTGCATACTAGTAGTTGATGATCTGCACCACAGTCAGCTCCAGGTTTTGTATTTGTCAATGTTACAGAGCTTTTCCATCGTTGACGTCCACAGATGTAGTCAATTTGATTTTTATACAATCCTTTGGGTAAAGTCCATGTGTACAGTCGCCACTTGTGTTGCTAGAAGAAGGTGTTTGAGATGAATAGATCATTGGTCTTGCAGAATTCTGTCAGTCTTTCTCCAGCTTAATTTCTGTTGCCAAGTCCATATTTTCCAACTACTTTGCCTTCTTCTTTGTTACCAACCTTTGCGTTCCACTCACCCATAACTATCAGGATATCCTGTTTGCATGTTCTGTCAAGTTTAGCTTGTACTTGTTCATAGAACCCTTCAATTTCATTCTCTTCTGCAGCTGTTGTTGGGGCATATACTTGAATTATAGTTGTGTTGATAGGCATTCCTCGTAGATGAATAGAGATTAAGCATTCGCTGACTGCATTGTATTTCATTACAGTTCTTGCAAGTTTCTTCTTTATTATAAATGCAACACCATTTCTTCTTTGTCTTTCATTTCCAGCATAGTAGACCGTGTGATCATCTGATGCAAAGTGCCCGATGCCAGTCCATTTCAGTTCGCTGACACCCAACAGATCAAGTTGTACACATTCCATTTCATTCTTGACCACCTCCGACTTCCCTTGGTTCATGCTTCGTACATTCCATGTTCCAATGTGTAAGACATCTTTACAGCTTCTGACTCTCATTTTATGCGCAGCTACATCAGCAGTCAGATGTTCCGAGGGCTTTGATCCAACCACATCATAAATGCTGGCTTTACTCTGAAAAGTCTTCAGCTCTTCCCCAGTAGCTAGTTGAGTGCCTTCTGACCTGGGGTTCTCATCTTCCAGCACTATAGCACAATTTGTTTTGTTGTAACTTTCCATTGGGTTTTCATGGCAAGATACAGAAGTAGATTGCCAGGCCTTTCCTCCGCGCAGTTTAAGTTTGGTGTTATTACCGTTGTCACAGAAATGTGATCCTCCGCCATCAACACTATCCCATTCTGCTGCTGCCCAGATGGGTGGTTTGTCTTGGTCTGGCACCTCAGCTGAGAACTGTCCATCTTGGGAGACCCAGCCAGTAGTTAAACTACCGATAGTTTAGCTCTCAACATCGCTGATGCACACAAGCCCTCACAGCACAACAAGCTGCAAAACAAGTGAGGGAACACCAGTATATTTGATAGGAAAGAATAGAGTAGCAGCTAGTAGAGGACAGATAAGGAGCAGAAAAGTGAGGAAGGGGTCAGACTGTTAAGCATCAGCGAGGGGAGGGAGAGAGAGGAGATGGGGGTAGAGGTAGGTCAAAAGCTGTACAAAAGAGGTGGGTTTTTAAGTTGGCCTTGAAATTTTTGAGGGATGACTCAAGACAGAGGGCTGGGGGAAGCGAGTTCCAGATTTGGGGGCCGAGGAAATAGAAGGCGGAGAAATGGGTGGATTCCAGGTGGGCTTGGGATGGGGAGGAATATGTGGTTTGAGTGTATGGAGCGGAGGGAGCGATGAGGGTGGGAAGTCAGACCAAATTGCCGAGGTAGAGGGGAGTTCCAGTGTGAATAGATTTGTGGACAAAGATGAGGAACTGTATTGAATTCTAAAAGTGAGTGGGAGCCAATGCAAACAGATGAGGAGAGGAGTAACATTGTCAAAGCAGGAAGAGCAGGTAAGAATATGGGCAGCAGTATTCTGAACTCGTTGCAGGCATAGAAGCTGTGTTTGAGGAAGACCAGCCAGGGAGACATTTCAATAGTCTAAGTGGGAGATGACAAGGGAAAGAAGAAGGGTGGTCATGGCGGAGGAAGAGAGGAAAGGACAGACAGAGTGGAGTTGTCTTAGGGTAGAGAAGCAGCGTTGGACAACTGAGGAAATGTGAGCATTAAAGGATAGTGAGGAGTCAAGGGTCACACCCAAATAGCGCAGGGATAGGAGAGGAGGAGATGAGAGTGGAAAAATAGTCATTTTTAGCAGAGTGGAGGAGGAGACGATATTGGTGATGGGAATAGCAAAAGAGGTCCAGGTTGGAGGCAGATGGATGTTTGAGCCAGAGCCTTTCGGCATGACGGAGATGTTTGAGGTGTAGAAGGAGACCAGGATGAAACCAAGGGTGGCGATGAGGGAGACGAAGGACAGGATGAGGCTGAAGGTGAGCAAGGGTGTCGAGGGCAGCTGAAAGTGTAGTGTTCCACATGTGAGTGTCCACAGGGAGAAGATGGAAATCTGTAGGCAAAAGCACATTAGAAGGTGGAAACTGAAGGAGTGTGTTAGCAGTAATATGGCAAGATAGAGAGGGGGAGTGGGTACAGCTGGGGGGACAATTGAGGGAGGGGGGGCAAGGTGGGAGCGGGAAGCGAGTAGGAAAAGAGAAGGCAAAGATGGTCGGACCAGGGGAGGGGTCGGGAGGAGAGGGAGGAGAGAACAGGGAGGGATGTCAGAAGGGAAATGAGGAGGTCAAGGGTGTGCCCAGCAGTGTAGGTAGGGAAGGGGACATGCTGGGCAAGAGAGAGATCAGAAAGGAAGGAAAGAAAGGCATGGTCTCGAGAGATGGAGGGGGAATTGGAATGAACATTGAAGTCCAGAAGAATCAGAAGCTGGGGGAAGAGGAGGGAAGCCTTGGATATCGTGGAGAGAAGGGAGTCCCACATGGGGGCTGAAAGGGAGGGAGGGGCGTAGATGAGATGAAAGTGAAGGGGGGAGAAGTTGCTAAGCGAAGAAGCAAGGATTCTGGGTAGTGGAGTGCGGGAGAGGATTGTTCCTGGAGGGGTAGGGAGGAGCTGTATAGACCTGCAACTCCTCTGCCACTCCTACCCCGGTGGGAGGTGGATAGAGCAGAATAGTCTGGGGGTAGGCAGCGGTTCAGGAGGGACTCCTCTCCGTCCCTCAGACAGGTTTCAGTTAGAAAGAACAGGTCAAGCACGTGTTGGGAAACAATATCTTGGATCAGGAGGGACTTGAACGGAGGGAGCAACAGTTAAGGAGGGTGAGTTGTAGAATTAAAAGGGTTTGGGGGAAGGAGAGACTGGGGGATGGGGTGAGCAGGGGATCAGGTTGGAGGCACTTCGTGTACAAAGGCTGGCAGGAGTAGGAGCAAAGGAGGTGGGCTGCCAGCCCCAATGAACATGAATAGCGGACATGGTGAGGGCAACAAGGCACAGGACAGGCGAGGAGGGACACAATGAGAGGCGGAACTTACCGTGGAGTTGCGAGGAGGAGGCTGGAGGAGCTGGAACACCAGGTGGGGAGGGGCAGGTCGGTGGCTGTGAGGAACGGTCGTGCTGGAGGGGGGTAGGATGGGCGGACTCTGGATACTGGCCCCTGACCTCGCCCTAAGGAACTTGCCTAAGGAGCAGGATCTTTTCCTTGTGCACACCCCCGCGGCACGAGACGCCGCACCGGTGGTGTTTAAATACAGTTTGAACTCTGCGGGGGAGGGCACATCACTTCCAGCCCTAAAGTTTGAACTCTGCGGGGGAGGTAGGGTTGCCAACTTGCTCCAGATGCGCACGACAGGTTCGATCCACTCCTGGGTTTACCTCATTGTATGCAGGGATATGTAGTTCTGATTTCTCCATTGCACACCATAAGAAAAGGAAAACTACAAGTAACTGCATGCAGTGGGGTAAACCCAGGACTGGAGCAAGGCTGCCGGGCACATCTGGAGTCAGTTGGCAACCCTAGTGGGAGGGCACATCACTTCTGGCCCTTCCGGGTGCGGGCAGCCAATGAGAGGTGAGGTGGGAGGGTACCTGGAGAGAGGGGAGAGAGAACACAACGAGCACGCTCAGCAATAGCAGCAGGAATCACAAGGCAGCAGTCACAGCAAGCAGGATGAGAGCAGCAGCAGATGTAATCCAGCACTGATGGTGTTTAAATACAATTCGAACTCTGCGGGGGAGGGCACGTCACTTCTGGCCCTTCCGGGTGCGGCCAGCGAATGAGAGGTGAGGTGGGAGGGTACATGGAGAGAGGAGAGAGAGAACACAAGGAGGACAGTCAGCAATAGCAGCAGGAATCACAAGGCAGTAGTCACAGCAAGCAGGATGAGAGCAGCAGCAAATTATTCAGGCCATCAACTCTATGCAAGTGGGCAAGGCTACTGGACCAGATGGCCTTCCGGTTGAATTTTATAGAACCTTTTTCAAATCGCTAGGCCCATATCTTCAACAATGCTATAGGCTTCTTTTAGAGGTGGATGCCCAGACTGGAGCGTTCGCCTCTGCGAATATTGTAGTTCTTGAAAAACCTGGGAGAGACCCTCAGCTGGTCAGTAACTACCGCCCAATTTCATTACTAAATGCATATTATAAAATATTTGCTGCCACCTTGGCAGGTTGTCTTTCCAAATTAATTCCATTTTTGATTCGCCCGGATCAATGCGGCTTTACTGAGGGACGCTCTACAGCTGATAATGCCAGAGTGTTTTGCCATGTCTTGGAAGGAGCGGAAGGAGTAGAAGGCCCGCTGGTAGGATTATCGTTGGATGCAGAGAAAGCGTTTGATTGACTGAAGTGGCCTTTCTTATTTGCCGTCTTGAGGTGGTTTGGTTTCAGTGAGGGATTCCTTAAATTAATTAAACTTATGTATGCGAGACCAAGTGCTAATATTTCTGTGAACGCGACTTAGGGGCATGTTTACTAAAGTGCGTTAAACGTGACTATCGCGCGTTATACGACGTTAACGACCGTAAGTGCCGTATAACGCGCGTACCGATGCGCTAACGACCGTTAACGTCATACTACGCGCGTTAACCGTAGTTAACGATCGTAAAGCTCCGCGGCGCGTTAAAACAGCGCAGAAGGTGGAGAGTGGGCGGAGAGAAGGGGTCAATGGGCGGAGAGTGGGCGGGGAGAGGCTCCCCTCACACTAACGCGCTGAATTTCTGAGCTCAATTCCAACGCGAATGAAAACCTGCCGTTAAAGGCATTTAAAGGGAAGAGAAACCATTTCCGTCAGCAATGTATAGAAAAACCGGGGAAACCCACAAAACGTGAGCAGTGTGATACATGTGCACTGAACAAAATAACACATAAAACGTTAAAAATGACCACAGGAAACATTTTAAAAAGCATAATACAGCTGGGCAACAGTGATAGCAATGGACAACAAGGAACAACACTGCCTGGAAAGCACCAAATAAAAATGAAATGATGTGTGGAAGGGTCTACGCTTCACAGACCCTTTTAAATATCATTTCATTGTAATGGATTGTCCTGGGAGTGTTGTGTAATGTTTCCCAATGATATCATTGTTGCCCAGCTTGGTTATGGGTGTGTGCCCCTTTTGTGAGGTATTCTCTGAGGTTTATGTGCACCGTTGTCTGCATACAAGGTAAATGAGGTCACAATAAACCTGTTGCAGAGCAGGGTTTCTGACTCGTCAGGCCGGTTTAACTAACTCCAGGGACTGCACTGTCTCTGTGGCTACAGTGTGGTGCAACAGACACAGCCAGTGCCTGTAAGACCAGAGGGTCACAGGTTCAAATCCCAGCTGGGGCTCCTGGCAACCCAGACCCCATAGCTTTACCCACTACTAAACATTGATAGTAAAGACACACCTTTATTGCAGAGAACATACGCATGGCCTATATTTTACCACACCAGAAACAGGCACATTACCGTAAAGCAGAGTTTCGCAAATGTAGTCCTGGAGGGCCCCACAACATTCCGGTTTCATGCTGCCTCCAATAAAGATGCCTGTGCTGCATAGCTATGCACCACCCCCATGTTATGCAGATGTAGCTCATGCATATTTATGAGGGACAGCATGAAAACCCGAACAGTGTTTGGAACACCAGGACTGGAGTAGGGGAACTCTGCCGTAAAGCAGCAGCCAACAGGGCCACACACCCACCCACAGGCCCCATTGGCCAATGCCACCTGGAGAGGCAAGAGATTGGGTCCTGCCTGTATCTCCCAATACTAGCAGTTGCATACCTTAGCAATGCCACCCTACACCTGGGTATATGGTACACAGCTATCAAACGTTTGCTATGAGAACTGGCAGATATCAATTCCTCTGTTAAGCACATTTTGCTCATTGAGCTCCACCATAACAATCATTCTGATGTCTGCGGTGTGTGCTGCAGGTCTGGTCTCTGACAATGTTCACCACCCTGGGGAGTGACCCCCCAACAGTCTTGTGTACCATATCCATGCCTGTACCATGCCCAGGACTGGTGTGGTGTGTATGCCTGCTGACCACCTCTATAGTAGCACAATGGTGACATCGGTGTGGGGGTGGTTGTCTGTCTATCCAGTGTGTGGTGGCTGCAAACACCTTCCACAGGCCACACTGCCAGCAATGTTGCCAGTATTGGGCTGCCAATGTGCATAATGAGGAGCAAGGTACCATGGGTAGAGGCCGGACAGGGTGGCCTGGCCAGGGCGCATCTGCACAGGGCATAGGGCAATGACAGGCACATTGTAGTGGCCGGCCACCACCTACACAGACAGGGTGACCTCAGTATGTGCTGCTGAGAGATCACTCTCACCCTGACTGTGCAGTGACCACAGCATGGCTAGGCACCCCCATAGTGCTATCTAGTATTTCTCTCATGTGATATATATGGGTTGCCTTATGGGGCCCTGTCACTGATTTGACTGTGTATGCTGACATCCCAGATCTGGGTGCAGGCATCTCCACTGGGCATTAGCAGACTATTTGCAGCTGGTATGTGTTGTGATGTAGTGGCTTGCAGGGTGCAGTGGCTGATGGCTTGCACCAGGGGAATATCAGATAGTGGTGGGGTGCAGCATGCCATATCTAGGCCTAATGTCTGTCTGCTATTGTGTTCTGGATGTGTACAGAGCTGCATTGACTGCTCTGTGGGGTGTGTGTCCCTCAGCAGGACTGGGGTTGATGTTCCCCTCTATGTCCACCTTGCAGGGAGGTAGATGTTGTATCTTTTGATAGGAGACCCTGTTTGCTGCCCTGGGGGAGGGAGTGGTGGTGCATGGGCCCACCTGGGGGGTCCATGGGGGCTACACCTGACTGATACAGACAGAGATGTCCAAGGTGTTACTGCAGAAACCACCTGTCTCACACTATAACACTGCTGTGGACCTGCACCATGGCCTCTTTCAGCCATGGACGTTGCTGTGGACCTGGTGCTTGGCGCCTCACTGCACCCTCAGGGTGAGCACAGTACCCGCACGCTGTGACGGTGTGTGTGGCCACCCTGTGCCGGTACAACACACGGTCAGTACCCCCTTACAGGCCGAGGTGCTGTGGGGGTGCACATGGTCGCTTCCCCCCTACCAGGCCGAGGTGCTGTGGGTGTGCATTCCCCATCTTGTGTTTATCTGTGGACAGCTGATTTGCATGTGCAGTGCATCATGGGTGTGACTGGCGCAACCCAACCCTGGGGAATCCAGCGCCTGCTCACAGGCTTTGATAACCCATAGGCCATCCCACGTACATCTGTTAGCAGTTGTGCATAGGTGCAGGACACCCTACCGAGTCTGTCATATATGATACCCACACAGGTAAAAACACACATACCCACGCACGATTGTACGCGTGACGCTACGCGCACCCCAACGTACATTGTTACACACACTGCGAGGGTCTCTTTCTGTATGGAGTACTCGACGTAAAGGAAAACATGCCCTCTCACAGCACACTGGGGACTCGAACCCATGCTGCCTGTAACAGTGGTCAGTACACTAACCATTGTGCTATAGCTCTGTGTTAGTGCTCTGTCTCTGTACATCTTCCTACGATGTACGTCCGCAGCAACGCACGTGGCCACGCCCCCAGCAACGCACGTGGCTACGCACCGAGCAACGCACGTGGCTGAGCAGCAAAGGCATTTGGAAGAAATGGCATCTATGTCGAGGAAGCCTTCCTTCAGCCAGCGTGACATATACCTGCTGACAGAGCTGTTCTGCCTCCGCCAGCAGAGGCTCTTCCCTGGCTCATCCAGGAGGCAGAACCTGGCAAGGGTCAGGAGGGCCTGGGAGCGCCTGGCCCATAGGTTCAACAGGAGCTCAGACTACCCACGTGAGGTAAGTGCATGGGGACAAGTCCCCCAAATGATGAGACAAAACAAAACACACCCAGTAACGTCAGCACAAATACACAATGCACTGACAGGGAATAGCAGGTGCTGACACATCCTGCGGCTAGCAAAGTCTGCCACACACCCCTGCAAAAAGGCACCCCTGCCCCAAGGGGGTAGCTGCAACCATGGCAGAGCAGCACCACAGATCACAGAGGTATGGTATAGGGTGCCTTTGCAGGCCAGGGATGTCCCCCATCCACAAGACACCCCAGTCCCACCTCTCAGGCCAACAGGAAAGGAAGGGGGTCTGCACCATGTCTCCTTTAACCAACACATTTGCAAAATGCATCCTCTGATGCTGCAAGCCCCAAATGAGGGCATCTCTCCCCCACCCTGCCCACTGTCTGCTGGTGCCTTCTGTGATCACAAAACACAAACCCCAGCTCCAAGCAGATATAGGCCCCACATGAGGGCAACTCCCCTCCACCCTGCCCACTGTCTGCTGGTGCACTGTGTGATTAAACAATTCAAACCCCAGCTCCAAGCAGATGTAGGCCCCATATGAGGGAATCCCCCCTCCACCCTGCACACTGTCTGCTGGTGCCTTCTGTGAGCACATAACACAAACCCCAGCTCCAAGCAGATGTAGGCCCCTAAAGGGGTCCCCAGCACCGACCCTGTTCCCTGGGAAACAGGCCCTGTATGGGATCACAAAGGAAAAACCACAGCCTAAGGGCATCCTAGTGAGGACTGTAGGTGACAACCTCCCACCCAAAATGTGGCTGATTGGCACATGCAGATGTGTGTAGGTGGCACACACAGCTGTGATGTGTTATGTACGTGGGCCGCACATACAGTGCACATGGTGCACCGACCAGGGTGATGTGTGTGTGGCCCACACATGGGGCTGTCACACGTTAACGCAAGGGGGCATGAGCGCCCACCCCAATAGGGGCAGGCGCTTGTTGTATGCAATGAGAGTGGTAGATGCAGAGGCAGGGACCCACCACGTGTCCCCACGGTAGCTAAGGGCAATGTTCGTTGTCACCCCTACAGGTGGAGGACCTTCGAAAGAAGGCTCGCGAGCTGAGGGCCCGGTACCCCCGCTTCATTGCCAGGGTGCAGCGCGAGAGGATGGCACAGCAGAATGGTGAGTACCGCGACATAGACATGTAGGGGAACGAGTGGTGGAACCACAGGTCCACAGTGATAGGGGAAGAGGATGTTTCCCCAGGGGATGACATGTGTTATCTCTCCCACAGCTGATGCATGTGCAGCCAACGTGGACGAGGGGCCGGAGGAGCCCCCAGACGTTGCGGCCCGGGAGGGAGACCAGGAGCAGCACGAGGATGAGGATGGCGGACCAGAGCGGGGAGCCGAGGATGGGAATGAGCGCGCATCCCCACGCCATGATGAGGGGAGGAGGGGGGTGATGATGGGGGCCAGATGGGAGGGAATGTGGGGGATGCTAGGGAAATGGGAACTGATGGTGTGGAGCCTGGGGAGCAGGATGAGGAGGGGGGGGATGTGAGTGGAAGGGAAGAGGAATGGGGGAGGTGGGAGGCAGGGGGGGAGGGGGATGGGGTTGTGGGGAGGGTGTTGGGGGCAGGGGGGAGGGAGGGGATGTCCAGCGGAGGGGGTGGGGCGAGGGCAGTTCCCCAATGGCATGCTCCGCCACAGGGCACTGGGGGCACCAGCCACCTGCCCCATGATCAGGGCGCGGCAGGCCCTCTGGACGTGTGCCTGCCACGCATGGCCGCAGGCAGGTCTGCTGTCCATGCAGCCACACAGACACGGGGAGATGTGTGTCTGTGCGGCTGCATGTGCGGCCTGCGCCTGGCTGCAGCTGTGCGTGCCCAGGCACAAGCCCAGAGGCAGTTCGCCCTAATCCAGGGCCAGGTGCTGGCAACCCTGTCCATGGTGGCTGACCGTCTGCGGGAGCAGGATGACCGCCCTGGCCGTTCCGCAGACGGTCAGCCACCATCCAACAGGGGTCCCCAGGGTGTGTAATGTGTGGGGACACATGGCACACCCACCCTGTGACGCACCGTGCCATTGGATGTCCACCACATTGGCCACAGGGATGGGAGCGGACACTGCAATTTGCAGTGGCATGCGTGTTTGGCCATGCCGGCCATCAACTGACAGCATGGGCCATGTCAGCCGGATGTCACGTGTCTGTGTAACTGTAAATAATGTAAATATGTTTTAAAAAAGAGTTATAAATGTTGGTTGAAACATATGTACCTGTTGGTCAGATGTCCCTCATTGCCTGATGACAGTGATGTACGAGTGATGGGTGTGGCAGTGGGCACTACTGGGGCCAAGGGTGGACGTCGAACAGGTAAGGTATGTGGCGTGGGCACCCCCCACAGACATGTCACAGCTACGTTGCTGTGTGGGTGGCCCACCAAGAGGGGTGGGGAGTGGCGTGCCTGACTGACGTGCAACAGCATGTGTGTTGGTAGGTGCGGGGCAGACAGCACAGAGTGACAATGGGACATATGGCGGGGGGAAGTGGATGGCCTGTGTATCCTATCCAGCCGTGTCCCATATTGGTGGCCTGTGGTGGCAAGGGAAGGGCGGCTGAGGTGTGTATGTACCGGTGGGGTTAGGGGGGAAACACAGAGGGTGCACCCAGGGCCGGCCCGTCCATTGAGCAGGAATGTGTTTTGCACAGGGCCCAGCGTTTCGGGGGGCCCCGCGCAAAGAACATTCTTCCCTTTCGTAATTGGTAGAAATAATATAAAAGTGGCCGCTGCTGCTGCGGCGGCGGTATGGTGTGTCCCGCGGGGCTCCCTCTGCCTGGCGGGACTCTCCCGGCGCGGCTCAGCCCCTCTCTGCCGGCTTGCAGATACGCGAAGGGAGAGAGTCTCCCTTGCGTCTGTTAAGCCCGCAGGGGCAGATGGAAGATTTCCCATCAGCACCTGCGGGCTTAACAGAGACGCGAGGGTGACTCTCTCTCCCTTCGCGTATCTGCAAGCCGGCAGAGAGGGGCTGAGCCGCGCCGGGAGAGTCCCGCCGGGCAGAGGGAGCCCCGCGGGACACTCCATGCTGCCACCGTGGCAGTGGCAAGCATTATTTGGTTTTTAAATTGCCATCAGCCGAGGGGGGGGCCGGTAGGACTGGCAAAGGGCTAGGGAGGGAGGGGGGTTGAGACTGGCAATGGGCGAGGGAGGGAGGGAGGGAGGGAGGTTAGGACTGGCAATGAGGGAGGGAGGGAGGGAGGGAGGGGGGTTAAGACAGGCAATGGGCTGGGGGGGGTTAAGACTGGCAGTGGGCTGATGGGGGGTAGGACTGATAATGGGTTATAGGGGGGCTAGGACAGAAAATGGGCTGATGGGGAGGGGTTGGGACCTGAGGTGGGCTGATGTGGTCAGGACTGGTAATGGGTTATAGGGGGGGCTTCAACTGAAAATGGGGTGATGGGGGTTAAGACTGGGAGGTGATTGACGGGGGGCTAGGACTGGTAATCGGTTGGGGGGTTGCTAGGACTGGAAATGGGCTGATGGAACAGCTAGGATAGGACTGGTAATGGGCTGAGTGGAGGGGAGCTATGCCTTGACATGGGCTGATGGTGGGGCTAGGAAATGACTAGAAATGGGCTGATGGGGGGGGGCTAGGATTGACAATGAGCTGTGGCACCAGTAGTCATGGGTTCAGACCCACAATGGACTCCTTTTATAGGGGTGTCTGCCGCATTATATCTTTTACATACGCAGGACTACTACCAGCGACAGCCTCTCAAGCGTGATATTACCGTAATGAGCGTCATAGGGTGCGCCATGTGTCACCTTATCTGGCTCCCTTTATGTTCCCTTATGGACTGCTCTATGGGGGACATTTTGATGTGCCTCTGTGGACACTCCACTTTATAGTGTGGCCTATGTTGTGCGTTATGGAGTGCCTTCTGCAGCAACTTTGTGGACACCACTGTGTGGGTGTGTTTGCTAGCAACCTTGCAGCACATACATGAAAGATAATATAGGGCCCCTCACTCACTATCTGATGTGTGGGTGTGTTTGCTTGCACCCCTCCAAAAGGAAACAAATAAATGCCCCTTCCCTCACTGTATCATATACAGGTTACTATATCAGCCAGCCTTCTGCATCTGGCACCCTGGGGACTCGAACCCATGCTGCCCGTATCAGCAGTCACTGCAGTAACCATTATGCTACAGCTCTGTATGGGTCAGGTATGTCTACGAGGCTTCTTATGCTTAACGCGCGGTGACTCCTCTAACGCGCCACGTAGCGCTCGTTAGTTCTGTACCGCGCGTTAGATCTTCTGTTGTCCTGCCCATCTCCTTATTTGGGGGTTTGTCTTCTTAACGCGAATACTAACGCGAACTGCACTAACGCGATTTAGTAAACATCCCCCTTAGTCTAGAGATTTTCTCATGGGGCACCCATAGCTGGTATGGAAATTAAGCTTTCTGCCTATGCTGATGATTTACTGTTGTTGTGTTTTGAAATCACCCATGTCAGAGATGTGGAGCGATTTCATTGGAAGAGATGGCACAGAGGAAGGGGAAAAGCTGGACTGTCTGAGTCATGTGGCTCTTCTGCCCAGTTCTCCCTCTAATGGCATTCCAAGGGCAGAGGTAAGTGGCATAGGGAGGTGAGCGGCATCTGGTAGCGGAGACCTTCACCAGAAAAAATTGCTGGTGAGTGGGGGGCCTTATTTAAGTGGCAGGATGAGGTGCCATGGGCCAAAAAGACATCTGGGTCATGGGCGGGCATGGGGGATGTGTTGAGGTATGGGGTGGCAATGCTTTTCTTCCGCTCAAGGGTGGGTGATCTCAGTCTCGGTGCAGCAGGGGGGATGTGAGAGGCAGGCAGAATAGAGGAGCGGCTCGAGGGATGCGTGGGGGGCACTCTCACTACATGGGCCGGTCAGTGAGATTGCAGAAGAAGATCAAAGGGGTCTTTTGCACCCGGGAAGGGTAGAGGGATCAAGAGGAGGCTGGGAAGGATTCTGGAAGGGAGAGGGGCGAAAGGTGGTCCGCTGGACTTCGTGCAGTGACGAGTGTTCCACACCCTGCTCACTACAAGACAGTCCTCATTCATACGGACAATCAAGTAGCCATGTTCTACATGAACAAGCAGGGGGGAACAAGCTCTCTGTCGCTTTGCAACGAAGCTTTGCGACTATGGGCCCTCGCCAGAGAGCATCAGATTCATCTCCTGGCCGTGTATCTTCCAGGCATACAAAACTCTTGGGCAGACAGACCCAGTCGAGTTCTGCTTCCACACGAGTGGTCTCTGCATGCAGACCAGGTGGCCAAGATTTTTCAAATTTGGGGAACCCCGGGCATAGACCTTTTTGCAAGTCCGTGGAATGCCAAACTTCCCCGGTTCTGTTCCAGAATTCCGTCTCAGGGCTCTCAGGCCAGGGATGCTTTCCTCCTTTACTGGGGTCAAGACTTCCTTTATTTATTTATTTATTTAATGATATTTTTATACCGCCTTATCAAACAATCAAAGCCTTTTCACCCATTCCCCTAATTCCCAAAACCCTGTTCAAGCTTCAGAGAGACAGAGGCCGTATGATTCTCATAGCTCCACATTGGCCACGGCAAGTGTGGTACCCTCTGCTTCTATATCTCTCTCAAGCTCCCTCCCTGGAGTTAGGGTCTGCTCCAGATCTCCTGTCTCAGGAGGATGGAATGTTATGTTATTGCATCCCAATCCCCACTCTCTACATCTCGGGGCTTGGTTGCTGAAGGCCTAGATCTCCATGATCTTAACCTCCCTCAGCAAGTAAAGGATATCCTTTATGCTTCCAGGAAGCCTTCCACAAGACGCTCTTATGCTTTCAAGTGGAAAAGGTTTACCATATGGTGCTCGCAGAAGGGTCTTAACCCCCTTGCGATACCTTTGGAATCATTATTGGAGTATCTCCATCTAATGCAGGACTTAAGACTAACTCAGTAAGGGTCCATTTGAGTGCTATTGCAGCTTCTTTCAAGCCTCTAAATGGACAACCTATTTCCTCCCATCCTCTTATACCAAGATTTATGAGAGGCCTTCTTCTAACTGAGCCTCCCATTAGGCCACCACCTGTGGCATGGGACTTAAACCTGGTTCTTGGTCAGCTTATGAAGCCACCTTTCGAACCCTTAGCTATTACCTTATTGAAATTCCTTTCTTGGAATGTTATCTTTCTCATTGCAATCACATCAGCACGTCGCATCAGTGAGTTGCAGGCACTAGTGGCTGATCCACCTTAAACAAGGTTCCATCATGACAAGGTAGTCCTTAGGACTCATCCACATTTTATGCCAAAGGTGGTCTCGCCTTTTCATCTAAACCAAGCGGTCTACCTACCTGTGTTTTTTCCAAGGCCTCATGCATCAAATGCAGAAAGAAATCTTCATACTTTGGACTGTAAAAGAGCTTTAGCTTTTTACTTACAAAGAACACAGCAACATAGGAAGTCCTCTCAACTCTTTGTTGCTTTTGATCCTTCTCATTTGGGACTTCCAGTCTCCAAGAGAACACTGTCTAACTGGATTGCTCAGTGTATTTCCTTTGCCTATCAGAGTAAGAATCTTCCTCTGGAGGGCCATATCACAGCTCACAATGTGAGAGCCATGGCAGCTTCAATGGCTCATCTGTACTTTGTGTCTATCGACGACATCTGTCGAGCAGCCACCTGGGCCTCAGTTCATACCTTCACAGCCCATTACTGCTTGGACAAGGACTCCCGCCGGGATGCCTTGTTTGGTCAGGCTGTTCTCCAACACCTGTTCCATACCAAATCAACTCCTACCCACCATCCCTGGTAGGATGCCGGAGATCCATGGGTGGAAGTGGAGCCCTTTCACAGGGACATACAACTTCTGGGGTTCTCTCCCTGGCATCTAAAGCTAGGGAGTCCCCATATTTGAGGACTACATTCCTGCTTGTTCCTGGAGATAGCATAGTTACTCATCTGTAACAGGTGATCTCCGGGAACAGTAGGAATTTAGTCCTCACAACCCACCCACCTCCCCTAGGAGTTGTATCTCTCTATCTATCTCTTTCTCTTTCCCTCTCTCTCTCTCTGTTTGTCTCAGCTTTAAACTCAACTGGAGAGAGGCAGTTGGGAAAGGCAGGAAGGCAGCACGCAGGCACTGTGGGATGCCCCAAAAGCTTTCTATTGGACGCTGGGGAGCGTTCCCGCGCAGGCTCCGTCGGTACCAACGATACCCATATGTGAGGACTAAATTCCTGCTGTTCCCGGAGATCACCTGTTACAGGTGAGTAACTATGCTATTTCCTTATAGTACACAATCCCCCTCTTCCCCATGCTCTACCCTCCCCTTCCCCCTCCCCCTCACTCCCAACCCTATGTCCCCAAACTCCCCCCTTCAGCCTTATACCACAGTCATCAAGGAACCTGGATGTACAACAACCTGCCTTCCCTGTGTAGTGCCCCTTGGATGCACTTCTGAGTACAGGACCAGCCTGACTGGGGTCTCCTCAAGGGCAGACTCCATTGGTCCTTGTCAATTTGACACCTGATGCTTCCTCCTGTGGAAGAAAGATGTTAGCAGGCAGGGGTTTCCTCCTTTCACCCCAGGAAAACCTCTCAAAACAATACTACTGTGAACAAGGCTGGCTTAAATAGCATTTACAATTTACAAAATATATACATCAAATATTGTGAAAAAATAATGCAGTATGTGCAATCCATATTAAGGTAAGTGGTTCAAGCAGATAAGTTGAAATAACAATATAGGATAAGAGATGTTTTGTAATTCTGTCCAATCACTGAGGCTATAAACTTGCCTCCACTTCCTCCAAACTCTCCTCCAATCAGGAGAGGGTCTTGCAGTCCTGTCCAATCAGGAGCAACTGTTGCAGCTCTCCCTTGATCTGATCTGCCACTGGATCCCCCTGGGTCTTGTGTCATCTAGTCCAGAATGGACTTTCTGCCGATGCAGCTCTCTTTCAAACTGATCTGTTGCTGGATTCCCAAGCTTGGATTAGGCTCTCCAGAGTCTCTCCACTGCCATCTCCATATCTGGGATGGGAGAAGACCATTCATCCCTATCTTCATTCTTACCCCGGACTGGGTCTGTAGGAGGCTCTCTGCTGGTATCTCCAAACCTGTGTAGGTTCCCAGATGTCTTTCTAGTGCCATCTTTAGGAGGAGGGCCTGCAGAGCAGAGAGAGTTTTCTCCTCTCCTTAGATGAGGGTAAAACTCTTTTTAACCCTCATCTGATGCCTCTAAATCCCAGGCAACTTTTCAAACTCTTTTCTGCTGGTGCCAGTGCCAACTGATACCATTTCTCTTAGGGTGAGCATTTTCTACCAGCCCCCCAGTATTAATTTCTACACCCTCGGTCTAGTTATGTGCACTTTATTCCCCTACACTTTTCTCTAAAGATATAAAGTTAAATCTTCAGCACAGACAGTGGTTTGTATATTCTCCTTAAATGTTTACTTTCCAGCTCTACTAGCACAGTGATTGTTACTGCAGGCTGCTCTTTTAATATTGTCCCTCATCTGACCTCACTAGCAGCTACCTCTTCAAGTTGAGGGAAGGGTTAGAACAGCCGTTATAGTTAGTGATTCAATCATTAGGCATGTAGATAGCTGGGTGGCTGTTGGACGTGAGGATCGCCTGGTAACATGCCTGCCTGGTGTGAAAGTAGCGGACCTCACGTGCCACCTAGATAAGGTCTTAGATAGTGTTGAGGAGGAGTCTGCTGTCTTGGTACATGTCAGTGCAAATGACATAGGAAAATGTGGTAGAAAGGTTCTGGAGGCTAAATTTAGGCTTTTAGGTAGGAAGTTGAAATCCAGAACTTCCAGGGTAGCATTCTCCAAAATGCTTCCCATTCCACGCACAGGACCCAAAAGGCAGGCAGAATTCTGGAGTCTCAATGCGTGGATGAGACAGTGGTGCAGAGATGAGGGTTTTGGATTTGTTAGGAACTGGGGAACATTCTGGGGAAAGGAGGGGCTCTTCCGAAGGGATGGGCTTCACCTTAACTGGGATGGAACCAGGCTGCTGGCATTAACCTTTAAAAAGGAAATACAGCAGCTTTTAAACTAGATAATAGGGGATAGCCGACAGTTGCCCAAGAGCGCATGGTTCGGAAGAATGTATCCTTGAAGGATACTACCAAAAGCAGAGAGGTTCCAAAAAAGAGTAAGGTAGCCAAAATTCTCTCGAGTATGGAGCAGACAGAGCTTAAAGATCCCAAATTACCCATGTCTACCAATAGCCAGATTAATATGAATAAAATACAGTCTCTAAAATGCTTGTATGCAAATGCTAGAAGTTTTAAAAATAAGATGGGAGAGATAGAATATATATAGCACTAAATGGGAGGTTAGATACGATTGGAATATCAGAGACATGGTGGAAGGAGGACAACCAGCGGGACACTGTGATACCTGGGTATAAACTATATTGTAATGATAGAGTTGATCAAATTGGTGGAGGGGTTGTGCTCTATGTTAGAGAGGGCATTGAGTCAGAAAGGATTAAAGTTTTGTAGGAAACAAAATTTGCTGTAGAATCTCTATGGATTGAAATTCCATGTAAAAAGGGGAGGGCAATGGCAGTGGGGGTGTATTATCGACCGCCTGGCCAGAATGAACAAATGGATGATGAAATGCTCAAAGAAATCAAAGGAAGCTAACAAAAGTTACAGCGCAGTAATAATAATAGGTGATTTCAATTACCCCGGTATCGACTGGGTTAGTGTCACGGCAGGACATGCTAGGGAGATAAAGTTCCTAGATGAAATAAATGACTGCTTCTTGGAGCAGCTGGTTCATGAACCAACCAGAGGGGAAGCCATATTAGACCTAGTCCTTAGTGGAACACCAGATCTTGTGCAAGAGATAAGGGTGTTGGGGCCACTTGGCATTAGTGATCATAGCATGATCGCCTTTGATTTAATTAGAGGAGGAGGGATAGTAAGGAAATCCACAGTACTATCTTTTAACTTTCGAAAGGGAGACTATGATAAAATGAGGAAAATAGTTAAGAAAAAACTAAAAGGAGCAGTTGCAAAGGTAAAAGACTTACATCAAGCTTGGGTGTTGTTGAAAAATACTATCTTGGAAGCTCAGACCAGCTGTATTCCACGCTTTAAGAAAAGTGGAAGAAAGTCCAAAAAACTGCCAGCATGGTTTAAAGGGGAGGTCAGAGAGGCTGTTGTTGCCAAAAAAGCATCTTTCAGGAAATGGAAAAAAGAGCCAACTGATGAAACCTGGAAACAGCACAAGCATTGGCAAGTTAAATGTAAGGCATTGATAAGGCAGGCAAAGGGAGAAATTGAGAAGAAGCTTGCTGTGCAAGCAAAAATGCAAAATAAAGACTTTTTCAAGTACATTTGTAGCAAAAAACCTGTGAGAGTCAGTTGGTCCATTAGATGATAGAGGGGTTAAAGGGGCACTAAGAGGCGACAAGGCGATAGCGGAGAGACTGAATGAATTCTTTGCTTTGGTCTTTACTGAGGAAGATGTAGGGAAGTTACCCATGACTGAAGTGGTATTTAAAGGAGCAGAAGAATTGAAGGAAATATCGATACATCGGGAAGATGTATTACAACTATTAGATAAATTGAAGAGTAGCAAATCACCTGGGCCGGATGGTATACATCCAAGGGTGTTGAAAGAACTGAAATATGGGGGGCAGAGCTTGCCGCGATCAGAGATGGCTGCCTGAAGGACCTGCTCTCACCCAGATCTAAGAATCCTGGTCTCTATCCCCCGACAGACCCCATCAAAAATCGTAAATTTTGGTGTAAAATACCCTGTAGGATGTCCTCCTTGAAACCGGCAAAGTTGGAGTTCTCGCTGACAACTGGGCACGCTGTAAAGCGAACGAAGCAGGAGACGATGTCTCCACACAAAATGGCGTCGGAGAAAGAAGCCGCGGAGGGCATTCGCGAAGTGCTGCAAGAACTACGATCAGTAAAAGGCATGGTGGCCTCTAGTAAGGAAACTCTGACGCAGCTGCAAGGAGATATGCACGAAGTAAAGGAGCGGCTGTCAAAAGTATGGGAGCGCTTGCACAAGACAGAAGCTGTGATTGAATGGCATGAGACTCTTGTTACCCAGATAGGCCCGCTGCAGAAAAGAATCAAGGCACTGGAAGATCAAAATGAAGAAGAAAGTAATCGGGCCCGTCGGAACAATATAAGGCTCATAGGTGTCCCGGAGGGCCGGGAAGGATCGGACTCTATAAAATTTCTGCAGAAACTGATACCAGAGCTGTTGCACCTGACTTTCACAGAGCATTTTGAATTAGAGCGGGCCCATCGAGTGCCTTCACACACGACTGAAAGGAGGCAGCATCCACGCCCTTTCATTATCAAAGTGCTACGCTACCCCCCAGGTCCTCCAGATACTGCAGGCCGCCAAACAGAAGTCTGAGCTACACTATGAATGCAGTAAAATTGCTTTTTTCCAGGACCTGTGCAAGAAAACAACGGAGTGGCGTAAGGAGCTATTGGAATGTAGACCATTACTGCAGAAACTACAAGCACGGTATAGCCTCTATTACCCGGCTAGAATGCGAGTTACACTGGGGAACACTACGCGGACCTTTGATAGTGGAGAGAGTCTGCGTACGTACCTGCATGAATGGGCTCGAATGGAGACAGAGCCTTGCGTCACTTGAGGACATTCATGTAATTTGTGGTATGATGTGGTTGTGTTAGGTGTCTAAAAGTGATGTCATAGTTATATTCTCAAATTGCTGTGAGGAATAGTAGGGGGAGTCTTGTACTAATATTATCGTTTAGATAGAAGGCTGGGGGAGTGAGTGTGATTATACCTTAAACCAGAAGGAAACTGGGTGGGGGGGAGTGGGAACTGAGGGCAGTGATGAAGAAAGGGGGCGGGGCGGGTTCCACCATTCAAATAACAAAGTTGGGGGCTGACCGCATGGCGACCAAATATGGTTTCTTTCATTATGTTATCAAACTAATGTTTAACTGTTTGCAAGTGATGAGTACCACCCCTAAGGGAAGGACCGGTAACCATAATAGGTAGTAAGAGATTGAGAGTGGTATCCCTCAATGTGCAAGGAATAAACAATCCTGCCAAACGGAAAAAAATATTAAATTACTGCAAGAAATTGAGGGCAGATGTGGTCTACATCCAAGAAACCCACTTGACGTTGTCTGAATCTTATAAGGTGACTGGAGAGGGTTATCAGAATATACTATCAGCACCAGCTCTCAAAAGGAAAGGAGATGTCTTAATATTAGTGCAAACGGCACTAAAGCCAAGCGTCGATGGCACGGCGATTGACCCAGAGGGACGTTGGGCCAAAGCGAAAGTGCGAATAGCAGATAAAGATTACACTCTCATGACGGTCAACGGCCCGAATCCAGATGATCCTGCCTTTTATGAGCAGATAGCTCAGGAGGTGCTGATGGCCGGAGCCACGAATGTAATACTCGGCGGTGATTTTAATCTTATTCAAGATCCACTGATTGATCGGGTACCCTACAAACAACAGCACAAACTGCGGTCCAGTAAACAGTTGCTGAGCATGATGGAAACATTAGGTTTAGTTGATACGTGGCGGCTGCTATATCCCATGGAGAGGGACTACACCTATTCTTCGATGCCGCATAATACGCAGACACGAATTGATTACTTTCTGATTTCTAAGACCTTAGTGCCTCAGCTACTGACAGCAGACATCGCAGCTAAGACGGTCTCGGACCATGCGGCAATAAGGATAGAAATCCGTTCCGAGCAGACAAGGCAGACCACGCCTAGATGGCAATTTGACCGCTCATAGCTCAATAATGACGAATTTTGTGAGTACCTACGTCCAGCAATTTTAGACTATTTTGAGCACAATGTATTGCATGACACCCCCACCTGGGTGTGGTGGGAAGCATTCAAAGCCACTATACGGGGTAGTATAATGTCATATAGTATCCGTAGAAGGAAAGAAGCGGCAGCACAGCTAACCAACTTGGAGCAAGAGATACGTGCGGGAGAACGGATACTGTCTAAGCGCTCAGATGCACTTATTCTACTTCGACTGCAGAAACTGAGATACCAGTACAACTCTATTCTCAATGATGAAGCGAGCAAGCAGATCCAGGCCCAACAAGGGATGTACTACCATGAAAACAACAGGGCAAGTGCGCTCTTAGCTCGAGCACTATGGGCTAAAAGAATTAAATCCCACATCACTGGCCTGCAGGGTGCCGGAGGGAAAATACATAGACGAGACGAAGACATACTGAAAGTGTGTGAGGAATTCTACTCGCAGCTTTACCAAACCAAAAAGGTTTTCACTGAAGAGGGTTTTGTCAACTTCACGACGAGATTGGTGGGCCACAAACTAACGAAAGTGCAACAACGTCGACTATCAGAGAATGTAACATGCGCGGAAGTACAGCTAGCAATGCGACAGCTTGCTAAAGGGAAGGCGAGTGGGCCAGATGGCTTACCAGTTGAATTTTATGTAACTTTCTCTCAAGAATTGCTCCCCGAACTGCATACATATTACACAGAGCTCACGAAAGAATGTCCAGCGGTTGGAGCATTAGCGGCTGCCACAATAGTAATACACTAAGCCAGGAAGAGATGACCAGAAAATAGAGAACTATCGGCCAATTTTGCTTCTTAACTCGGACTATAAGATCTACTCCAAAGTCCTAACTAATCACCTGAGTTCAGTAATGGAAACTCTGGTCCAACCTGACCAATGTGGATTTATGCCGGGCAGGTCTACAACTGATAACGGGCGTCTGCTGGCACATGTATTGGGGTGAACTGCTCAGCTAAAAGAACCAGTGGTGGGTCTAGCACTTGACGCTGAGAAAGCCTTCGATCGCGTAGAACTTCCCTATCTATTTCGAGTGATGCAGTGGTTTGGAGTACCTGAAGAATTCCTGGCTAGTGTACGAATACTTTATTCCGGGCCCACAGCGCGGATAGCGGCTAATAGTGGGCTCTCTTCTGAATTTACTTTATCGAGAGGCACAAGGCAGGGATGCCCCTTATCGCCCTTATTATTCAATTTGGCGATGGAACCACTGCTGATGAAAATTCGACAATCCCCGAGCATTGAAGGTGTACGCCTAGGGATATCCCAGATCAAGTTATCGGCGTATGCAGATGACCTCCTGCTGTTACTGCATCCTAAATCATTGGACACTGCAATGGCTGTCATCTCTGAATACTCAAATATATCTGGATACAAACTGAACTTATCCAAAACTACCATCATACCATTGAACGATCGCGTCTCCAGAGCGCTTCTGCAAAGCTACCCATTTAAAGTTGAAGACACTTTGTTTAAATATCTTGGAGTGACATATGGAGCTACTTTCCAGGATACAATCTGAAGATCCATGGGTCAATGTGAAAGTATAGTGGAAGAATGCATAAATAAATGGTCCCCGTTGAACTTGACCTGGTGGGGCAGAGGGGAGACTATCAAAATGGTCACTGTACCTAAAGTCTGCTATATACTCAATATGGTACCGGCACTGTTTGAAAGGAAATTTTACATGAGAATTGAAAAAAGGCTAATATCTTTTCTTTAGCGCAACAGACCGCCTCGTATCGCAACATGGAAGCTTAAATCCCCAAAGACCAGAGGTGGAATACATTTTCCTGATTTTTACTGGTACCACATGGCCTCCCTTCTAAAACAGGGTGCCCAGTGGAGCGAAGAAAATATAGAAGAAGGGGCACCGGTTTGGTTAAAAATAGAGAATGCCCTGAGCCAACCGGTCCCGTTGTGGATGCGCCTAGGTGCGGAGTACAGCAGTGTTGGGCTGGATAATGAGATCATGCGAGATACCCAACTGACCTACCAACTGATCAAACGGCATATGGGTGCCGATCTTGAATTTTACGAATCCACAACGTTATGGTACAACAAGAAGTTTAAGATTGAAGGTCGCAGCTTTCTATGGCTACCCTGGCTACGGGTAGGTATCTACAATCTAGGACAGCTGGTTTCCAACAAAGCCTACAAATCCTTTCAATCCCTGCAACAAGAATATAATTTGCCCAGCCGTTGTCTCTATCAATGGTGTCAGCTGCAGCACTGTCTGAGTAAGGCTGGAGTCCTACCTGTAGCATTGGGAAAGGAACGCCCTTTTCATCAGGAAATACAGGAATTTAAGGCAGGATCGAAACTCCTCTCCAAATTTGTAGGAATTCTCAGAGAAGGAGGGAAAAGGCGTTGCACAGGACTGCAAATGGTATGGGAAGCAGAGACGGGAAAAATAATGGATCCCAATATATGGGAGGAACTATGGCAACGGCAGAGGAGACTAACAAGAGCAGCCTCGCTCAATCAAATGTTATATTTTCTGGCTCATCGTGCCTATTTCACGCCTGTCCGCATAGCAAAATGGAGTAAGAATAGTGATGCACACTGTTGATCCTGTGGGACAGGTGTGGGAACCCTGGCCCATATGATATACTTTTGCCCTGCACTTCGAGAATACTGGCAAAGTGTTTGGACCCGAATCTCACAACTGTTAGAACTTAACACAGAATTGACATATCGTATTGTGATTTACAAGTCATTAGCTAGAGTGCCAACGTTGCAAAAGCATAATGCAGCTATTTTTGATTTGCTCTTAAGTCTTGCCCTGAAAGCCATATTGAGTCACTGGAAAAACTTTGAGGGCCTAACTGTTATGTACTGGTGGAACCTTCTCTGCTACCACCGGGCCTGTGAGAAAGCTTATGCAACACGATACCCTTCTTTCTTCTCATGGTTGGGAAAGTGGGATGCCCTCGGCATGTAAGCATCATGTTAGAGGTAGGTGGCTGGTTCTTGTGGGGGTGGTGCTCGTCACTGAAGAATGTTCTATCTGTAATGTTTGCCTCTTTCTCTTATGTCTTACTATATTCGTAGTTGCTTGTTTTAGAATCCAATGCTAGAATTGTATTGTTTAATGGGATGGAATGCCAGATATGGATATATATATGTAATATGCTGATATATGTCTGAACTGATCTTATTGAAAGTATAATGCAGTGGAAATTGTGCGTGTAATCCTATTGTTTCCTTGTAGTTTTTTTTTTTAAATGCTTTATTTTCGTTTTATAACAACAAAGGAAAGGAAGACATACAGCTAAAAGACAAATACATACAGAGAATGTGATACATACACCAAAGTAAACCCCTACCACCCCCCGCGCCCTGCTTCTTCTCTAGAAACTAATCATTCCCGAAAACGGGCTTGTACTTACATTATTGTGTTACAACCTAACGGTGAGATAAAACATGATAAGTATGCATTAAACAGACATGTTGGAACAATGGGCAGAGTGTACATAATCATTGAGCATCTGCCATTTAGACAAGCGAAAGTGAGTTTGGATATGAGGAATAGCCCTCCGAGATATCTGCTCATATTTACTATATAAGCAGACAAGGTTCCACCATTCATTGGCAGTAATTCGAGAGCTATCCTTCCAATTCCTCATGATTAAACATATGGCTATACCCAGCAGGAAGTCAAGGAGAAAGCGACCCTTCTTAGGAAGAGAGGGGACCTCCGCCACTGAGCGGAGTCCCACAATCTTCCAGGATAGAGGCTCGTGGAGGTGTAAAATAGATTGAATACGACCCCAGACCCGCCCCCAGTAAACCTGCAGTTGAGGACATTCATAAAGAACATGAGCTAGGGTTCCCACAGCAGTATGGCAAGACCAACACTGGTCCCTAGTAGTGGTGTTCCATTTGGCAATTCTTTCTGGAGTATAAAAGCATCTATGTGCAAAAAAGAAGAGAGTTTGGGTGACAGAGGCAGATCTGGAAACCCGCACCACCTTGCTCCAGAAAACGCTCCATTGTACAGGGGTTAAAGTGATTTGCAGTTCGCGTTCCCAGGCTTGTTGAGCTCTACAAGTAGCAGCGTCAGTACCCTGACATAATAGTTTATAAAAGTTAGAGGCTACCCCATGTGTACTACTAATAGAGTGAATTAGTTCTAATAGCCCGTTCTCAGTAGGGGCAGAGGGCGGCAGGATTTGAGCTCTTTTGAGGCAGTGTTGAAGCTGCATCAATTGAAAGTAATGTTTCGCTGGTAACGCAAATTCCTTTTGTAAGTCGGAAAAAGTCTTCCAGCGAGCTGCAGAGAAGAGTTGTTGGGGTGTCCAGATCCCCCTAGAGTACCAGGATTTCCATGCAATCGTTTATGTAGGACTTGAATTCTGGAGTTATTCCACAGCGGGAGTCTGTCCTGAGGACATACGTTTGAACCCAGTGATAGAATGAGAGTGTTAAAGGCCGCAAGAGTATCAACAATCATTGGGGGATGGCGTAGGTCGACTTGATGGGACATGCCGGGGAGATGGGATCAATGGAATTGGGTTACTTAGCTCCTCTTCAATGTCAAGCCAAACTGGTCTGTTGTCTGTTGAGGCAGCTAGCCATCGGGCACCTTGTTTAAGTAGGAAGGCTTGATGATACCTAAGAAAATCAGGAAAGCGGGTACCCCCTAATTCCTTCGCAGACTGTAGTTTGTGTTTAGCTACTCTTGGTGGTTTTCCCTGCCAGAGATAACGGACGAGAAGGCCCTCGATGTCTTTGTAGGTGTGTTGTAGCGGGAGGAAGCAGGGCAGCATTTCTAAAATGTAATTCACTTTAGGGACTATCATCATTTTGACGGTTTCTAGGCGGCCCCACCATGTAAGGGATAGGGGAGACCACCGATTTGTGAGCTCACGGACTTTGGAGACTACCTCCTTGGCATTAAAGCTAATAGTGTCTTCTAAAGGAGAACAGTAGTGGACGCCAAGATATTTCACCATGCGGGATTGCCAAAGGAAAGGAAAGGCCCGCATGTCAGCCTCATGTACCCAGCGATTTAGTGGGAATGCTACGGATTTGGTCCAGTTTATTTTATAGCCCGATAATTGCGAGTATCCATCAATCAGGTCTAAGACAGCCGGGACGACCGAATCAAGGGATACAAAGAGCATAAGGTCATCTGCATATGCAGAGAGTTTAATCTTTCTGTGACTAAAGGGGATACCTCGGATACGTGCGGACTGTCTAATAAGGAGGGCGAGGGGTTCAAGAGCTAGATCAAAGAGCATTGGTGATAGGGGGCAACCTTGACGCGTGCCTCTTTGAAGCTTAAAAGGCCGAGACTTTATGGCATTTACACAAATACTGGCAACAGGTTGAGAATACATGACTTGGAGGTATCGGAGGAAGCCCTCCCCAAAGCCATACCATCGGAGAACTGCAAATAAGAAGGGCCATTCTAGGCGATCAAAAGCTTTTTCAGCATCTAGGGAAAGACCCACCCATGGGTGGTCCAAATTGGCAGCACGGGATAGCACATGGCACAAAGTCCGAGCATTGTCAGCGGTGGAGCGGCCGGGTATAAAACCACATTGATCGGGATGGACTAAAGTGGCCATCCTGTCTGATAGCCGGGTAGCCAAGATCGTTGCGAAGATCTTATAATCGGCATTAAGTAGGGAGATTGGACGATAGTTGGCGGTTAGCAGCAGGTCTCTGCCTTCTTTCTCAAAAACTACCACATTAGCTGCAGAAAAGGATCCCAAAGAGGATGTATCTACCACAAGGGCAGTAAAGTAAAGTTTTAAGTAGGGAACTAAATCCGCACTGAACATTCTGTAGAATTCTGTCGGGAGACCATCAGGCCCAGCGGCTCGACCCGAGGCTGTTCGTTTTAGGGCAGAATGGATCTCTGAAGTAGAGAAGGGTTCATCCAAGGCATCCCTATCAGCTTCAGAAAGGGTCGGCCGCTGAATACCAGAAAACAAGCGCTCAAAGGTCTCAGTGGAGAACTCACATTCAGATTGATATAGACGGGTATAAAAATCCCGAAAAAGTTCTACGATATCGGAGTCTGTGGTCAGTATGCCCCCTCCCTGTGGGGCGCGAAGGGCCGCAACGCGTTTGGCTTCTTTTTGACCTTTCAAGGCATTAGCTAAAAGTCGACCGGCTCGGTTGCTTTCACGGTAATATGTCCCTTGCTGAAGTGCAATACTCTGAGAAGCTGCAGTTGAGAGGATTGCATTATATTGAAAACGGAGACGCTGTAAGCGAACTAAAACGCATGGATCAGTACGTGAAGTTAGAACGCGTTCGCCTGCTTTGATTTGTTGGTCTAGTATGAGGAGCTGCTGCTTGCGTTGTTTCCGCAGGCGAATTTGATAACTAGTGATCGTTGCGCGAATGGCCGCTTTAAAACCCTCCCACCAAGCCCAGGTTGCAGTGTCCTGGGGTAGATTAAAGTGAAAGTAGTCCTGTATGGCTGCTCGAATTTCTAACTGGAACTCTGGTTGAGTTAATAGGGCTCTATCAAAAAACCAGGCCCCCGAATTCCCTTGGGGCGCAGTGGTATGTAATTGAAAAGAAATAGCAGCGTGATCCGAGATATGTTGGGAGTGAATCTTTGCATCGTTTACCTGAGGAACTAACAGTTTTGATATTAAAAAGAAGTCTATACGAGACTGGGATTTATGAGGGGAAGAGAAGAAGGTAAAGTCAAGCTCATTGGGATGCAGCAACCTCCATAGATCAACTAAAGCAAGATCTTTGATCATAGAGGCAAGCGTAGTGTGACTCTTGGGGGGACCACTCGTCCTAGGCGGCTGTTTGTCAATCAGGGGATCGAGAACTAAATTGAAATCCCCCCCAATTATCAATGAAGTATTAGCAGAGGCCTGCACAACCTGAGCAATGGTAGCAAAAAAGGCAGGGTCATCTACATTAGGAGCATAAAGGCATATACATGTAAATTCAAGGTCACCTATCTTGAGATGAACCCTGGACCATCTGCCTGCAGTATCCGAGCTAGTCGCAATAATAGTGGCATGCAGAGATTTCCTAACCAGTATGGCAACCCCACATTTCTTAGAAACAGCTGGAGAATAGGCGGCCACCATGTAAGGTTTAATATTGAGTTTAAGAGTTTCCTTCGAATTTAAATGCGTTTCTTGGAGGAAAATCAGATCAGCTGCTTCATGACTTAGATAGCTCAGGATTTTCTTCCGTTTTATCGGGTTATTGATGCCTTTTACGTTCAATGATAAAATCTTACATGGTGCCATCAATCGATAATAGTCATTTTAGATAATGGCGCTTGAAGATATACAATATAAACAGAATCTGTACAGCAATGACATAATCACCAAGTATGCTAGCCAATACACCCCATATTGAAAAACATGTACCAAAGTAACTTAGAGAAGAAGCAAAACCCCCAATGAATATGGCGACCATATGTCTGCGGGAGGAGGCCCCAGAGAGGAGGATAAAGACATGAAAAGAGAAGAAACACCAGAGTCCATAATTAACACTGTCTCTGATATTCATCGAGGCAACTCTGGGTAGATGGAATCGGGTCACAAATATCATCAAAAGAAGGCTACAAACCGCCCTCGACGGCCTCCTTGCTGAGCCGTGGCAAATCCAAAATGGCGGGTACAGCGGACATGAGAACACTAGTAGGAACAGTCTAGAAGTCAGCGCATCAAGTCGGCTTCTTTAGCATCCAAAAACTCCGCTAGTAGATCAGGGTCCTCAAATGTTCTTGTCTGATTGTGCAGCGTGACTCGGAGCTTGGCCGGGTACATCAGGCCATAGCGTGCTTGTAATTGTTGAAGCCTCGGCCGGAATTCCAGAAAGCGCTTTCGGCGGTCAACCGTGGGTTTAGCCAAGTCAGGATAGAAGGAGATTTTATGGCTCTCAAACTCCATAGGGCCCTTCGCCCGAGAGGCGCTGAGAATTTGCTCCACATGTTGATATCTCAAAAGTCGAAAGATAATAGGCCGCGGGGTCTTCCTGTTGAGCGTTATGTTCGTGGGCACACGATGAGCGCGATCGATCTCCAATTCCTTGGTAAAGGTGATTTGGAGCAGAGAAGGGAGGATTTTATATAAAAACTCCTTCATGTCTCCCGATTCCGTTCCCTCCGGTATGCCCACTAATCGTAGGTTGTTACGGCGCGCTCTATTATTGCTATCTTCCACTTCTTTCTGCAAGGCCCGCACCTGACGTTCCACTTTGTCGAGTTTGGACAGCCGGACCACATGGGAGTCTAATATGCTCTCCATTTTGTCCTGACGCGAGGAGAGTCCCTCTAGTCTGCCTTGCAATACACCAAGGTCTTCCCGCAGCGCTCGGAGTGCTTCCCCGTTGGACTGCACGAGGTCTTTAACCCCTCTGATCTCTGCGAGGATCTCCTGCTGCATTTCGGGGCCCTCGTGTAGAGCCAGCCCCTTCTGCGGGGACGGGGGTTCGGTTTTAGAGCGTTTGCCGTGAGAAGCCGCTGGAGATCCAAATTCCAGGCGCGTAGGTTTGGTCCCCGCCATCTCATCAATGTGCCCAGGTAAAATCAGAGCATAAATTCAAGAATGTCCGGTGTTAATTCAGGATTCTGAGTAGGCCTCTCGGGAGCCTCAGCGTTATGCGACCATCCCGCTGGACATCAGGCTCCGCCCCCCGTTTCCTTGTAGTTTATTAAAATTATGAAATAAAGAATTAAAAAAAAAAAAAGGACTGAAATATGAGATTGCAGACCTGCTATTAGTAATCTATGAATTTTCATTAAAATCATCTGTAATACCTGAAGATTGGAGGATTGCCAATGTAACGCCAATTTTTAAAAAGGGTTCCAGGGCTGATCCGGGAAACTACAGACCGGTGAGCCTGACTTCAGTACCGGGAGAAATTATCATAAAGAACAAAATTACTCAGCATGTAGATAGTCATGGCCTAATGGGAGACAGCCAACATGGCTTTAGACAAGGAAGATCTTGTCTTGCTAATCTGTTATGTTTTTTTGAAGGTGTGGATAAACAGGTGGACAAAGGTGAGTCGGTTGATATAATGTATCTGGACTTTCAGAAAGCCTTTGACAAGGTCCCTCATCAGAGACTTTTGGCAAAACTAAAGAGTCATGGGATAGGAGGCAGTGTACTATTGTGGATCAGGAACTGGTTAAAAAATAGAAAGCAGAGGGTAGGGCTAAATGGCCAATTTTCCCAATGGAGAAAGGTGAATAGTGGTGTACCCTAGGGATCTGTGCTGGGTCTGCTGCTTTTTGACATATTCATAAATGACCTGGAAAAGGGAATAACGAGTGAGGTTATCAAATTTGCAGATGACACAAAACTATTTAAAGTTGTTAAAACCCAAGAGGATTGTGGAAAATTGCAAGAGGATCTTGATAAATTGGAAGACTGGGCATCAAAATGGCAGATGAAATTTAATGTGGACAAGTGCAAAGTTGTGCACCTAGGGAAGAACAACCCAAACTATGGTTACAAGCTGCAAGGTTCCACATTAAGAGCCACCACCCAGGAAAAAGATTTAGGCATCATTGTGGATAACATTTTGAAACCCTCGGCCCAGTGTGCAGCGGCGGCCAAGAGAGCAAATAGAATGCTAGGTATCATAAGGAAAGAAATGGAAAATAAAACAAAATATATTATAATGCCTCTATATCGTTCCATAGTGAGACCTCACCTTGAATATTGTGTGCAATTCTGGTCGCCGTATCTTAAAAAGGATATAGCGTTATTAGAAAAGGTTCAGAGAAGAGCCACCAAAATGGTAAAGGGGATGGAAGGATACTCCTATAAAGAAAGGCTAAAAAGGTTAGGGCTCTTTAATCTGGAAAAGAGACGGCTGAGGGGAGATATGATAGAAGTCTATAAATTAATGAACGGAGTGGCACGGGTAAACGTAGATCAATTGTTTACATTATCAGCATATAGAAAGACTAGGGGACATGCAATGAAGCTACAGGGTACGCTATTTAAGACTAATAAGAGAAAATACTTTTTCACGCAATGTTTAATCAAACTCTGGAATTTGTTACCGGAGGATGTAGTAAAGGCTGTTAGTGTAGCTGGGTTTAAAAAAGGTTTGGACAAGTTCCTGGAGGAAAGGTCCATAAACCATTATTAAGAAGGGGCTCAGGATATAAATGCTTGACCCAGTACAAGCATTGTGGAACCTGTGTCTTTTGAGGAAACTGCTAGGTACGTATGACCTAGATTGGCCACTGTTGGACCTTGGTCTGACCCAGGATGGCATATCTTATGTTCTTATGTAACAGCATACAGTAACCATTTACCTTTAATTCTACATTATTCAACACACTTTCAAACACCTACCTTTGGGGGGTGGGGGGTCACCTGTATCAGATACAGTATACCTCACACCCCAATCAAAATGTTGTATGCCTCGTACAATGTTCATTATTCTCCCAGGAAACCATACAATTTTACATGGGAGGGAGTTAATAAGGCTGACTTAACCAGAGAGACTCAAGGACCCATATGATCATGTCAAGTAATAATCCAATAGTCGGTTGCAACTTAACTATTGCTCCCTTTTGGAATTCCACCCATCATTCTCTTTAGCCAGTGTTTCCATACACTGAAAGGCAGTTAGTTTGGACATAAGTCAAAACATGTTTCATATACCCCTTCTATATGTTTACTGAAGGCAAGAAGTCACTCTTCCAATGTCTGGTCAGCAGCAGGTGAGCCGCTGTCATCCCCATATACACCAATTGCCCCTCTTCTCCGTTCAGTTTCAAATATTTCCCACTCAACAACGCCACCTTCTTATGCTTAACCAGTGGCTTCCCCAGAAGGGCACTGTACTGTTCAAATATGTCATCACAGAATTTCTGTACCCTCTTGCATGTCCACCATATGTGCAGGTACGTACAGCCCATCCCGCAACACCTCTAATGAAAAATTCGGTATCTGTACACTATGTTGGTCCAAAACAAAAACAAACTAACAGATTTCAGTTCTCCACAAGGCTGGTTTTGTTCTTTATCATATTTATAGCAAACATACACAATTTTAATGGAAATAAACAGCATTTAGAGATCACCCCAGCAGAGAACTCAAATGTTTGGTAACGGTGGCTGCTGAAGGTTCTGCACCATTTTTTCTTTGAGACTCTGTTATCAAAAAGGGCTAAGACTGTCAAATGTTCAGATAAAAACCAGAGGTGCCTTGAAAATGCAACAGCCTGGTTCGGGTAAGTCTTAAGAACTGATCAAAATTGGATGTCATTGAGAGGAATTCAGATTATAATAGGTGCTTCATTCCACTGTTTGACATAAACAGAGCCAAATATGTGATATTCTTGGACTCACGTGCAGTCATCCTAAACTGAGCCTTAAATGCCTTTTTCTGTTTCACAATCCTGCTGAAATTTCATAGGTAAGCAAGCTATCCCTAATGGACAAAAATAAGCCTTGTGGAGAAATGATTCTACAAACATTAACTTTTTGCATTGTTTTTTGACCACCCTACAATACGCTGCTATTTAACTGTATGTTCACTGGAAATTATTGCTTCATTAACATATTTATTTTGCTCTTGTTTATGTTTCCAAGTATGTTTTTTAGCCAAAAGCTGAACAAGCTATCTCAATTTTAAAATTACCTATTTTAAAATGTAGTCAGAATCACTAGCACCACATGTATTAGAAAGTTAGGGGTAAATAACTGATGAAACGAATTTATTGTGAAACGCGGCAGCGCTGAAAGTGGCGTTGGGATTTCTCCATTTAAAGATAAGCCTGACTTAGTTGATGTTTTAAGATAATGTTCTTTATAAAAAAAAGTAAAAGAAATATTTTCAATATGGGTCATTGATGCAAATATTGGAGCAAGTTGGTTAAGAAACAAATACCGTAGCTCCATTAAGTCTGAGACCCGTGTTCTGAAGAACGAGAAATTTAAAAGTCATTTATCTGGGAAGAAAAATTGTAAACTCAACATACTCATATTAGTGGAGTAAGCATATTTCTTTAGGGCTTAACTGCAGCCATATTCCGATAAAAGTATAGACCTGTTTAGGGGTAAATAACTGGCAAATGTATAAATTATAAGAACTTATCCACATAGAGGGTCATTTTAAAAGGCTTAGTCATGATTTGGACTTCTGAAGACATGCATGTGGATGTCAAAATCATGGACACGTCTCTATAGCCATTCCGCAAATGACATCCGCAGATGTCTCCTGTGCAGGGACATCCAAGTAGGCACAGGGGTGTGGTATTGGCCTGACTGGGGAGTGGCAATGTACTTACATGTCCCCATTCGATCTCAGAGAGGTCTGCAGGTATGTCAATATTTATACCTGCTCCAGGCACTAACAGGCATCAGGAAAGTGCTTAATTTCACCTTAAGACATCTAGAGAGTGTAGAGAAGAAGGAAAATTAAGTGACTAGCCTTAGATCACAAAGGCCCACACTAGGTTTTAGAACTCTACTCCACTCTACTCTACTCTACTACTTTGACCATTATGCTATAAGACATCTTGGTTCTGAAGCACTCTCATGGGGACGTCTCTATAGATGTTGATACACATGTATATTGGGCACGTTCACATTTCTGAACTCGTGCCTGAACTTGCACGTGCCTGCTTTTTGTTCAGATGTTTTGACTTTGACTCCCAGATTGCATTTGGATGTCCCATAGTGAGATGTGCTTCTTTACCTTTGGCTTATTTTGAATGATGATGTGTGTTTAAGTCTGGGACAGGGGTTGAGACAAGTTTGAATGGTGAGAATGCGAGCATAGGGGTAATCTGGGAAAGTGTTGCTGATATGTAAAGCCATCTTTGCCATCTATTTCCTTCTTTACAGGTACTGAAATATTTATTTTGTCGTTTTGCTGGTTTTCTATTTCCCTTTGTTGATGCTTATAAAATGAAAGATTCAGACCCTGTTAAGCTGTCTTAAAGAAATGGAATATCACCCCATACTAAGGTGACTCTAATGCCTCAGAAGGCTCTTTTATCACTGTCTCAGACTCTTGCAGTCTTGTGAGCCTCCTCTTTCACCAGGATCATTGCTGGGGGTTTCTACTACTAGCTCCTCCTCAGAGACTGCTTCACCTTTTCTCAGATAACTCATGCTGATGATCAGGTATATTAGGCAGTACAGTTTCAGCTGCTTGGTCTGAATGAAGGCTGACTCACAGCTGCTCCATTTGGCACAGCGGCAGGCTTGCAGTGGGTTCCTGCTCTGACTGGGGTCATGGCTGATTTTCATTATCCTCGCCAGGGACTTCCTCCTGGGGTATCTCTGATGTGGGAGAGCAATTGCAATATTCATAAGGACAGTGCACATATTCGTTGCGCTCCCCCAGTGGAGTAAAGTCTGCTCAAGCAGCCCCTGCAGTGCAGGGGGGGCCCCAAGGAAGAAGGGAGCCCTTAAGAACATACGATATGGCATAAGTAGCAGATTAGCAGGGGGAAGTGATGTCACCCATGAAGATAGCAGTCTAGGTGGAGAGTTCCGGGTTGGGTCACTATAAATTGAGCGATTATACCGTACTCCTCCTCAGGGAAAAGAGCTGGCATCTGCGGGAGCTGCTTACTGAGTGTGATGTCAATGTGTAAGAAGTTGGAGAGGTTTTAATACAAGGCAGATAAGAGCAGAGAGGCAGCATGGGATAATACAGAACAAGGGGTGAGACATAGGAGGGATAGGTTTAAATTAAAGGAGTTTATGGCCCACTGGGGTTTGTGTGACTTGTGGTGAGAACACCATCCAGGTGAGAAAGTTTTATTTTTTTTTCAAATCCACATGGTACTTACTCAGGGATTGATTTGTTGCTCTCTTTGGGAGGGAGTAAGGGAGGTGGAATTGGGAAGTACTTATTACATGCCCTGGTATGGGTGGGGTTGCAATTGGGGATGGCAGAAGAGGGTCATAAATTCTGGAGATTGCTAAGGGATATTGGGACTTTTCAAGACTATTTTGTTTGGAATTATAATGGGGAAGTAGGGGGGAGTGTGTTATGGAATGGGCTAAAGGCTGTGGTCTGTGGGAAATTGGTGGGGTGGGGCAAGGAAAAAGAGGGAAAGGGGGGAGAGGGTAGAGGGTAGAGAGATTAAGGGCAGAGCTTGCTTAGAGTTATTGGACCAGCGAGACCCTTGGGAATGAAGACAGGCTGAGCTGGCATGCTTGAGGAGACAGTTGTGGGGGGAACTGGTAGCTAAGATAGATTGGGAGCTACTGCAGCTGAAGCAAACTTTTTTTGAACAGGGTTTGTGTGCAACCTATTCACCAGCTGGAATTACACCAGACTGGGCGAATAAAGAGCAGGAGGGTGGAGATTAGAGAGTGTTTTCAGCAGTATTATGAAGAATTGTATGCTTTTAGAGAAAGAGTGCTGATAAAGGAAGTTGATAGTTATCTGAACTCTGTGGAGTTGGCGAGCCTGGGGGAAGACACTTGTGAAGAGTTAGATAGAGATATTATAGAGGAGGGCTTTAAAATGACTATGCAAACATCAGAAATTCTGGGGTTGGGAATGCCGGTTGGCTTGGAAGAAAGGCTGAGAGAGAACTTCTCTTTCAAGTGGACTGAGGAGCAGGTGTGGTATTTTGGGATATGGATTACGGGGGAACCAGCAAAACTGTATCTGGTGAATTATGGGGAGATGTAGGAACAGGTGGGACAATCTTTAGACCAATGGGCAGGTTATAATTTGTCTTGGTTAAGCTTCATAAAAACCTTGATGATGGTGTTACTACTGCAACTATTGTGTCTGTTACAGGTGTTGCTGTTGGCCATACCAGAGGGGATTTGGGGGGTTGGATAGGAAGGTATATCAGTATATATGGCAGGGATGACCACCGTGCATTTCAAGGGAGGTTCTAGGGTTGGGGAAGAGAAAAGGTGGATTAGGGGTCATGAATTTTAAAAGATATTACCTGGCTGCCCAACTGCGGGTAATATGGGAGTGGACATGAACACTGGAAAATTGTGGGTAATTATTGAACAGGAACAACTGGAATGATTGTGGTGACCAGTAGGACAGGGATGGGAAGGGGTATATTAACCCGTTTACCAGGTGTACAATGGGTGCCCATATGAGCAGCAGTGATCATCACATTGTGTGGTTTGAAGTAAAAGCCAAGGCAAGGTCTACTCACAGAAAACTCAAACTGCTAGACTTCCAAAACACTGACTTCAGCAAAATGGCAGTGGGCTAAATTAAAAGAGGCAATAAAAGGGGCAACAAATATATATGTAAGGAAAGTAAATAAAAACAAGAGGAAAAGAAAACCTATTTGGTCCTCCAAAGAAGTGGCTGCACAGAAAAAGGCAAAAACCACAGCTTTCACAAAATTCAGAAGATTGCAAACAGAGGAACACAGAAAAAATACAGAATAAAGCTAAAAGAGACGAGAGAAATAAGGATAGCAAAAGCAAAGGCAGAAGAAATGATGACTAAAGATGTAAAGCGTGGAGACATAACTTTTTTCAAATATATTCAGGAGAAGAGGAAAATCAGAGGTAGAATTGCAAGACTCAAAAGTGCCAAGGACGGATTTGTGGAAAGTGACATTAAAAAAGCAAAAATGCTAAACAAATCCTTCTGTTCTGTATTTACTAAAAAAAATCCTGGAGAAGGACCACGTATGATTGACAAATATACAAGTTGGAATGGAACAGATACCACACCAAACGTCCAACCGAGAACAGCACTGCACACTCGCACAAATGTATCGAAAGACCACCAGACTAGAGCAAAGTGTGATACAAACTTTACTGAATTGCTTCACCCAGGAGGCTGCAAGAGGCCTCCCAACATGGTCATGTTTGACACTGCCTTCGTCAGGGGATTGGCCTACACAAAAATCATATTGAAAAACATGTAAATACAATAAAATTGCTTCATAAATAATAGGTATATGTAAAAACTATAAATATAAAAATATATAAAAGATTAAAAACGTAATAAGCAAAGAGAAATGCCATCCCAAATAAAATAGAAAAGATAACTATAAAAACAATATAATGGTAAAACATGCAAAATACATTACAAAGAGGATAATAACATATGTTGTCTCACGAGTGAGGCACCTTGTGCTTCTCTTGTCTAAGGAAAGTATATTAAAAAACTGCAAAACTAAATGAAAATAGATGAAAAGAAACACACTTAAATACAGATTGTAGTGGCAAAAAAGGGGGGGGGGGACAGTAAATTGTGAATCAATCTGAAACCGTTAACTAAAAGAAGGAGACACAATTATATAATTTTTTGCCACTACAATCTGTATTTAAGACAATTCAATGTATTTCTTTGAAACAGAGTGGACAACATGAGGAAAAGTCTACAACAGCTGGAAGAATGGTCTAATACTTGGCAGTTAAGATTTAATGTGAAGAAGTGTAGAGTCATGCACTTTGGATGTAGAAGTCCAAGAGAATTGTATGCGATAAGCGGCGAGAGGTTGATGTGCATGACCAGGAGAAGGATCTCGGAGTGTCTGTTTCTGAGGTTTCTAAGGTGGCAAAACAATGTGACAAGTCAGAGGCCAAAACCAGAAGGATGCTGGGTTGCATACAAAGAGGAATAACCAGCAGGAAGGAGGAATATTATTGCTCCTATACAAGTCATTGGTGAGGCCTCAGAGTATTGTGGTCAGTTTTGGAGACCACATCTCACAAAGGGTATAAAAAGACTAGAAACTGTTCGAGGAAGGTGACCAAAATGATTTTGAACCTTCACCAGAAGACGTATGACAAGAGACTTGACGATCTAAATATGTATACCCTAGAGAAAAGGAGGGACAGAAGAGATATGATACAGATGTGTAAATACTTAAAGGGTATTAATGAACAAATAAACCTCTTCCAAAGTTGGGAAAGCTGTAAAACTAGAGGGCATAAAATGAAGCTGCAAGGAGCTAAACTTAAAAGCAATGTCTTGAAATACTTTTCACTGTAAGGGTGATGGATGCTTGGAATACCCTTCCGATGGAGGTGGTGGGTTAAATACAGTGATGGGATTCAAAATGGGATGGGATAGACACAATGAATCCCTTTATAGCAAGAAGATAAAATCAAAATAAGCTTAACTATTTCTTATACCTCAATAAATAGAGAGGGATGACCTACACAGAGCGGTGGGTACACCTACTCTAGCCATCTTACTGGACAGACTAGATGGACCAAACTAGTCTTCATCTGCCATCATATACTATGTACTCGTACTATATTTGAGTAAGATGGCGGAGAAAGTTGTTGGGGAAAAGAGGGTATCGTAGTTTAACATCTATTCTATGGAATCTGATTTCCCACCTGGTTTGGTAGGGCAGGTTTTTTGTGAATGGTAAAGGAAGGGATTGAAGTGGTTGGGATAGCTATGCAAGAAGGGAGCTACTGCCCTTTGAAAATCTGAAGGAGAAGTATGAATTAGATTGGAGTGGGAGGTTCAAGTATTTTCAGATACAACATTATTTAAAATCAAGTTGGGTGTCAAGGGATTTTGGGAAGGTGAAAACCTATTTTGAAGTTATTTGTGAGGGTCGATGGGGGACTAAGGGGATAATAGCTAGGATGTACCATTCTTGGGGAGGGGGGGGGGCGGGAGGGGGAACTTACAGAGGGCCCTCCAAAATGGTAAAGGGGATGGAAGGATATCCCTATGAGGAGAGGCTAAAAAGGTTAGGGCTCTTCAACCTGGAAAACAGATGGCTGAAGGGAGATTCGATAGAGGTCTATAAATTAATAAATGGAGTGGAATGGATAAATGTAAATCGATTGTTTATGCCATCAAAATATAGAAAAACTAGGGGACATGCAATGAAGTTACAGTGTAACCTATTTAAGACTAGTAAGAGAAAACATTTTTTTTTCACTCAATGTGTAATCAAACGCTGGAATTCACTACCAGAAAATGTAGTAAAAACTGTTAGTGTAGCTGGGTTTAAAAAAGGTTTGGAGGAAAGGTCTATAAACCATTATTAAAGGGACCAGGGAAGTCCACTGCTTGCCCCAATACAAGCATTGTGGGACCTGTGTCTTTTGGGGAAACTGCTAGGTACTTGTGACCTAGATTGGCCACTGTTGGAAACAGGATACTGGGCTTGATGGACCTTGGTCTGACCCAGTATGGCATATCTTATGTTCTTATGCAGATGAAAGCTCTTATAAATTTTTTCAGGGGTATATGCATGTAAAAAAGGTAGGTGCACATAAAGTGGGTACCCCCTTTTATACACTCTAGTGTAGTTTGGGCAGAACAGGGGAGGAGGTTTAATGTGTACATATAGGTTGTAATTTATAAGTAGCCAAAGCAAATTCTGCATCGTCTACATGCATAAATCATGGATTTTTAGTGATTCATGAGCATAAATGGGCCTTAGCCAGTCGCTATGCTATAAGTACATGTGTAAGGCCAAAGGAATGTACATTCAATGTGGCATGCATAGGAGTGGAGTGGAGGCAGAGCACACAAGTATACACACAAATTATAAAATGCTATAATTTATGCATGCTCATGACAAATCTAGGTATGATTACTTACACCAGGCCTATAATTGGTGTACATGCCTGCGCCTAGATTTAATAGATGTTTTCAAAGAGGTATGTTTACTAAACCAGGCTGTATGCTCCTAGGTCCCATTGAATTACATGGGACCAAGGTGAGATAGCCAGGGTCAACCATTAGCCCAGCTTAGAAGACATATCCCAAGCACTTTCGCCCCTATCTTAAAAAGATCCCAAACACTTACGCCCCTATCTTATAAAGTATACATATAGTTTAATTTCTAAAAATAAATATGAAGTATTCACAGAAAAATACACCTAAACTATGCAGGACTTTATCAAATTACCCTCATATTTTAAACAATTTGCAAGTATACACATAGGATGCAGGCACAATTTTACACTATGTTGGGATTTACATATCATTGGAAATAGTTTTGCGTGCCTATTTTTATAATGGCACATAGGCAACTGTTTTGCCTTTATAAAATAGGTGCCTTTTTTTCTACATAGGCATCCTATTACAAAATTATCCCCTATATGGATAATTCATCTGTATAAATGTATCCCTGTAATTTCAGTATTCAGACTTGAATGCATAAATTATGGTGAAAGAGGCAGAATCGTGCCATCATCAATGTAAATTCTACCCCATTGCTCGACCACTACTAGTTCTATCCCATTTTTAACAGAACATTTTGGTCATGTAGCATCTTATACGGCAAACATTTATCCATTGCCTGTAGCTGCATTTTTCTAAAAAGCTGTTGGGCTGCCCACAGAAGGGGTTTGAATATTAACTCTTTTGGTAAATAACCATTGTAAATAGTTTCGGCAGTTCCTCGCCTCACTACCTGTAAAAAGTTAGAAAATTCTGTTCAATATTATAATACAGAAATTTATAAAAGTATACAATATGTGAATAGTTCCGACAGTTTAATGCACTATTATCTGTATAAAGTTAGAAATCTCTGTTCCATGTAATGTATACAGTAGTATACAAAACTGTTAACTTGCTCCATGTAAACCGCCCCTGATCTCTGGAAGGGGCGGTATAGAAGAAATAGATAAATAAATAAAATAAACTCTTTAGAGCTGTGTTTCGCAAACCTGCCCTGGGAAACTTCCAACCATTTGGATTTTCAGGATACTGACAATGAGATAAATTTGATAAATTTGTATGTAATGAAAGCAATGCATACAAATCTATCTCATGAATATTTATTGTAAGATATTCTGAAAACCTGACTGGCTTGGGGTTTAGGACAGGTTTTGGCACCATTAACTTTGCGAATAAGCACAATTTATGGAATTCAAAACAAAATGTAAAAGTACATAGTATGAATGAGGCTTTTCAAAGTAAGAAAAACAGACTTACAATTCATTCCTCAGTAACTAAAGGAAAGAATTTCTCATCTGAAATATGCTAAAACATTAGCAGTGTTTGGGACATGTAGGTGGAATTTTTTTTTGCTAGTCTTATTAATAAGTGTTTTTTTTCTCTATTTCAAGATTCAACAAGTTACTCTTTTTCTGGTTTGAAAAATGCAAGCATATGCGATTTCAGAAACTACCTTGGGATTTTCTTTTAGCTTTTACAAAGAAACCACACCCCAGCTGCGCCAAAATAGGTGAGTCCCAACAAAGCATCTACTCAAAATGTGGAGGCTTAGCCATTGACAATGCAATTGTTTTGAAAAGGTTTTCAAAAAAGGTGGGGAAAATGACATTTGACATACAGGGTAAATCCAACAAAGCATTCAGAAGATTACTCTTTCCTGCATTTATAATCCACTAACTCCTTATTGTTAGCTCTTAATCCAATATCGTGTCTAGACTTTTTCTTCTGTACCTCCAACAAAGCTTTGGAGAAAGCCATGATATCTTCATAGGTTTTTATACCCTTCAGCTAGTGTCTAGAGCCAAGAAGTATAAATAATAGATTGTGTTTTGCCTTTGAGTTTGGACATCCCGTCTCTCTAGGACCTTGGCATCTTGCTACAACTATGGAAACAGACACAAAACATGGGCACATACTATTCTTCTATAAGATCATTGTAAATGTGCTCTTGTTTTCAGCTGTATTTACTGTACATTAACTGTTAAATTAAAATAGTTTGAACATCTTATGCATCAGATTGAAATGTATTAATACTAGCTAACATCTGGTAAAATTTCCCATGAGAAGTCTGCCGGTTTTTGGCTCAGAAGATGCTGCCTACGGCCCTGTACCTGCCACAATTTTTAAATGGCAGACAGTAAAAACAAAAAGCCAGTGCAGGGGCTGTGAGTCAGTGTGCTTACTAATAGGCGTGGCCACAACCTGCAGCCTGCATGGGTTTCCATGGTAACAGGAAGCCCATGCAGGTCATGACTGTGTCTACAAGTACATACACTAGCTCACAAACCCCATGCTGACATTTTTATTCTCATTGTCTTCTGCTGATTGTGGCTATGAGGAGATGACCTTGGGCAGAAGCTCCACTACTGAAGATCATTGAACTCCTTTATGCTTCAGATAGGATGAGAACGAGGACTAGGATCTAATCTGGGTTTGATAATGTTAGTGATGACTGTTCTGCTCTTTTTGGCTACTGGCTCCTTCCAGAGGGTGATAGGATATATAGTTGGTGTCAAAGGCCAGTCCAACCATTAAGCAAGACTAAATAATTGCCTAGAGCAGTAGCTTCTGACGAGCGGTAAAGAGTATCAGCAGTCAAAGCAAAGTAATAGATCCCGACAGCCACACAAACTCAAAGAGCCTTCAGTATATTATTTCACCTGCAGGGAGAGCAGGTACTAAGCAAAGTTTAATATTTAAAAGTATGATGACCTAGGGGTTGGTGGTGCAGAGTCAAGATGGAGATGTGTCAATAACTGTTCTTGAGAACGCTGCAAATTTTCCTCTGTACCTTCTTCCTTATGGCACCTAAAGGCAAGAGAGCAGCTATCTCCTAAAACTGCTATCCTGCAACCTCAACAGACCTCGGGGAAGACTGCTGTGAGTGAAATCTCTGCTGTGAAGCCTAATGGATGTGATGGAGTAAGGCCATTGAATATCCCCTGGTTTCACTCTACAATGCCTTCAATGTGGCAGGAACCTAAGAATGTGGGCCGGAGAAAGGAAGATCCTGTGCCCTCTAGAACTATACCAGAGGTGTTGGATCTGTCCCTGCCATCGGAAATGCAAGCTGTGACATCTGAGGGAAATGCAAGAGCTATGCTCAAGAATAATGCCAATAACAAGCACGTTATCTGCCTGTGAATAAACCACTGGACTCAGCCCTCATGGGGCATGCCCATATGCAAGTTGCTGGGGTCCTGCCAGAAGGCATGGAAACCCTGGAAATAATTTGTAATCCAAAACCATTTTAGGAGCCGCCTCTGAGGACATCCCCATCTTGAGGATGTGAAAATCTGAATAATAGTGTAACCAGGATCACAGAGATGTCATGAACATCCAGCATCATGTCTAACCTTAAACCTGCTCCGAGGCATGAACAGCAATGAACAAACATCTAAAAAAATGCATTTTTTAGCAGAAAAACATTCACAGGGTATAGAGAAGAACGCACTCATTCATCACTGGTACTCATCACAATGTCAACAACAGCAGCAACAGGATTTGAACTCCGGCTATCCTAATCCTAGTCAACTATTCAAACCATTGGACTATCCTAGATGCCAGAGTACTGCGATATGGTTCTGGGGAAGTTTAAGTCGATGTACCTACACTAAGATATCACATAACACAGCAAAATGGGACCACTATTATAAATAACTTCATATTTGAATGCACCGGAATCAATCTATACTTGAAGCCAATGTTGAATAGTGTCCCTGCAGAGGTTTGGTTTTTTTTTAAAGAAATAAAAAAAACTTTCAAAAACCAGAGACTGAAAATACACAAATCTGGCATTTTGGGTCCCTGATATTTGAGATTTTTCTTGTTTCTTTTTTTTTTTAACTCTACCAGGACACTATTCAAAATTGGTTACAAGGATAGATTGATTCAGGTGCATTCAAATATGAAGTTATTTATAATAGTGGTCCCATTTTGCTCTATTATAGGTAGATGCCCCTGCAACCATCTATATCACAAAAAGCCATTGGAGTCAATTTCTATGGAGTCAGAAACCAAAAATCCAGGAGGGGTTTTCCACAGAACTCAAAGCTGAGCAGATAAATATTTGTATATACAGTATGCTACAAGCAATCTAGCTAGCGGTAAAGAGGAAGAGGGAAGGGAAAGAAGACTCCAGGCAATAAGGACTTATAGGTTTCTTTGTCTCTTATGCTTCTGTAGGCCCTCAATTTTAGCTGAGTCCTATCAATCATCTTTTTTATTTATGTTACTGAGTGAATCTATGTATACCTTTGTTTTGTCAGAGCTGTCAAGTTACCCAGGTCCAAGAAGGACATTTTAAAGCAGTCCTAGAGTGCAGGTAACCCTATCCGGATTCATTAGTGGATCTGTAACACAGATTTTAATGGGTAGACTCAGGGACCACAAATGTCATATTGCTTTTAGGATGTAAATTGAAAGCCAGGATTGGCGAAAAGTATCCCTCCTGGAACTGGACAATTTGGCAGAAGGTTTATAATTAATTTGTCCTAGTTTAATTATTCTTTTATAGCCCTGAAATAAAAAAGACATGCAGATAGCCATTTTTCTAGCCACCTTCCCCACCTTCTCCCCACTTCTTAATTTATAGTGAATTATTTCAATTAGCATCTTTTAACATCTTTGTTAGTGATATTGCAGAAAGTGCACCTAATCCCCTGTGATCTCTCTCCCACCTATCCTTATTTTTTCTGACTTCTGTTCTCCTCTCCATTTCTCTCTTCTATGGCTCCTCATCAATTTCTCTTCCTACTCCTCCTACTCCCTAATTGTCTCCCCTCCCACCAACATCTTCAACCCCCCCTTATCTCCCCTTTACCATCCTCCCTCCCCCACCATCTTGTCCTCTACCCTCTCATCAGCTCTTGAGTTTTATCACTTTCTCCCTCTCATTCAGCCATCTCCTCTCTCCCTAAAACAACCTCATCCTCGTTACTGTGCCTCGTTACTGTGCTCCTTCTCCTTCTCTCTTCCAGAGATATCAACCCCAGACCTGACCCCCCACCTAGACGTTTGTCACAGTCCCTGAACAGATCTTCACGCAACAGCTCAAATCTTATTCATATCCCTCTCCTTCCCCCTTCTTCTCTGTCTTTCTCATGTGCTTTGTGGAATGCACACTCCATCTAAAATAAACTTGCCTTTACTCATGATTGGTTTATCTCTAATGCTCTCCATCATCTTGCTCTAACTGAGACCTCGCTCCTCCTAGAAGACTTGGAATCAGTCACTGTTCTCTGTCATGGCAGCTATCAGTTCTCCAACATGCCTTGTCCCACTGGCTGTGGTGGAGGTGTTGGGCTTCTACTCTCTCCTTCCCATCAGATTCAATCCCTCCTTCTGCCTCAATCTTACTCCTTTCCCTCCTTTGAAGTTCACTCCAATTGCCTTTTTACTCCACTCCCTCTACGGTTAGCTGTTATTAATCCACCTCCTGACAAGTCCATCTCTACCTTTCTGACTGTGACTCATGACGTTCCTTCTTTCTGGATTCATCTTCCCCCTCCCTTATTGTTGGGGACTTTAACATTTATGCTGATAACCCCTCTGATGTTTATGCTTTAAAACTCCTTTCCCTTACCTCCTCATTTGACCTCCAGCTTTGCTCTACTGCCTCCACACAACAGCACAGCCACTGCCTTGACCTTGAATTCTTCTCTAACTACTTAACCTCAAACCTCTGTACCTCAGTTCTTCCCTTATCAGATCATCACCTGCTAAGCTTCACTCTTCATTACTCACTACCACAACCTCTCCTCCAACCTCTTTAGAAATCTTCATGCTATTGATCCTTTGGCTCTCTCCTCCACTGTCTCATCACCTCTTTCCTCCACTATGTCATCTGAGTCTGTTGATGAGGCAGTAATTTCCTATAATGCTACACTCTCCTCTGCTCTGTGTGCTCTTGCTCCAACTATGCCATGTTCTGTGAGGCATACTATACCCCAGCCCTGGCTGTCTTCCACAACCCACTATCTATGCTCCTGTGCCTGTTCAGCTGAATGTGCTTGGCTCAAATCCCACACCCTTGTGGACTTTCTACACTTTAAATTCATGATTGTCTCTTTCCAGTTGTGATAGGCTATGGCCTAGCTTAGCCTGTAAATGTATGTTATGAAGCCTGTAGGTTAGACCTGAGTCCCCACCCCCATTTCAGAATATTATAACTGAGCAGAGCCGAAAGCTAGAGAAACAGAATTTTGCTTCAAGCAAGCTTTTGTTGATAAGAAAGTAAAACTTTCCATTGAGTTTATGTTATTCACAGATGTATTTCAGAAGTCAGCTTTTCACACAGTGTCTGTGCTGCGAGTGACCTTTTCAGCAAAAAGCAAGGCAGAATGTTATGTCTAGTTACTGAGCATGGCTAGGAAGGCCTAAGAGCAGGGTGGGGGAAGATCGGTGTGGGCCCGGTCAGAAATTTTTCCATTGAATGGGGGGGGGGGGGGGTGAGGGGGCCACCATGACCAATGAGGAGTTTGTCTGTATAGAACTAATGAAGAAAGCTATAAATGCTGTTGTTTTTCTGAAAGCCATGCTCAGACCATTTTGGAAGTGACAGGTGTCTGAGACTTGTGCACAAATAAACAGGTTTGAATTCTAGTAAATAGACTCCTGGTGTATTCATTGCGGGCACTTCACTATTGCATTGGTTCCCTGACCGGGAAGAGTGGGGTACGTGGATGGTGCGCAAGTGAATACTACCACGTATTACCGCCTCCAGGTTTGGTCCGACTGGGACCGCAGCCGGCCGACAGCGGAGAGGAGCCCAGGCGCTGCCGGTCCCTTGCATCGGAGGCTTCCGCCCTGCCTCGGCAGGCTTGCTGGGTCCGGCCGGCCAACACCTCAAACCCGGGAGGGGAGTCCAGGATTCAACCCAAGGTGGAACTGGTTGCGCAGCGCATTAGCTACCGGATCCGGTGAGTATTGATTTTTCTGGTTCTTAGTCAGTTAGCTCTGGGAAAGTCTCGAGACTAATATGGTATGGTAACAGGTAAAGGGAATCTGATCAACTCCCAGGGCGGTCCTAGTAACCCTGCATGAGTATGCGCGGGGAGAAGCCACTGACCCTTTTGGTTTGGTAATTTTGGTTTAGTCAGTTAGCCTGGAATTTGGAATTTGGGAAATGCTAGCATGTTTGGTTGTGTGAAGTGTGCTTGAGAGGTCTTGCAATACAGGCCAAGCGAGAGCGGACTCCTAAGTAGCGTAGTTCCTGGCCAGGCGACTGCACCCAGGTCGCGAAAAGGAGGAAGCGTCTGGTGTTTGTCCCCCTTATTGTTCTGTGGGCTGTGCGGACCCTTACCCGCAGCCATCCTACCCATCCTTTCTGTTTGCTGTCTTGTCTGTCATATGTCATAATGGGAGGGGCGGAGTCCGTACAAACTCCGTTGAACTATATGATCACGAATTTTAAGAAGGGGTTTAGTGGTGATGATGGGGTAAAAATGTCACCGGCCCGCTTAAAAATATTGTGTAGTAGGGTGTGGCCGGCACTGGACGCCGTGTGGCCACCAGAAGGTACTTTTGATATTCAAATTGTGTCCCGAGTGAACCAGGTGGTGCGCAGATATAGTTCTGAGCAGTTTTCCTATATAGATTCCTGGCTAGCTATCTGTGAGAAGCAACCCCCTTGGATGAAGCGTTGCCATGAGGGGCAGAGTAGAATTCTGTTAGCAACTGCAACGGGAGTCCCTGCTAAGAAGGAAAAGTCCCCTATTTTTGCAGCCCCAGAGCCTCCAGAGGTCCCAGGTTATCCACCCACTTTTCTGTATACTCCAGTCCCCTCGGCTCCACGAGTACCCCGAGTGGAGCCGAAAGTGGAAAGACAACCCCCAGCTGAAGTACCTCCACCCGATCCTCCAACACCTAAAGACCAGATACCTTCCCCAAGGAGGAGCCGGAGCCCTAGTCCTGAGCAAGGCTCTGCAGTAGAACCATTATCCCCTGAGGCATCCGCTAGCGGAGGGTTAGATGCCAGTCCAGGGCCATCCACTAGTCCAAGCACTAGCAGCAGAACTACCCCCGCAAATCTGCGTTATGTCCTCAGAAGCAGAACAGTGGGCCAGAGAGAAGTTCGCCAAATGCCACTGCGGCAGGTTGTGGTCGGACCAAACAGTCTAGTTTATGTGCCTTTCACCACAACAGATTTATTAAACTGGAAAACACATTATGCCTCCTATACTGAAAAACCCCAAGATTTAACAGAGTTAATGTCCAGTATTATGCAAACCCACCAGCCCACCTGGTCTGACTGTCGCCAGCTCTTGGCTACCCTCTTTACTACTGAAGAGCGGGCACGGATAGTGCGAGCAACCACTAAATGGTTGGAAGAGCACCCTGAAGATGGGAGAGACCTAGATCCCCGAAGGGCAGCAGCCACAGATTTCCCAAATGAAGATCTCGGATGGGACCCAAATAGTGATGACGGAGAGAAGGCCCTCGCCCGGTTCCACCATGCCTTACTGCAGGGCCTAAAGAAGGGAGGGCAGAGAGCTATGAATGTTGGGAAGGTAGCGGACGTTCTTCAACGCCCAGATGAAAGTCCAGCTGCTTTCTATGAACGATTAACTGAAGCCTATAGACTTTACACTCCATATGATCCAGCAGCCCAGGAGAATTTGCGTATGGTGAACGCCGCCTTTGTGAGTCAGTCCCCGGGAGACATAAAACGAAAACTGCAGAAATTAGAGGGATTTGCGGGCATGAACTCAACACAGTTAATGGAAGTCGCACAAAAAAGTATTTGTGAATCGTGATCAAGAATGCCAACGGGAAAGTGAAAGAAAGATGAAGAAGAAAGCGGATTTGCTCACTGCAGAATTAGTGGAAGGACGCGGAGGAGGATATCCTAATAGAAGAGCCAGAGGATGGGGAAGGGGCCGGGGGAGTGCTCGGCCCCCCGTAGGTGCAAACCAGTGCGCCTATTGCAAGGAAGAAGGACATTGGAAGAACGAGTGCCTGAACATTAGCTCCGCCCCCCTGGAGGGGAGGCGGGAGCGTTAGGAGAGTGGGGGGCGATTCCAGCAGCGAGGGGGGATGCAGCGCGCGCAGTTTCAACAACAGCGAGAAGAGACTGCCATAGCGGGAGTGGCAGCCACCGAGAACAATTCTATGGATGGTGAGGACTAGGCCAGACCGGGCTCCAAGTTCATCCTAAGTCTCCAGGAGCCTATGGTCAAATTAAAGATTGGAGACCAGCATATGGACTTTATGGTAGACACAGGGGCCGAGCATTCAGTAGTAGCCAAACCTGTGGCTCCTGTGTCCTCCCGATCTGTCACAATAGTGGGAGCTACTGGAACGAGAACCACAAGACCTTTTCTGCAGAACCGCGCCTGTGAACTAGGGGGACAGACGATAACACACCAGTTCCTGTATATGCCTGAATGCCCAGTTCCCCTTTTGGGCCGAGACATGCTTGCAAAGCTTCAAGCACAGATATCCTTCGTTGAAGGGGGAAAAATGGAAATGACTATAAATTCTAAACCTGCTAGCCTGATGGTGTTAGCTGTCCCCCAAGAAGAAGAATGGCGGTTCTATTTACCTACATCCAAAGCAGCAAGCTCCAGCATACCTACCAGCATTGCAGCCTTGGAGTGGAGGAGTGGCCTAGTGGTTGGGGCAAGGTACTTCAGGCCAGAAGGTCGGGGGTTCAAATCCCACTAGAGGACAGCAACCTTGAGCCGGAAGGACTGGGGTTTCTAGTCCCACAGGCGCTCCTTGTGGTCTTGGGCAAGCCACTTAACCCTCCATAGCCCATGTTCCCTGTAAAATAGTTATCTCCAAGTTATAATGCCCTGTTCAATGTAATTTCAGTTTGTTCAATGTAAACCGCACTGATGCAGAATAGCGCAGTATATAAGAGAATGTAAATAAATAAAATAAAATAAATAAGCCCCACCTGGAGTATGGGCAGAGAATAATCCACCTGGCCTGGCAAAGAATATAGCTCCTGTGCTTGTCACCCTTAAACCAGGAGTGGAACCAGTGCATGCGCATCAGTATCCCCTCCCACGACCAGCAATTGAAGGTATCCATTGCCACTTGAAGAAACTACTGCAGTTTGGACTCCTTAGAAAATGCCAATCACCCTGGAACACCCCCCTTCTTCCAATCGAGAAGCCTGGGACAGGTGATTACCACCCAGTGCAGGATCTATGTCGAGCGAACAGTGCAGTTGAAACCATACATCCAGTAGTACCAAATCCTTACACCCTCCTGGGACTGATTCCAGAGGAAGCCACACATTTCACCGTTTTGGACTTAAAGGATGCCTTTTTCTGTATACGCCTGGCATCTGCCAGTCAGCTTTTGTTTGAATTTGAGTGGGAAAACCCTACCACAGGTTGATGAGGACAACTCACTTGGACTCGACTACCACAAGGATTCAAGAATTCACCCACTATCTTCAGCGCAGCCCTCAGTCAAGATCTGTCAAGTTACCCTGTTACTCCAGGAAAACGAATCTTACTCCAATATGTAGATGACTTGCTTATAGCAACCAACAACGAAACTGATTGTGTGCAAGCTACCAGTGATCTCTTGCACCTCTTGAATGAAGCTGGATACAAGGTCTCGAGAGCCAAGGCGCAACTGTGTCAGACAGAAGTGAAATACCTAGGGTTCCATCTGTCCAAAGGAACCCGGAAATTAGGACTCGAACGAAAGGAAGCAGTATGCCGCATCCCAACCCCCACCACCAGAAAGCAGGTGCGGGCATTCCTGGGAGCTGCAGGCTATTGCCGCATATGGATACCAAATTTTGCGCTCATGGCAAAACCCTTGTACCAAGTCACAAAAGGAGCGGAACGATCCCCCTTGGAATGGGGCCCAGAACAAGAAAAAGCATTCAAATCCCTAAAAACAGCGTTGATGTCATCCCCGGCTTTGGGACTACCAGATGTGCAGAAGCCCTTTCGCCTATATGTCCATGAGTCAAGTGGAAACGCATTGGGAGTCTTGACTCGGCCTCTTGGGTCTTGGCAGCGACCTGTAGCCTACCTATCAAAACAATTGGATCCTGTTGCCAAAGGATGGCCACCTTGCCTGAGAGCTGTAGCAGCCACAGCCCTCTTGGTGAGTGAAGCGGACAAGCTCACCCTAGGACAAGAGCTTCAAGTCACCGTACCACATGCTGTCTTAACCCTGATGGAACACAAAGGAAACCATTGGCTCACTAATGCTCGAATGTTGAAATATCAAAGTATGCTATGTGAGAATCCTTGATTGCAATTGAGTGTCAGCCAAACTCTGAACCCAGCTACCCTATTGCCAACCGGTCTAGGTCCTCCTGACCATGATTGCTTGGAAGTAATGGACACTGTATATTCATGTCTCCCAGACTTAACTGATATCCCTTTGGACCACCCAGACAGAACTTTCTTCGTGGATGGGAGTAGCCTCATAGTCGAAGGACAGCGATGTGCTGGTTATGCAGTGGTGACCCTGGATATGGTAGTAGAAGCAGCAGCTCTGGCCCCAGGAACCTCAGCACAAAAGGCTGAATTGATAGCCCTCACACGCGCACTCAAACTTGGAACAGGAATCAGCCTGAACGTCTACACAGACTCCAAATATGCTTTTACAACATTACATGCCCATGGAGCCCTGTACAAGGAGTGTGGATTAATCACCTCAGGAGGCAAGTCTGTCAAGTATGGCCCAGAAATATTGACTTTATTGGAAGCAGTATGGGCCCCCAAACGCGTTTCTGTAATGCATTGTCGAGGCCATCAAACTGGAGATGGAGATGTGTCCCGAGGAAATAGATTTGCCGATGCCACAGCCCAAGAAGCAGCCATTGCTGGACAAATTACTACCCCTAGTGTAACGATTCAAGCAGCCATATTTCCAGTACCTCTTAGTGCATGGACACCCAGATATACCCAGACAGAGATTGACCATTACTGTCAACATGAGGGGGGCAACTATCGGAAACTGGATGGATAGTGTTGCCACCGCCTGAAGGGAGCTCACCCCCTGGCATGAGCGTGATTCCCGAAGCCCTAGGTCCTGCCTTTGTCCAAGCCTTTCATCAAGCCACACACTATGGAAAGACCAATATGGCAGATGCTCTGAAACCATACTTTTATATCTCGTTGCTGGGACCTCTGACCACCTCAGTAGCCCGAAGATGTGTGACTTGTGCCAAGAACAATGCCCGACAAGGTCCTGTCCCACCCCCAAGAGCTCAGTCAGTAGGAGTTACCCCCATGGGGAATATTCAAATAGACTTTGCAGAAATGCCACGAGCGAATGGATATCGCTACTTGTTGGTCCTAGTCTGAACCTTTTCTGGATGGGTGGAAGCTTTTCCCACTAGAACTGAGAAGGCCAGGGAAGTCACTAAAGCCTTGCTCCATGAGATCATTCCCCGATTTGGAATACCTTTGACCATGGGGTCTGACAATGGGCCCTCTTTTGTATCACAAGTAACCCAACAGCTAGCCCATGCCCTGCAAATACAATGGAAGTTACACACAGCTTACAGACCCCAGAGTTCAGGGAAAGTAGAGAGAATGAACCGAACCCTGAAGTCCCAGTTATCTAAGCTCTGTCAAGAAGCCCACCTGAAATGGCCCCAAGCTCTCCCCATAGCCCTTCTCCGGATACGTTCAGCCCCCACCACGCCATTAGGAGTATCCCCATTTGAGATTTTATGTGGGAGGCCCCCGCCCATAATTCAGGGGATAAGGGGGGATATGAATCAAATTGGATCAGTAATCACTAGGCAAGAATTGTTGGCTCTAAGTTCTGTTTTACAGGGCCTTCATGCCTGGGTGCAGGACCAGTTGCCTATCAATCTAACAGAGCCCTTGCATCCTTTCAAGCCTGGAACCTCGGTGTGGGTAAAAGAGTGGAAGAAGACACCGTTGGCGCCTCAGTGGAAAGGGCCATACATCGTCTTGTTATCAACCCCAACAGTAGTCAAAGTGGCAGAAATCAACTCCTGGATCCACCACAGTCGAGTAAAGCCAGCAGCAGTTCCTGAGAGTCGCCCCTGGACCTCGATTGCTAATTCTGCATCACCATTGCGACTCACACTGTGAAGACAAGATCCATCATCGTAAAGACTTTGCCAACCTACTCCTGAACATCAACAAAAGAGCCGTCTTTCAGTTTTGCAGTATCCACCTTGCAGACTCTGTTAACCAATCAACCATTATCTATCTACCTCAATCAACCATTACCTACCTCATCAATTATTAGAGACTATGACCATGATGCTTACTAATTACTGTTTTATTCTTGCGGTAGCCCTGGGTCTCTTGAGAACCACTCTTGCTTTGCCCCCTTGTGCAGCCTGTATAACCACCACCCGAACTGGAATGCGAGTTACTCAGACTCTACTTTATCACTCTTACTATACTTGTACTGGCATAGTCAGCCAGCGTATCTATAATGGTACAGAACTGAATGTCTGTACAAAGGGAAAGACTCGTACTTGTTTCAGACCTCGACAGAATCCATCTTACTATGTCCTGGAACTGAGATGGAATGATGAAGATGGAGCCCTCAACGCCACAAGTCAACTCTCTGATCCCACCCAACCTGCATACCTGTATTTTGATGCTTGTGACTTAATTAACAGAAATAATTACTACAGGTGTGGATCATAGGAACAAGCCTACTATTATGATGAGAAATATATGTGTCCTGAAGGTGCGTACGGATGGGGAATGTGCACTGGAACACACTCCTTAACAACATATAGCAAAGCATCAGAAGCAGACTACTACTGTCTGAAGTGGGACTGTGTGTACTATGCCACCTGGTCTGGTGGCCCTACAGGACAAACTGATGATAATCGCAAAGCTATATTGGAAAGACTACCCCTACTAGAACCCAACAAGTGCAAGAAAAGTACATGCAATCCCCTACGACTCCAGATCTTTGACCCCAGTCAATGGAAGCAAGGATTTCGATTTGGCCTGTGCATAGCAGGAGGTGGAACTGATCCTGGAACCATCGTATTCATCAACTGAATGTAAAGACTCATGTTTCTTCACCTTATCGCATACATCATACCTTCCATGAGGCCATGAAGGCAGAATTTGTAGTTCCCCACGCTTCTCAGAATTTGTTCATCGAACTAGCTGGAGCTGTGGCCTCCAGCCTCCATGTCTCAGACTGTCTCTTTTGTGGAGGAACTCAGATGGGAGACCAATGGCCTTGGGAAGCGCAAGAACTGAACTATTCCGTACCATATAACCAGACTGATGTTCATAACACTACCAATGAATGGGTCCTCGCCCACTCCATAGTGGGTAGACTATGTTTTGTATGAGCAGGACCACAATTGACTGCATTAGTAGGACAGTTGGTCTGTTTGAACCAGAAATATTACAATGCTACTACTGAGAAGACATCTTGGTGGTCAGGTGCCAATACTCCAGAACCTTCTAATCCTTTGATCGTCTTCCCTTACTTGGCCAGGATATGGACAAATCTGGCTACGCATAGCACCTGGCAAGCTCCACCTGGACTTTATTGGATTTGTGGCACTTGAGCATATGCTAAACTCCCTGCCAATTGGGGAGGGGCGTGTGTTCTAGGAACTATACGGCCATCTTTCTTCCTTTTGCCCCTGTCCCACGGAGAACAATTGGGATTCCCTGTATACAAAAGCCGACAGAAGCGAGAGGCTCTCAAGATCGGCCAGTGGGACAAATGGGATGCAACCTCTGAAGAATGGCCGCCAGAGAGAATTGTTTCTTACTATGGACCTGCTACCTGGGCACAAGATGGTTCTTGGGGCTACCGCACTCCTGTGTATATGTTGGACCGTATTATACGTTTTCAAGCTGTTGTTGAAATTATAACCAATGAAACTAGTAGAGCACTAACCTTGCTAGCCAAACAAGCCACACAGATGCGTACAGCCATTTACCAGAACCGCTTAGCATTAGATTATCTGCTTGCAGCTGAAGGAGGTGTATGTGGCAAGCTTAATTTGACTAACTGTCGTTTGCAAATTGATAATGAAGGGCACGTTGTAGAAGACATAGCTAATCACATGAGAAAACAAACTTATGTCCCAGTCCAAACCTGGCATGGCTTGCAACTTGATGACTGGTTTGGTTCGTGGTTTTCATGTATGGGCGGCCTGAAGACACTTGTATTGATAGTATTCTTAATTGTGGCTGTTTGCTTATGTATCTCATGTTTCCTTCCCTTATGCTTGCGTATGCTGAACTCAACCATTGATAGAATTGTGGAACGCAAGGCAGATTCACAGATACTAGCAATGTGGCATTAATACCCTAACCCTGTACCACAAAGTGATCCCTCCACCCTAGTGTAGAGTACCATATGTGATTTAATTCCCACCCTTTCTCACTTGCGGGTGAGAATAATCAAAGGGGGGAATGTGATAGGCTATGGCCTAGCTTAGCCTGTAAATGTATGTTATGAAGCCTGTAGGTTAGGCCTGAGTCCCCACCCCCACTTCAGAATATTATAACTGAGCAGAGCCGAAAGCTAGAGAAAACAGAATTTTGCTTCAAGCAAGCTTTTGCTGATAAGAAAGTAAAACTTTCCATTGAGTTTATGTTATTCACAGATGTATTTCAGAAGTCAGCTTTTCACACAGTGTCTGTGCTGTGAGTGACCTTGTCAGCAAAAAGCAAGGCAAAATGTTATGTATAGTTACTGAGCATGGCTAGGAAGGCCTAAGAGCAGGGGGGGGGGGGGGAGAGCGGTGTGGGCCCGGTCAGAAATTTTCCATTTAATAGGGGGGTGAGGGGGCCACCAGGACCAATGAGGAGTTTGTCTGTATAGAACTAATGAAGAAAGCTATAAATGCTGTTGTTTTTCTGAAAGCCATGCTCAGACCATTTTGGAAGTGACAGGTGTCTGAGACTTGTGCACAAATAAACAGGTTTGAATTCTAGTAAATAGACTCCTGGTGTATTCATTGCGGGCACTTCGCTATTGCACAGTCAGCCATAGCACTCGCTAAACAAGACTATTATGCCCAACTGACTAACTCTCTTGCTTCTGACCCTCGCTGTCTCCTTACAACTCTCAATTCTCCCCTCAAGGTGCCTCCGCCTCTGACCCTCCTTCCCTTTCTGTCCAAACCCTGACTAAATATTTACATGACAAAATCTACAAGATCACACTCCAATTCCCCACAATGTCAGCTACTTCCCCTCCTCCCTTTCTTCACTCCCAACTTTCCCCCTAATACCTCTGCTACCATCTCTTTTTCTTTGATTTCTGAGGAGGAAACCACCCACCTTCTTTCCCCCTCCAGACTCACTACCTGCTCCTCTGATCCTATTCCCACCCATATCCTAAACTCCATCTCCTCCACTGTTGTCCTTTCCATCTCTCATATTCTCAACCTATTGCTCTCCATTGCAGCTGTCCCTGCAGCCTTCAATCATGCTGTTGTCACACCTCTCCTCATGAAACCCTCACTAGATCCTATGGGACCCATTCCAATCTGGATGTCCCCAGCCTGTCTACAGGATCAGAATCGGGAACAGTGCCTGAACATCCAGGCTGTGCCCTGATTCTGGGTACCTGGACATCTTTTTTTTTTTAATTCTTTATTTTCGTTTTATAACAACAAAGGAAAAGGAAGACATACAGCTAAAAGACAGATACATAAAGTATAATACATACACCAAAGTAAACCCCTACCACCCCCCTCCCCCCTGCTTCTTCTCTAGAAAACTAATCATTCCCGAAGCGGGCGTGTACGTACATTATTGTGTTACAAAACCTAACGGTGATCTGAAACATGATGAGTGCACATTATACAGGCATGTTGGAACAATGAGCAGATTGTACATAATCATTAAGCATCTACCATTTAGACAAGCGAGAGTGAATTTGGGCATGGGGAATAGCTCTCCGAGGTATCTGATCATATTTACTATATAAGCAGACGAGGTTCCACCATTGTACCCTGACAAAATATTTTATAAAAGTTAGAGGCTACCCCACGTGTAGAAGGTGAAGTCAAGCTCATTGGGGTGTAGTAACCTCCATAGATCAACTAAAGCAAGATCTTTGATCGGGGAGGTAAGCGTGGTGTGACTCTTGGGGGGACCACTTGTCCTAGGCGGCTGTTTGTCAATCAGGGGATCAAGGACTAGATTGAAATCCCCCCCAATTATCAATAAAGTATTAGCAGAGGCCTGCGCAACCTGAGCAATTGTAGCAAAAAAGGCACAGTAGGAGCGTAAAGGCATATACATGTAACTTCAAGACTACCTAGCTTGAGGTGAACTCTGGACTATCTACCTTCTGTATCTGAGCTAGTCGCAATAATAGTAGCATGCAAAGATTTCCTAACCAGTATGGCAACCCCACATTTCTTAGAAACGGCTGGGGAATAGGCGGCCACCATGTAAGGTTTAATATTGAGTTGAAGAGTTTCCTTCGAATTTAAATGCGTTTCTTGGAGAAAAATCAGATCCGCAGCTTCCTGACTTAGGTAGCTGGGATTTTCTTCCGTTTTATCGGATTATTGATTCCTTTTACGTTCAATGAGAAAATCTTACATGGTGCCATCAATCGGTAATAGACATTTTAGGTAATGGCGCTTGAAAGCATACAACATGATCAGAATCTGTGCAACAATGACATAATCACCGAGTATGCTGGCTAATACACCCCATATTGAAAAGTATGTACCATTGTATCTTAGAGAAGAAGCAAAACCCCCAAAGAATATGGCGACCAAATGTCTGCGGGAGGAGGCCCTAGAGAGGAAATAGAAAGACATGAAAAAAAAAAGAAAAGAAACACCAGAGTCCATAATTAACACTGTCTCTGATACTCATCGAGGCTACTGTGGGTAGATGGAGTCGGGTCTCAGATATCATCAAAAGTAAGGCAAACAAACTGCCCTCGCCAGACTCTTTGCTGGGCTGCGGCAGATCCAATATGGCAGGTACAGCGGATATGAGAATACTTGCAGGAATATTCTGGAAGTCAGCGCATCAAGTCGGCTTCTTTGGAATCCAAAAACTCCGCTAGTAGATCAGGGTCCTCAAATGTTCTTGTCTGATTGTGAAGCGTGACTCGGAGCTTGGCCGGGTACATCAGGCCATAGCATGCTTGTAGTTGTTGAAGCCTCGGCCGGAATTCCAGAAAGCGCTTTCGGCGGTCGACCGTGGGTTTAGCCAAGTCAGGATAGAAGGAGATCTTGTGGCTCTCAAACTCCATATGGCCCTTTGCCCGAGAGGCGCTTAGAATTTGCTCCACGTGTTGATATCTCAAAAGTCGAAAAATGATAGGCCGCGGGGTCTTCCTGTTGAGCGTTATGCTTGTGGGTACACGATGAGCGCGATCGATCTCCAAATCTTTGGTAAAGGTGATTTGGAGCAGGGAAGGGAGGATTTTGCATAAAAACTCTTTCATGTCTCCCGATTCCACTCCCTCCGGTATGCCCAAGATTCGTATGTTGTTGCGGCGCGCTCTATTATTGCCATCTTCCACTTCTTTCTGCAAGGCCCGCACCTGACGTTCAACTTTGTCGAGTTTGGACAACCGGGCCGCATGGGAGTCTAATATGCTCTCCATTTTGTCCTGACGCGAAGAAAGCCCTTCTAGCTTGCTTTGCAGCACACCAAGATCTTCCCGCAGCGCTCGGAGTGCTTCACCGTTTGACTGCACGAGGTTTTTGACCCCTCTAATCTCTGCGAGGATTTCCTGCTGCATTTCGGGGCCCTCGCGCAAGGCCAGCCCCTTTTGCGGGGACGGGGGTTCAGTTTTGGAACGTTTGCCGTGAGAAGCCGCTGAAGATCCAAATTCCAGGCGCGTGGGTTTGGTCCCCGCCATCTCACCAATGTGCCCCGGCAAGATCAGAGTAAAAGTTCCAAGTGTGTACGGTGTTAATTCAGGATTCTGAGTAGGCCTCTCGGGAGCCTCAGCGTTATGCGACCATCCCGCTGGACATCAGGCTCCGCCCCCCGGGCACCTGGACATCTAACAAACTCACTAGCTAGCTCAGCCAGGCTCCTGCATGGAGCCGTGGTGCCATAGTATCATGTTGCCATGGCATTGTGGCTCCATGCAGGAGCCATGATCCCTGGAAGAACTCTACAAACTGCTTTCCCCACAGCCTGCACCTCCTCACCTGCCTTTCTGGGCCCAGGCCATCCATCATCCTCCGTCCAAGGGGACTTATTCCATCTCCGAGGTGGACTAAGTCCCTTGTGCAAATGGCTGACTCTGGACATACAGAGCTGACCTCGGAATCACCCTGTAATTCTGGGATCTTGGTGCCGCCCATAGCCCACCCTCACCCTGCCTGCAGCCCTCTCCCATCCACCCACAAACAGAGATCCTCGCACAACACAGCTCTATGTATGGGGAGCTCTGTTTCCCCAATGCCGGCCAGGCGAATAGTGGGTCTGTACATCCGGATTGGATGTCCAGACCTGCTATTTGCTGAATAAAATAGACCCCTACCTGTCCTTCTATCTATTGACCCCTCTCCCCCTCCCCTTAATTTTTTTTTTTCGTTTTAAACCTCTTTATTAAGGAAAAACAAGGAAATACAAAGTAATAAAACATCACAATATAATACAGAATGAAATTCCACGATTAGAATAACCCTCAGCCCACAAAATGGAGTGCAAGACAGAATTACGAAATATCGCAAATATCCCGAAACAGAGGAGATCAAATAAACTAACAAACCCCTTTGTACTAAGCAAAAAAAAAAAACTCCATGAAATATTACTTTACAACTGAGCCCTGCAGAAAGGTCTCTAACTGAGATGAATCGAAAAAGATATACGTTTTACCTTGAAGAATTATTACACACTTACATGGATACTTCAGAACAAAAGAAGCTCCTAATTCCAAAACACGCGAACGTAATGCAAGAAAAGCCTTTCGTTTTAATTGTGTACTACAACACACATCAGGAAAAATCTGAATCATCTGGCCAAAGAACTTCTCATGTCGGAACTTAAAATAAGAACGCATAACAAGTTCTTTATCTTTCTCTAATAAAAAACTAACTAATAAAGTAGCCCGAGTAGGAATTTCCTCCACAGATGTCTCCAAAAACTGAGAAAGATCCAGACTCGGAACAGTTAACTGATCCATTTCCCCGTGAGCATCACCATCTGGCTCCAAGTCTAACGACCGTTTTTCCCGAACTCCAACTGGTAAATAATACAATTTAGATAAGGTTATAGCTTCTGGCTCAGGAATTTTTAATACATCCTTCAAATATTTGACAAATAATATACTAGGAGACAGATAGTGAGTTCGGGGGAAATTTAACAAACGTAAATTCTTCATACATAAAGCATTTTCAAGTATTTCATCACGACAATGAAGTAAGAGAGAGTCCTGGACAGATGACGCCAAAGCACATTGAAATGATGAAATTAAACCATCAGTTTTAACTTTAGAGGATTCAAGGCTCCTCAATCTATCTTGATGGTCGGCTAACACAGTCACCGTCTCTTGAGTAAATTTCAATAGTTTAATCAAAGAAGAATTAAGAGACAGTTCAGTCCGAGACACAATCTGCCAAATATCTTGCAATGATATATCTTTCGGTGGTTCAGGAGTTTCAGGAGATGAGGAAAAATCAAAAGAAGAAGGTAATGAAGAGTACGCAGTATTTACCTTTAAGAAGGTCTCAGGGAGTTCAACGAGTTTGGATGAGGTCCCGTCCCCACCAATGTGGGGAACGCCTACACCCTGAGAGAGGAGCTCCTTGCTGGGTGGGGTTACAACCCTATGCGGTATTGGAGACATACCTACAGAAGCAGGACTCGCTGAAAGGGAGGACTCCGAAGATATTCCAACAGCCAGGGTAGATACCATGGATTTAAAATGAGTATCCATGGGGCCGACCACCTTAACAGCCTTACCTGAAGAGGAAGATGGTAAAGTTGGCTTCTTCTTACATTTCCCCATAAACGCCAATATCAAAGAAACAACAAACAAGTCCAAGCCCAAAAGTATGTACTCCTACGTGCTCCGAAGGGGCGCCAAAGGGGCAGGACGTGCCCCTTTGGACGTGCCCCTTCGGAGCACGTGCCCTCGGGCACGCAACCACGGTGGGGGCTGGATTTAAATAGCCCGCTCAACTCACGTGTCCCACAGAATCAACTGGAATGGAGCAACGACTCCTCTGCACTCGGGAAGCAAAACAGGTAAAGCAAGCACTCAGGGTGCTGCGGTGGGGGCTGGATTTAAATAGCCCGCTCAGCTCACGTGTCCCACAGTATCCACTGGAACGGAGCAACGACTCCTCTGCACTCGGGAAGCAAAACAGGTAAAGCAAGCACTCAGGGTGCCGCGGTGGGGGCTGGATTTAAATAGCCCGCTCAGCTCACGTGTCCCACAGTATCCACTGGAACGGAGCAACGACTCCTCTGCACTCGGGAAGCAAAACAGGTAAAGCAAGCACTCCCCCCTCCCCTTAATTTTTAAACTACTTGATCATGCGATTCACCGCTGTTGTCTCAACTTTCTCTCCTCTTAAGCCCTCCTGGATCCTATACAATCTGGCTTTCATCCTTTACATTCTATTGAAACAGCTCTTGCCAAAGTCTCCAGTGGTCTGTTCCTGGCTAAATCCAAAGGTCTTTACTCAATCCTTATCCTTCTTGACCTTTCTGCTGCTTTTGACACAGTTGACCACAACCCTCTCCTCGATACCTCATCCTCACTTGGTTTTAAGGGCCTTCTTCTATCCTGTTTCTCTTCTTATCTATCTCATTACTCTGTCAGTGTTTGTTTTGGTCAAGCCTTCTCTACTGCTATCTATCTTGCAGTTGGTGTACCCCAAAGATCTATCTTGGGTCCACTCCTTTGCTCTATCTATACCCAGTTCCTTGGTGCACTCATCTCTTCCCATGGCTTTCAGTACCATCTTTATGCTGATGACTCCCAGATCTCCCTCTCTACACCTGAAATCTCTCCAGCAATCCAGGCCAGGATCTCTGCCTGCCTTTCTGACATTGCTGCTTGGATGTCTCACCACCACTTGAAACTGAACATGGCCAAAACAGAGTTTCTTATTTTCCCCCTAAACCCTCCTCTCCCCTTCCTCCTTTCTCAGTCTCTGTGGATAGCTCTCTACTCCTCTGTTTCTCCTCAGCTCGAAACCTTGGAGTTGTCTTTGATTCTTCTCTCTCTTTCTCCACACACATCCAACTGATAGCTAAAATCTACATTTTTTTCTCTATAATATCAACAAAATTTGCTCATTCCTTTCTGAACACACTACTAAGATGCTTATCCACTCCTTGGTCACCTCCCATCTAGACTATGGTAACCTACTCCTTGCTGGTCTCCCTCTGAATTATCTCTCTTCCCTTCAAACTGTTCAGCACTCTGCTGCACGGCTAATCTTCCACCAGCCTCATCATGCTCATATTACCCCTCTTCTCAAATCCACTTCATTGGCTCCCTATCCATCCTGTTCAAACATCTCCTGCTAAACTATAAGTGCATTCACTCTGCAGCTCCTCACTACAATTCCTCTCTTATCTCTCCCTACACCCCTCCTTGGGAACTCTGTTCTTCTGGCAGATAGCTTCTATCTGTGCCCTTCTCTTCTATTGCTAACTCCAAACTTTGCTCCTTTCACCTTGCTGCTTCTTATGCATTAAACAAACTACCTGAGTCTGTATGTCAGGTGCCTCTCTGAACCTTATTTATTTATTTAACATTTTTTATATACCGCACTATTCATCATCAGTGCGGTTTACAATAAACAACAATATACCTGTCAATACATGACTGATCTAGGTTTACAGATAACAGGGAAGATAAACTGGGTGTGAACTGGGGATAACTATCTACATAATTATATATACATTGAATAGGTTACATCAGGATTTGATATTTGACAAGATACAGTGTTTTCACATTTTGATCCTTTGTTCTGGGTTGTTGTTATGTGTAAGAGTTAGCTGAGTGAGGCGGGGGCCGGTTCTATTGTGTGTATGGTAGCCTGAAGTGCAAAGTGAATAAATAGTGCTTGATGGACTTTCTGAATTGGGTGATATCCCTGATTGATCTGATGTTGGGAGGTAGTTTTGTCCAGCACTTGGGAGCATAGGACACAAAAGCTCTGTTTATAGTTTGTTGTGTCCATTTTGTGGAGATACTAGGAGTAACTAGTGTGTTTTCTGCTACTAGTCTCCTGGGTCTGTTGTTTGGTGTGTGGGTGAGGAGATTTGAGATCGATGCAGGAGATAATTTATTAATAGCTTTGAATGTGATGAGGAGAGTTTTGTATATTATTCTGCAGTTTATTGGAAGCCAGTGTAGATCGATCAGTATTGGTGTTATATGATCTCTTTTAGAAGCTCCAGATAAGATGCGGGCTGCCGCGTTCATCGCCAGTTGAAGTGGATTTAGTGTGTTCTTGGGGAGGCCATGAAGGATGATATTCACATAGTCGAAGTGCGGTGTGACTATTGCTTGGAAGACTGTACGGAAGTCCTTGGTCTCCATCATTGGTTTCAGGTGGCGCAGTGTTTTTATTTTGTAGTAAATTGACCTTACTGTGCTTTTTATGTGCTCTTTAAGATTGAGTTGTTGATCGAGTATCACACCGAGGTACTTTATGGAGGCCTTGATTGGGAGTTCTGCATCTCTTACTATGAGGGTTGTTGGTGGAGAAAATTGATTGTTTCTTGTGGCTATGAGTACTTCGGTTTTCTTGAAGTTTATTCTCATGGTCTGATTGAGGAGCCAGTCGGTTATTGCATTGAAACAGTTGATTAGTGGAGAGTAGTCAGGATTTGATATATTGATCGGTGTGAATATTAGCACGTCATCTGCGTATAATAGGCAAGATATACCGAATTCTCTGGTGATTTGGCAGATTGGCTGCATGTATATATTAAAAAGCAACGCAGATAGAGATGAGCCTTGAGGTACTCCCTGTTTCTGTTTGAAGGGTTCAGATGTAATGTTGCCTGTACGGACCTGTTGCCAGCGCTCATCTAAGTAAGATTTGCACCAGTTCCAGGCTTGGTTACGGATGCCTTTTTCGTGAAGTCTAGCTAGCATAATCTTATGGTCAACTGAGTCGAATGCCGCTGATATGTCCAGAAAAATCATTGCAATGGCCATGTGAATGTTGTCAATCCCACAAATGAGTTTGTTAAGTAGTGAAGTCATGAGTGTTTCTGTTCCGTGAGCTTCTCGGAATCCGTGTTGGCATGGGTCCAACGGGGCTGCTGTGTCAATGTGGTGTTGGATTTGCCTCTGAGTTTCCTTTTCAAGTATCTTGGCTAGATAGGGAATACTGGAAATTGGGCGGTAAGACTCTTCCTTTGTTGGATCCATCTGGTTGTTTTTTAGCAGAGGGCGAATTGATGTTTGTTTAAGGGCAGTAGGGAAAATCCCAGTTAGATAGGAGATGTTTGTGATCTTAGCTATGTAAGGGCTAAGCTCAGCGCGTAAGGTTTTGATCCAGTGTGCTGGACATGGGTCATTTGGTGCCGTGGTGGTGTTAATGTTGGCGATGATATCTTCGATGGTTTTTCTTGATGGAGGTGAAAATTTATCGAGTGAGCCTTGAGCTTGCGGGAGTTGGATTAGTATTTGTGATGATATTGTGTTCGCCTTGACCATTTTGGATTGGATGAAGTTAGCATATAGTTGTGGTTGTATGGATTCTTGATGCGGTGGCGATGGTTCTTTGGTTAATGGTCCCTGCTAAACCTTTTCAAATCCAGGCTGGAAACTCACCTCTTCACTGCCGCTTTCAGATCTTGACTCATCTGATCTTTTTTGTGTTTCTTAACATTCCCTCTAGATGTATCCCATGTCTACAGCTACTGTGTTGTCTATCCTGACTAGATTGTAAGCTCTGATTAGCAGGGACCATCTCTTACATGTGAATGTAGAGCACTGCATAAGTCTTGTACCGCTATACAAATGTTCAGTCATAGTAGTAGTACTGCCGGGTAAGCTTTGCCTCTTTGCGGATGATACCGAAATCTGCAACAGAGTTAACACCCAGGAATGAGTAGATAACATGAGGAGGGATCTAGGTAATCTTGAAGAATGGTCAAGAATTTGGTAGCTGAGATTTAATGCTAAAAGATTCAGAAACATGCATTTGGGCTGCAAACATCCAAAGGAGCAGTACAGTATAGGGGACAAAGTACTTATGTCCACAAAAGAAGAGCAGGAACTGGGCATGATTGTTTCTGATGATCTCAAAGTGGCTAAACAAATAGAAAATGCAGAAGGATTCTTTGGTGGGTAGGGAGAGGAACAGCCAGCAGAGGAAAGGACGTGATAATGCCTCTCAATAAATCTCTGGTGTGACCTCATTTGGAGTATTGTGTGCAATTCTGGAGACCACACATTCAAAGGGATATAAACAGCATGGAGTCAGTGCAGACGATGGCTACTAAAATGGTTAGTAGTTGTTATAAAGCATATAGGGACAGAGATAAAGATCTTAATATGTATACATTAGAGGAAAGGCAGGATAGAAGAGATATGATAGAGATATTTAAATACCTCCATGAAAGAAAACTTTGCAAAAAGGGGACATAGAATAAGGGTGAAAGGGGATAAACTCAGAAGTAATATATGGAAATATGTCTTTACAGAAAGAGTGGTAGATGTGTGGTATAGTCTCCCAGTGGAGGTAGTAGAGATGAGAACAAAGAAGCACCCCTCCTGCAGTCTGAAGAACACACAAACAAAAGCAGGCGACGAGAATCCCTTGGAGGAAAACAGCTTTATTAAAAGGTTCGCCCAACATGTGTTTCAGCCAAACTGGCTTTCTTCAGGGGACTGTGACCACTAAAAACACACAAAAGCATAAATAAATAATCATAATAAACAATACAGCTCTTATAAAATTGGATATGGGTGAACTGAGAGTGTGGCATAGTCTCCCAGTGGAGGTAGTAGAGATGAGGACAGTATCTGAATTCAAGAAAGCATAGGACAGACACTGAAGAGGTCACCACAGGGTATTTTCACCAGCAAATGATTAACCCTTAACAAATTATTTGCAGTTCATTGGGGAAAAAACATAAAAATATAGTATAAAATATAAAAAATAATCTTAAAAGTTCGAAGCAATGTATCTTTGAAAGATACTGTCCAACATGGAAGTTCAGACATCCTGATAGAGAGGTTGCAAGAAAGGCTAAAGTAAGAACATAAGCAATGCCATACCTGCCATCCGTAGCTGTCCACATACATATGTATATATGTAAATAGTTGATCACTGTTCACTGCAATTAACTGTATATTATAATTTAGTTCTTCATGTTGCTTACTCTGTATCCAGTTATTCGTTCCTTGTAAACAGTTGAAATATACTGCCTTTATTGTTATATGTAAACCGTCTTGATTCGTAGAAAGACGGTATATAAAAAATGTTAAATAAATAAATAAATACCCCAAAAGACGGTTCCACAATGCTTGTATTTGGGCAAGTAGTGGATTTCCTGGGTCTTTTTTTAATAATGGTTTATGGACCTTTCTTCAGAGGAACTTGTCCAAATCTTTTTCAAACCCAGCTACACTAATAGCTTTTACTACATCCTCTGGTAACAAATTCCAGAGTTTGATTATGCATTGAGTGCAAAAATATTTTATTACTCTTAAACGGGTTACACTGTAGCTTCATTGCATGTTCCCTAGTCTTTCTACTTTTTGATGGCGTAAACTATCAATCTACATTTACCCATTCCACTTCATTCATTAATTTATAGACCTCTAGCATATCTCCCCTCAGTTCCAAGATGAAAACCCCTAACCTTTTAAGCCTTTCCTCATAGGAGTGTCCTCCCATCCTCTTTACCATTTCGATGGCTTCTCTCTGTACCTTTTCTAATTCCGTGATAGCCTTTTTAAGATATAGAGACCAAAATTGCACACAGTATTCAAAGTGTGGTCGCACCATGGAACGATATAGAGGCATTATAATATCCTTTGTTTTATTCTCCATGCCTTTCCTTATGATTCCTAGCATTCTATTTGCCTTCTTGGCCACCGCTGCACACTGGGCGGAAGGATTCAACATGTTATCTTTTTCCTGGTGGTGGCTCCTAATGTGGAACTTTGCATCGTGTAACCAGTTTGAGTTGTTATTTCCTAGGTGCATAACTTTGCACTTGTCCATATTAAATTTCATCTGCCATTTGAATGTCCATTCTTCCAATTTATTAAGGTCCTCTTGCAATTTTCCATAATCCTCATTGGTTTTAACAACTTTGAATAATTTTGTGTCATCTGCAAATTTGATTACCTCACTCTTTATAACCATTTCCAGGTCATTTATGAATATGTTAAAAAAACATTGGACTCAGCCCAGATCCCTGGGGTACTCCACTCTTCACCTTTCTCCATTGGGAAAATTGGCCGTTTAGCCCTACCCTCTGCTTTCAATTTTTTAACCAGTTCCTGATCCACAGTAGTACACTGCCTTCTATCCCATAACTTTTTAATTTTGCCAAACATCTCTCATGAGGGACCTTGTCAAAGGCTTTCTGAAAATCCAGATACACTGTATCAACTTGCGCACCTTTATCTACCTGTTTATTCACATCTTCAAAAAAATATAACAGATTAGTAAGACAAGGCATTCTTTGGCTAAAGCTATGTTGGTTTTCTCCCATTAAAACATGACTATCTATATGATCAGTAATTTTGTTTTTTATAATGGTATCTACCATTTTGCCTGGTACTGACATCAGGCTCACTGGTCTGTAGTTTCCCAGATCACCCCTGGAACCCTTTTTAAAAATTGGTGTTACATTGGCTATTTGCCAATCTTCAGGTATTACAGATGATTTTAATGATAGTTCACAGATTATTAATAGTAGGTCTGCGATCTCATATATCAGTTCTTTCAGCACCCTTGGATGATCACCATCTGGTCCAGGTGATTTGCTACTCTTTATCAAATTTTTGTAATACATCTTCCCAACTTATTGATATTTCTCTCAATTCTTCCAATGCATCACCTTTAAATACCATTTCAGTCGTGGATAACTTCCCTACATCTTTTTCAGTAAAGATTGAAGCAAAGAATTCATTCAGCCTCTCCGCTATGGCCTTGTCCCCTCTTAGAACCCCTTTTACCCCTCTATCATCTAATGGTCCAACTGACTCTCACACAGGTTTTTTTTGCTACAAATATACATGAAAAAGCTTTTATTATGTGTTTTTGCTTCTACAGCATGCTTTTTTTTTTCAAATCCTCTCTTTGCCTGCCTTATCAATGCCTTGCATCTAATTTGCCAGTGCTTATATTGTTTCCAATTTTCATCATTTGGCTCCTTTTTCCATTTCCTGAAAGATGCTTTTTTGGCTATAACAGCCTCTCTAACCTCACCTTTAAACCATGCTGCAGTTTTTTGGCCTTACTTCCACTTTTCTTAAAGTGTGGAATGCAACTGGTCTGGGCTTCCAAGACAGTATTTTTTTTTTCAAATTGAGACTTTGAAAAATGCATAGAGCTCGATCACAGAAGGTGCACGTCTGGGCTGTCTGGATGCCCCTAAACAGGATGGGTATGTTAGGACTTGATTCTGCACTGTGGGAGCCAGACATTACCAAAGGTGCAGGCTCAGGCTCTGAGATGGCACAGAGTGCCCCTGCATCACCGCGGGAACATCTTCCCCACTTGCCATCCAGACTGCCAGAGTGCCGACCCATGTTACTCCTCTACCTGACCCCCAATGGGATCAGACAGCGGGGCCCTACCAGCAGATTGACCCTGCCTTGAGGGTTGTCTCCAGGCCCAATCACCTTCCTGCTGCTTATACTTCCTATGCAGTAGAATAAGCAGCATGTCCATCCCTCTCCCGCAGGAGGTACAAGGCCATTACCTGAATCGGCCCTGTATGTCCTGCGCCTTGGCCTACCCCTGCTCTTCCCACCCTCCGCTTCTTCCCGCCCCCTCCGTCTCTCCCCCACTGCATTTCTAGGCATGCAGGGATAGTGCGTGCCAGAATAAGGCTGGAATGAATAGTGGGGCTGCACATCCTAATGTGACCTGAATCTGCACTGTATGTCCTGTTACCTCGGCTAGCCCCCCTCTTAGCCCACTCTCTGCCCCCTCCTGCCCCCCTCCAGCTTTTCTCATACTGTGGCTCTGGGAGTGCAGGGAGAGTTTGTGCCAGAATACGGCTCGGATGAATAGTGGGGCTGCACACCCCACTATTTGCCTAACAGAATCGGGCCCTTAGCATTTTTCCGGATGTTTTCCAGACTACGCAGCTTTGCAGAAAACAAATTTTGGCTTTGAAACCTAAAGTATTGGGACTTGAGCCTTTCTTCTTATGCTTCCCCTTCAAGTGCATTGTCGCTTGGCAGTGGTATATGTTTTCCTTTTTTGATTCTATTCAGCTGGAAAGTGTTTTATCTGATAAGAGGGAAGTGAATCAAGAGGTTTAATATATATGGATATACAAAGAGTATTTTTAAACAACATCCATGCTTGATGTAAATCTTAAACCTTTGCAGCTGCTCCTTTTAGTTTTTTTTTTTTAAATTATTTTCCTCATTTTATCAAGGTCTCCCATTTGAAAGTTAAAAGGTAGTACTGTAGATTTCCTTGCTATCCTTCCTCCATTTATTAAATCAAACATGATCATACTATATTATCACTATTATAAAGTGGCCCCAACACCCTTATCTCTTGCACCATACCTTGTGTTCCACTAAGGACTAGGTCCAAAATGGCTTCTCCTCTTACTGGTTCATGAACCAGTTGCTCCAAGAAGTAGTCATTTATTTCATCTAGAAACTTTATCTCCCTAGCATGACCTGCCATGACACTGACCCAGTTGATACCGGGGCAATTTAAATCACACATTATTATTGCTGTGTTGTAACTTTTGTTAGCTTCTCGGATTTCTTTGAGTATTTCATCATCCATCATTCTGGCCAGGCAGTCAGTAGTATACCCCAACTGCCATTGTCTTCCCATTTTTACATGGAATTTCAATCCATAGAGATTCAACAGTGTATTTTGTTTCCTGCAAAATCTTAATCTTGTGTGACTCAATGCCCTCTCTAACATAAAGTGAAACCCCTCCACCAATTTGATCTACTTTATCATTGCAATATAATTTGTACCCAGGTATCACACAGTCCCATTGATTGTCCTCCTTCCACCAGGTCTCTGAGATACCAATCATATCTAAACTCTCATTTAGTGCTATATATTCTAACTCTCCAATCATATTTTTTAGCTTTCTAGCATTTGCATACAAGTATCTTAGAAGCTGTATTTTATTCATAGTAATCTGGCTATTGGTATGCATGGGTAATTTGGAATCTTTAAACTCTGTCTGCTCCATACTCAAGGGCATTTGGGCTGGTTTACTCTTTTTTGGAACCTCTCTGCTTTTGGTGGTTATCAGTAGGCAGGGATAATTTGTAATCTTCAAGCTCTGTCTGCTCTGTACTTAAGGGCATTTGTGTTGCTTTTGTCTTTATTGGAAACTCTCTGTCGATATGCCCTAGCTTCAATCTTTTGCTAGTATGCTTCAAGGATACATTGTTCCAAACCATGCGCTCTTGGGTGACTATCAGCTTTCCCCTATTATCTAGCTTAAAAGCTGCTCTATTTCCTTTTTAAAGGTTAATGCCAGCAGCCTGGTTCCATCCCAGTTAAGTTGGATCCCATCCCTTCGGAAAAGTCCCTCCTTTCCCCAGAATGTTGCCCAGTTCCTAATAAATCCAAACCCCTCTTCCTTGCACCATTCTCTCATCCACACATTGAGACTCCAGAGCTCTGCCTGTCTTTTGGATCCTGCATGTGAAATGGGAAGCATTTATGAGAATGCTATCCTGGAAGTTCTGGATTTCAACTTCCTACTAAAAGCCTAAATTTGGCCTCCAGAACCTGCCTACCACACTTTCTTATGTCACTGGTACCAACATGTACCAAGACAGCAGACTCCTCCCCAGCACTATCTAAGAACTTGCCTAGATGGCGCATGAGGTCCACTACCTTTGCACCAGACAGGCATGTTACCAGGTAATCCTCATGTCCACCAGCCACCCAGCTATCTACATGCGAAATGATTGAATCACCAACTATAATGGCTATCCTAACCCTTCCCTCATGGGCACATGACTCTGGAGAAATCATCTCAGTGCAAAATGGTTTTAAATCACCTGCAGAACAGGTCCTAGCTACTGGATCATTTACTGCCATACCAGGGTGATGCTGTCCTGTCACGTGACTTTTATCCCCCATAGCAACAGAAAGGTTGCCAGACTGGAAGTGGGATTTCAGTACTCCGTCCCTGTAGGTCTCATCCATATACCTCTCTATCTTCCTTATGTCCTCCAAGTCTGCTACTCTTGTCTCCAGAGATCAAACTCGTTCTCTGAGAACAAAGAGCTCCTTCCACCTAGTGCACACATAAGACCCCTCACCAACTTGGAGAAAATCATACATGTGACACTCAATGCAAAAAACTTGAAAACCCCCATCTCACTGCTGAATTGAAGTCTGCACCTTAGTTTTAATATGTTGTTAGGTACCTAATGGACCCGATTCCAGTGCGGATGTAGAAGCCCTCTGTGCACCTGGCCAAAACTGGATGCACAGAGAAAGTAGCGATTCTGATCCCGCGGGGCACATCTAGCCAACCGGGATCAGAATCATGAACAGGCCTGAATGTGCAGGCCCGGACCCCAATTCCATCCGGCCTGCATATACAGGTCTTCCCTGACTAACTCAGTCAGGGCTTTTAAATGGAGCCACGGCACCATGGTCTGGTTGTCATGGCACCTCGGTTCCATTTTAAAAGTCACTATCCCCAGCCCTGGACTCTGAATTGCTTTCCTCACCCCCGATCTGGCCTCCCAGGGCCAGGGTCAGGCTGTGAGGAATGCTCTCCACACCCTTCTGCTGCTGCAATGCCCTGGGCCCACCGATCCTGATGCATCGGGAAAGTTACTCCACCTCAGAGGTGGAATAAGTTCCCCATTCAAGTCGCTGGCCCCAGACATACAGGACTGACATTAGAATTGGCCCTGTACATCCGGGGCCAGCAACTGCGCACTGCCCGCCCTAACGCCACCCCCGATCCTCCCCTTTCCCGCCCCATCTAACTTCCCCGTACAAGGCGCGGGGAAGGAGGACGGGGCCTTGAAGGCACAAATAGCGGTGATGGACGTCCCAACGGGATGTCCATCCCTGCTATTTGTGGCTCGAAATGACCCCCAATATGTTTAATGGAATTTGTTCACCTCACGATTAACTAATCTCAGATCCTTAATTAATGCATTTCTATTGAGGATAATCAATTACATCTGAAAGTGAATATGGGCACCTTCTTTCCTTTAATAGGTTTAAAGGGAAGTAACTCAGGTGTCTTCAAAAAAAAGGACAGAACAAGTTGAAAGATTGAAAATTGAAGCTTTAAAGTTAGTCAGTTCATATGCTGGTTGAAAACTCAGACAAAGAACATACCTTGAAATGTTTCCATACAAATGCTTGATGCCTAAAAAAAATAAGATAGAAGAGTTAGAATATATAGAGACCTAGTGGAAGGAAACTAACTAACGAGACACTATGATACCAGGATACAAATTATATCACAAGATAGGGTGAATCAAATTGATGGAAGGGTAGTGTTATATGTTAAAGAGATCATTGAGTCAAATAGAATAAAAATACTGCAGGAAACTAAATGTATGGTGAAATCTTTATGGATATAAATCCATGTGTGAAGGGGAAGAGAAAAGCGGTGGGGTATTCTACCATACACCAGTCCAGAATGATCAGAGAGATGATCAGAGAGATGACGAAATGTTGCAGAAATTAGGGATGCTAACAAATTAGGCAATATATAATAATGGGTGATATCCAATATGAAATTTATCCAATATTGACTGGATAAATGTCATGTCTGGACATATTAGGGAGGTAAAATTCCTAGATGAAATAAATGATTGCTTTATGGAGCTGCTGGTTCAGAAAAGAGGGGAGCTATTTTAGATCTTTCCTTAGTGGAACCCAGAATTTGGTGTGAGAGAGAACTATGTTGGGATGATATTACTGGCAATAATGATCACAACATGATTAACTTTGACTTAATAACTGGAGTAAGTACAAAAAGTAAATCTATTGCATTAGCATAGTCTCAAATGATAATATAATAAAACAAGGAAAATGATTAGAAAACATCAAAAAGGAACAGCTGCAAAGGTTACGTTTTTATCAGGCTTGGACATTAAAAAATTGCAGAACTACAATTAGTAATTTGCAATCTATCATTAATACCATCTATAGCACCTGAAGATTGGAGGGTGGCCAACATAATGCCAATTTTTAAGAACGGCTCTGGGGTAATCTGTGAAACTACAGACCGGTGAGCCTGAAGTTAGTGCTGGGCAAAATGGTAGAACAAAATTGTGAATGCTTCACATAGATAGACATGGTTTAATTGAACAAAGCCAAGGGAAATTTTGCCTCACCGATCTGCTGCATTTCTTTGAAGGCATGCATAAATAGGGATAAAAGTGAGCTATTTGATTTAGAGGGTTATTTTATAAGCTTTATTTGCAATTTCCACATGGAAAAATCCAGCATCTCTATACACGGAAATAGCATCCACATGTGAATGGCAATTTAAAAAAGGGCCAATACATCAAAATTTCAAAGGGCAGGTCAGAAATCTATACATGATTTCTCCACTTCATACAGTATGGGGAATGCACATACATGACCAAAATTATGCACATCGGGATTTACAGCTGCTGCCTAGCACATATAGCTTCTTAAAAAGTGCTTGTTTCATACAGCCCTTTACAGGAGGGATTATGGTAGCTATCCTCCCTAATCCCCTGTTGTTTATTTATGTTTCTAAATTAAAATTAAATAAGGATAGCGCCCTTTGTGGTCAACTGGTTGCATTTATACATATAAACTTGAAAAAAACATCTTACATGCAAAAGTTATAGAATTCCATTTTACACGTGTAGTTGTAACCTACCAAGCTGCACCTCTAAATTGCTGGATTTCCTGTGCTGATTTTTCCTGCAGGTACAGTAGATATGTAAAATAGCTCCTCTGGCTCTGCACATTGGCAAATACAGATGTACTCCTGTTTGCCCTTAAACATATTTTAAAAAAAGCTCCATGTTTGGCAGAGCCTTTTCTAAAATCCCGGTGAATTGTCTTGACTTGGATGTCTCAATTCCGATTTCCTCACATTATCTAAGATTTGCCTTGTGGAAGAAAATTTTGTAAACTCCCTCATAGATGACATGCATTTTCACATGTGTATTTGGGGCCTATTTATAAAGTGAAATATGTGCATGCTTTATAAAGCAGGAACATAAAGACACTCCTCAATCTATTTACTTTTGCACCAGCACGAGCGTTAATGTCTGCATCTAGACTGATCAGAAATTCACATAAGTTATATTTTATAACTTACACACCCAAATTAAGGATCATCCTATGTTCTGCCCTAGCTTTGCCCCTATGCACACCGAAACTGAAAGTACATGATAGGACATGTGTTCCAAGTTGATCTCCCTGTTTATTGTAAATACAACTCAAAGTTCCTTGCGTTGTATAGTTGATGTTAAATGTAAACCGCTCTGATCTAAAATAGAGCGGTATAGAAGAACTGTTAAATAAATAAATAAATAAATAAATGTGTGCTTACAGAATAGCAAATATTTAAAGGACTCATTCACGCATGTACGTCCTTTAAAACATGGGCTTAATGTGAGTAATGAACTTGGAACTTTCTGCATGTCCCTTATAAAATTAGCCCCATAGAGCATTTGGCAAAGTCCCATATGACAGACTCCTGAAAAAATTGAAAGATGATGTCATCAAAGGCAATCCTTCTCAATGAGAAAGTTGCTTTTTTGCTCTTCCATTAAGCAAAGACTGCAATAGTATATAGATTATATACCTTCAAGAGAGCGGACTATTGGGTTTCTATCCCTTGAGGTTAACAACGTTGAAGAAGGCTTTTTGCTGAAACACGTGTAGGGTGACCTCTGTAGGTCCTATAAAGCTCTCTGTTCCCCAAGCCATGGTGTGACCTGCTTTCTTTTATGCATATCAAAACTTCAGGTGGGGGGAGAGCTTTATTGGACCTACGGAGATCACCCTTTGCGCTATACATAATTTATAAAAGTGTCCACATTCAGTGGGCCTTTAGAAAAATAGGCTGGAAACTGTGAACATCCTGTCTTGGATGTTCCATTTCTGATCTCGAGGCCATATGGACAATAGAGCTTCACATTTAACAAAATAGTGGGGGAAAAATATAAAAACAATCATTATAGGGCTAAAATCAGGAGGTGTTGTTGCAAAAGTTTGACTTATAAATAAATTAAAAACCAAAAGGATAAAAGACTATGCAGTCCATATTGCTGTAAAAGTCATTCTTCACATTAACAAATATTTAAACCTAATTCAGCAAATTTTATTTCAAAAATAGACTTTTGTGCAAGTTAAAAGAGCTTATGACAAATGCAGAAGGCTCAAATCAAAATGCAAAATAAATCTCTAAATATAAGCTATGCAGCACAAAATTACCATCAAATATTGAAGAATTTAATATTTTTTTATTATAATATGGGGTCAGCAACTTAATCTAACAGTTTCAGTCAGGAGATAATAAACTATTGGTGAACCGACAGTCTACCATTAATAACAAAAGTTTGTTTTTATGGTTTTCAGTATTTATTTTTGATAATCCACATCTCTCTTTTCTCTAATGAAAAGAAAAAGAGGAGAAAATTCTAAGCAAAAAAGAGAGAATTTTTTTTGCTCAGCATATCTTTGCTATGGGAGTGTAAGCTTGCTTGGGCTGAATATCTTATTTACATTCTCTTATATACCATGCTATTTGGTATCAGTGTGGTTTACATTGAACAAACTGAAATTACATTATAACTTGGAGATAACTATTTTACAGGGAACATAGGCTGTGGAGGGTTAAGTGGCTTGCCCAAGACCACCTGTGGGACTAGAAACCCCAGACCTTCTGGCCCAATGTTGCTGTCTTCTAGTGGGATTTGAACCCCTGATCTTCAGGTCTGAAGTACCTTGCCCCAACCACTAGGCCACTCCTCCACTCCAGAAATCTTGGAAAAGTTAGCTAGAAAAACTTGCCCAGTTAACTTTATCCTCAGTGGCAACTGAATATTGCCTCCTAAACTGAGTCAAACAACTGAAAGAATCCAAAATACACAAATAAATCTATGGCACAAAACAGTACTTAAGATAGCTATATAACTGTCCATAGACAGATGTGGAAGCAAGGAAGCCAACATTCAGAGAATCCAGGCTACATGCGTTAACTGCCTCTGCATCCATAGAAATAAAAGGTCTGAGGGCATTTAACACACATTAATTTTATTAACGTGTGCTAAAACCTTAAGTAAACATGCCCATAACTTTGAGAATTGGGCTCCTAAATCAGCCTCAAATTATACTAGTATATTAATAATTTGCCATTTGTTGAAGCTATGAAGGCCAATTTAGATGGAGAGGGGATTTAATATATCCAGTATGGGATGTGGAAAATTCCCACTGTGTTTTATAAAGGCTCTGCCAAAAATGGAGCCTGTTGTAAAATCTGTATAACGATGTGCAGGGGTTGCCCCCACACACAGCAGGGGGAGCCATTTTACAACTCTACACTTGGGAAAACGGAGTATCCCCAACTAGGCAGCTTCCAGCACTTTCACATGGAAATGGCAATTTCATAACTTCCACATGCAGCCAAACCATTTTACAAACCTATATGTGCAAATGCTGCCAATTAAGAACTAAGGCTGCAACTTTGTAAATGTTTTCATTTTGGAGAAGGAAATAAACTATGGGAGAATTACTCCTTTAATTCCCCTTATAAAGCCGTGTCCAAAATGAGCACTTTTTAGAAATCTATGCATGCCTCAGAGCTGGTTTAAAACCTGACTTGGAATGGTTTGCATATACATAGATTCCCTTGGTAAAATGGGGAATACACATGCACATTTGTGTCTCATCCAGGACATGCCCAAACCACATGCCCTTGAAATCTCTGCAATGTGTGGCTCTCCATGTGTACATAGCAGCTTTCTGAAATCATATTTCCACATGTTCTTCATGCTGCAATGTACACATGGAGATACTTCTAAAATAACCCAACTATTTTCCTTCTGATTTGCATTTTAAATGTGATTTATTAGTGGCAAAGATAGTTTAACATTGTACTAGATGGAAGTATTATTTTAAAGGAATGCTATACGTATTCTGCACAACTTTTAAGATCCTGATACTTCCCTGAAGATGCAATGAGGCATTGAGAATTTCACTTTAGTAAAACTTTGGCAAAGCCCATAAGGACTTTCAAATTGTAAATAAACAAGAGTGACTTCTGCAAGAAGAGCTAACCAGCTTTTTCCTATCTTTAAGTAGACTATACCTCCCACCAGCAGGCCACACTCTTAATACACAGGGGTCCTGACATCCTACTGAGACTAACAAACACTAATCAACAGCCTCATTACCTTCAAGAGATCTGTTTGTTTTGTTTACCATAAAGAGAAGAGCCATAGCAGTCTAGCCTTTGGGCATCTTTACAGATATAGGGTGGTATTTATTAAGCGCAGACTACAGAAAAGTCCTTTTTGAACAAGACTAAAGTTATTTTCAAGTGTGTTTCAAAAAGCATTACTCAGAAAGTATTATTATTTTCATAAAGCTGAATTTATAATTAAAAATAGTTACCTAAGCACATCTTAAATCATTTTCAATGATGAAAATCATTTTAACACGAGAACTGTTATCTGCTTGTATGTTTCCAGCCTAAATGAAAATAGAGCTGGCTAAAATCAGCGTTATCACTTGAATAGAAATAAAGATTAACAAAAATTTAAATCATTTAGGGAAATTTTTGAAACTATTCTAGATGTTTCAAACGAGTCCTCTATTAGGTGATGCCATATATGTTGTTAGTGCAGTGTACTATTGTGGATCAGGAACTGGTTAAAAGATAGAAAGCAGAGGGTAGGGCTAAATGGCAAATTTTCCCAATGGAGAAAGGTGAATAGTGGTGTACCCCAGGGATCTGTGCTGGGTCCGCAGCTTTTTGACATATTCATAAATGACCTGGAAAGTGGAATAACGAGTGAGGTTATCAAATTTGCAAATGACACAAAACTATTTAAAGTTGCTAAAACCCAAGAGGATTGTGGAAAATTGCAAGAGGATCTTGATAAATTGGAAGACTGAGCATCAAAATGGCAGATGAAATTTAATGTGGACAAGTGCAAGGTTATGCACCTAGGGAAGAACAACCCAAACTATGGTTACACGATGCAAGGTTCCACATTAGGAACCACCACCCAGGAAAAAGATTTAGGCGTCATTGTGGATACCATGTTAAAACCCTCGGCCCAGTGTGCAGCGGCGGCCAAGAGAGCAAATAGAATGCTAGGTATGATACGGAAAGGAATGGAAAATAAAACAAAAGATATTATAATGCCTCTATATCGTTCCATGGTGACACTGCACCTTGAATATTGTGTGCAATTCTGGTCGCCGTATCTTAAAAAGGATATAGCGATTTTAGAAAAGGTTCAGAGAAGAGCCACCAAAATGGTAAAGGGAATGGAAGGATACTTCTATGAAGAAAGGTTAAAAAGGTTGGGGCTCTTTAACCTGGAAAAGAGACGGCTGAGGGGAGATATGATAGAAGTCTATAAATTAATGAACGGAGTGGAACGGGTAAACGTAGATCGATTGTTTACCTTATCAGAATATAGAAAGACCAGGGGACATGCAATGAAGCTACAGGGTAAACTATTTAAGACTAATAAAAGAAAATATTTTTTCACTCAACGTGTAATCAAACTCCGGAATTTGTTACCGGAGGATGAAGTAAAGGCTGTTAGTGTAGATGGGTTTAAAAAAGGTTTGGACAAGTTCCTGGAGGAAAGGTCCATAAACCATTATTAAGAAGGGACCCAGGATATCAATGCTTGAACCAATACAAGCATTGTGGAACCTGTGTCCCTTGGGGAAACTGCTAGGTATGTATGACCTAGATTGGCCACTGTTGGAAACAGAATACTGGGCTTGATGGACCTTGGTCTGACCCAGTATGGCATATCTTATGTTCTTATGTGCTACTAACAGTATAAATCATATGTATAAACATATGTTATACATAGGAGCACCAAATATCAGGGCTTTTATATATAACCTATGAATATGAGATCCCAAAAATCTGTGCTGTGGGAGACATTTTTTTAAATTTTCCTATCTGTAAAACCATGGGATATGTTTACTAAACCGGGCTAACGGTTAACCTGGGCTATCTGCAACTAAGCTCCATTGAATAACATGGGATCTAGTTGCAGATGGCCCGAGTTAACCATTAATCCAGTTTAGTAAATGCACGACCATGTTTTACATATTTAAAAAGTCCTTTATGTAATTACTCCAGGGGTGTAATAGTTCTCATCAACAGGGAAGACCCAGGATGTGAGGTTCATGGATGGGTTCCTGAAGGATGTGGCTCCCAGGGTCCAGGAGAGATAGGATAGAGTCTTTTACCTGCAGAGACCACCTCTGCTTTGGGATGAACACACTGGTGCTGGTGGCCACCAGGTCTTTGCTGCCTGCACCCAGCACCCAAGGTGAGTACTAGAAATCAGGGGAATCCGAGAAGCACCAGCACATGACACTCTGAAAAGAACTATAAGATAGGAAGAAGCTCAAGAACCAGAAGGGACTGGTGCAGGACCATGGAGTGCCCAAGAAGAGAACCAATGATCTGGAGTGAAACAGGTAGCCAAGGCACAAGGCAACACCAAGCAATATAGATCAAGCTCTGGCAAGGAAAACAAAACTGACTGAGTTTATATAGGAGTCTAAACAGGAGCAAGATAGCTTCTGGCAGGAAACAGTAGCCATGGGGTGAATAGACATGGCCAGTTTTGTGAGACACTGATATCAAATGATAGGAAGTCAAACGTTCACCACAGCAAAATTCTCCCAGGAGCTGAGCCCCTTTCAAGCTGGCATCAAAATCTCACATTGCAAGATCCAAGGCAACATGGTTTTACTGAAGGACGGTCTTGCCAAACAAATCTGATTGAGTTCTTTAACTGGGTGACCAAGAATCTAGATCAGGGGCATGCGATGGATGTCATCTACCTGGATTTCATCAAAGCCTTTGATACTGTTCCTCATAGGAGGCTTGTCAATAAACTCAGTAGCTTGGGGATGGGTCCCAAGATGGTAAACTGGATTAGAAATTGGTTGACTGACAGACGACAGAAGGTAATGGTACATGGAGCTCACTCGGATGAAAGGAAGGTGATTAGCGGGGTGCCCCAGGGTTCGGTCCTGGGCCCGGCATTGTTCAATGTATTTGTGAGTGATATTGCTGAAAGACTGAATGGAAGGGTCTATCTTTTTGCAGATGACACAAAAATTTGCAACAGAGTGGACTCCCCCAAGGGAGTGGATAACATGAGAAAGATCTACAAAAGCTGGAAGAATGGTCTAAAGCTTGGCAATTACGATTTAATGTGAAAAAGTGCAGTGTCATGCACTTGGGTAGCAGAAATCCAAGGGAAATGTATTCAATAGGAGGCGAGAGGTTGGTGTGCATGGGTCAGGAGAAAGACCTTGGTGTGATTATCTCGGATGATCTCAAGTTGGCAAACAGTGTGACAAGGTGGTGGCAAAAGCCAGAAGGATGTTGGGCTGCATACAAAGAGGGATTTCCAGCAGAAAGGAAGAGGTACTTATACCACTGTATAGGTCGCTGGTGAGGCCTCACTTGGAATACTGTGTTCAGTTTTGGAGGCCATATCTTGCAAAAGACGTAAAAACACTGGAAACTGTTCCAAGGAAGGCGAGCAAAATGATTTGGAGCCTACATAAGAAACTTTATGAGAAGAGACTTGAATACCTAAATATGTACACTTTGGAGGAGAGGAGGGATAGGGGAGATATGATTCAGACCTTTACATACTTAAAGAGGAACGATGAACAAACAAACCTCTTCCAAAGACGGGGAAGCTGCAAAACTAGAGAGCATAACATGAAGCTGCAAGGTGGTAAATTGAATGGCAATATCAGGAAATATTTTTTCACTGAAAGGGTGGTGGATGCTTGGAATGCTCTCCCGATGGAAGTGGTGGGGGCAAACACGGTGACGGAATTCAAAACAGCATGGGACAAGCTCAGTGGATCCCTTTACAGCAACAGCATAAAAACAAAATAAACTGAACCATCTAACTTCTCAACAAATAGGGGTGTCCTACATGGAGCGGTGGGTCCACCCCTAATCAAAGACATGGGGAGGGGTGGCCTGCACAGAGCGACAGGTGCACCTACTCTTGCCATATTGCTGAGCAGACTGGATGGACCATGCTGGTCTTTATCTGCCATCATTTACTATGTTACTATGTTACTCCTTCCACCCAAGGATGGCCTCTGGACAACCCACAAAACATTTGGCCAGTTGGGAAGCAGAAGACAACTTGGCAATAGGAGCAAAATGTGAGAAAAATGTTCAACAATCATCAGAATTGCTATACAGGGACTTGAAGGCAGAAATTTGATTATAAAGCCAATGGTTGAGAACATGTCTTCACTGGTATAGATGGAGGGTGCAAGAAGCCATAAGGGCATCAACAAGGAATCTTGGTCCTAATATAGACAGGGCAGGTCAAAACATAGGATGCACAGTCTTTGCAAATCAAGAGCTACTGGGAGCCTCTAGAGATCAGTTCAGTAGTCTTCTGAAACCCTGAGTGTCAGGAAAACTAGGAGTCATGTCCCCATTTGAACCCTTTCAAGCAACAAGCATTAGGAGCAGAGATCCATCAGCAGAGAGGACAAGGAAGCTCCATATCATAGGATTCTGAGGAATCCTGACGTCCAAATATTCATGAGAATTTTGGAAGTAAAATGGGTCCCTTGTTGATGGGATATGGGATGTCGTCAAAGGTAAACTATCAAGACAGTCCATCAGTCTTGATAATAAACTGGAATCACACAGGCTGTCAAGGGTTCAAATATTTGGCAGCCTCAATATTTTTTTTTTAGTTAATATTATTTATTTATAAGTTTAAACAAAAATACAAGCATAACACTTGTGACAGAAACATAAGAGTTGTAAGGGTAAAATAAATCCTAGAAAATAAAGGAAATTACAATCCTTCAGGTATAAGCACAATACAACTCCAAACTAGACCCCCAAATAGAAAAGGGGGGCAAAGTAAAAAGATACATGCAGAATCAGAAAAAAAAAGAAAAAAGTCATCTGAAAAGGCAATAAGCACACACACAACCCTCTACATTTCACTGCGTTACCTATCCCTGATCAATGCTATCCCCTCCCGACCCCGCCAAAGACGGCAATTTCTTGAGGTCCAAGAGTGACTGGAGCTGCTCAGATGCAAAGAAAATGTATTTAACCCCAGCAAAAGAAACAAAACATTTACAAGGATAGCGGAAGTGGAAGCTAATCCCCAAGGCAACTGTCTCTTGTCACATAGTCAAAGAATTGATGCCTACGCTCCTGTGTGGCACGACTCACATCAGAAAAAATTCATATACAATCACCCAGAAAAGGCACAGAGAGCTTTTTGAAGTACAAAGAGAGCACTTTAGAAAAATCAGTTTCAAACACAAAAGTTACCAATAGTGTAGATCTAGCCTGGACAGAAAGAGAGGAGCATTCTAAAAAATCTAAAAGATTATCAGGAACTATTGAAACAGGTAAATCATGCCCAACTTTCTTCACTGATAAAAAATAGGCACGAGTTATAGGGGGAAATAAAGAATCAGGAATAGTAAGCACCTCAGAACATATATTTCTTAAAAGTATCTAAAGGAGACATATTTAGAAGCTGAGTAAAATTTAGAATTCTCATATTTAACCCCCTAAACTTATTTTCAAATTGCTCTAACTTTTGATGAACAGAGAGTTTATCCTTCACCAACTGGTCAATCACAGTTTTAGAGTCAGAAACATCCTTAACAATAACAGCACATCTTTCATGTGTGTCCTTCTCAAAGTTCAAATGCTGAGCAGAATTTTAAGCCACTACCTGCACTAGGGCAGAGACGTCCAACGCACATTTGGAGACAGTTGCGTCCAGCTTCACTAATATCCTCCAGATGGTATCCAACAAAATCTCACCATTCTTCTGTTGCTGGAAACTTGAAGGTAAATTCAGTCGAGAGTTATCCAACCCATCCAAAGAAGCACCAGAGACAAGCTCATCCACCAACTCGGGACCCTCCGCAAACTGCATGGCGTGGGAGGAGGGGGCCGGTAATGGCGTTGCAGAGGCAGCAGGCTGATCCACTGTTCCACCTCCCTCTGCAGAGGCGGTTGCACAATGTCGACGGAGCCTGGTTCCACAGGCTCCGATTCCAGTGGGGCAGTCAAATGCGGCTGCGGGCTAGCTGTAAACTGCTCAACTGTGGACACCTCCCCATCGGCAGGCCGCAGCAACAAGCCCTCCAAAGCAGCCTTCTCCAGCACCAGGGCTTTTAGGAGGAGTGCCTCAATCTGCTGCTGTCCAGCGGTTGGGGAAACACCCTTCACCGGCTTGGCTCTAGGGTTCCCACGTTGCTTAGGAGGCATCTCAGGAAAAGTAAGTTGAAAAGGAAATGATTGAAACGCCGCACACCTAGAGTGTCGCCATCTTAACTCTGCCCAGCCCAGCCTCGATATTTTTATAGTCAGTCAAGATGTGACCTGAAAGTGGCACCCTCTAACAAATCTCCCCAATCTTCTAAGGCATACTTGATGGCAAGAGTTCTTGGTTCCCTACATCATAATTGCATTTGGTAGATGAAAATTTCTGGAAAAATTAGCCACATGGGTAGAGTCAAGTTTCAGGATCTGGTATTTACAATAAAAATGTTCCATCTCTAGTGTGAAGGGTTTGAATGGCTCTGGATGACATAGTGCAGGCTCAAAAGAAAACAGGTGTTTAAACATCTCAAAGGCTTTCTGAACCTTGTGGTTTCAGGATTTCATCAGTGCTGTAAGAAGAGCCACTAACAGAATAGTTCTGGATAACTTACTTTAATTAGGTGTCAAAGCTGAAGAAATGCTGAAAAGTCTTGAAGCCAACCAGTATAAGCTATGTGATTACAGCTACCACTTTATTGAGGACCCATCTCAAAAGCTGTACCTGAGATTTTGTATCCCAGAAAACAAACATGCTTTTACTGGTTAACCAGCCCCTCCTGCCCTCCCTCCATGTCCCACTTACACACCCTCTGGCAAACGAACCATATATGTCTCTCGGAGAGAGTTTTATAATATGTAAATAGTGTCATGCTGCCGCCCCAGAGGCCAAGGTTGGTATGGGCAGGTCAGATGGACATGAGAGTTTTTTATATATTTTGAATTTGGTCCTTCTGTAAGAGGTCTGGGTAATGTTCCCAGGACCTACCGGGGGCCAAAGTTCAAGAGAACACACTAGCCAGAATGTAGGGAAAATAAGGCTTTATTCCCCTTTAAGCACAATGGTTCAATTATGGGAGACTACTTCAACCAACTGAAAGAAACCTTGCTTCAGGCAACAAAAAGAAATTATATTCACACTTGCTTTGTTTAACTGTTGCTTCACAGTGCTAGGCATAAACAAACTTTACAGGCATTCGCTACTGTTCACTATTTTATGTTTCATGCACAGACCTTAGGCTACCTGCCTGACAGTAGCTACAGTCCATCGGGGTTTCAGGTGGGTCTTCGTTGAATTCCACCTGCATGGGCTGAGTATCAGACAGCTGTGAATCAGTGTCAGTAAACTCTTGAGGAGTGTACTGAGGTTTCTCATATAACACATTTACTAGCTTCCAATGTTCAGCATTCAAGTCAGGGCCGCGCCCATGTGAGTGTTTGTTATGGCAGTTACTTCCCCTTGCAGGCTGCCTTATGTTATACAGTCTTTTTACCAAGGGCTTGTGCTTGGTTTCACAAACAGTTTGATAGGGAGGATATACTCCAGTATCTTGTGTTTCCTGTCTTCTTAACTTATATTGCTTATCAGAATAAAAAGGTATTTTACCTTGTTTAGTTGAGTCCCACGGCCTGGTCCTGCTGTAGTTCAGCCTGTCTTGAGCAGTAGGCTTTTCACACTCCAGCTGGCCTTCATGCAGAGTCACCACTCTCTCACATTCACACTTTTTACCATTTGAATAAGGAATATTACCATTTGCAGCAAAGACTTCATCCTTGCTCAGATAATGCTCACTGTGTCTTGCATTTACTGCTGCGGGTTCTTCACACCAAACTCTGGGGTTTATTTCTCCCCTTGTGCCTTTCTTTCCAGTACCTCTCAACCAAGGACTCCTGGAACTCTGTGGCCTCGGATTCACTATGCCCTCCTGCCAGGAACTCCTTCCTCTCTGGTGCTCTGGACACTCCTTATGGTGCTCTCCTTCTTGGTTCCTTTCCAGAAGCTCTCTGTGGTGTGACTCTCCGTGGTCTGCTTTTCCTTGATAAGCCTCTTCTTGATATGCCTCCTTTTGGTAGGCCTTCCTTGGTATGCCTCTCCTTGGTCTCTCTCTCCCTGGTCTCCCTCTAACTTGTCCTAGTTCCTCCTTTTCAAGTTCCCAGCCTTTCTTCAGGGGAACTCCCCCTTTTCTCCATTGGCTGTTAGGTTGCATTACCTCATCAGCTCTGAGGTGCAGTTCTCTGGGCCTTGGAAGGTCACTCCTGCTCCCTCTATTGGGCTCCTCATAATATTGCAGCTGATGATAAAATCTTTTTTCAGGATTTAAAACCCTTTTTCCTTCATGAATAGGCTCTGCGGTACCACAATAGTTATTATTATTATAATATGTAAATAGTTCCCCCAGTTGTGTCCCTCTTTTGCTACCCCTGTTCATTATAAACACATTGTGGCATGTCACTTTGTAGTATGTTTTGTTCAACTGTATACTGCACTGATTGTAATAGTGCGGTATATAAGAAATGTAAATAAATAAATAAATACTCAAAAACAAACATCTCCAGTTTGGTAAAGAGCTGGTGCTAGAATAGCAGGGAAAGAGTTTCATGGAAATCAGGGGCCATGGAACGCCTCTTTGATTGGAGGGGCCAAGCTATGCCTTGACTCTGCCCCTAACCCTATCCCAAGCTCCACCCTAACTCTGCCCCTAGCCCTCCACAGCCTTCCCCTCTTGTTCTGTCCATGGGGATTCCATCTCCAAAAGGCAAAAGAGAAGGGAATGATTGCAATCACAGAAGACACCTTCTATCTGCCTGCGAGAGAACAGATCCCTGTGGGCAGGAGGGGAAGGACACCATGATCATGGCAAAGACTGTTTCTGTCTGCCAGTGGGGATCTGATCTCCTGAGGGCAGACAGAAGTAGTCTGCCATGATCGCAGTGGCCTTCCACCTCTTTCTGAGGGGATCCAATCCCCCACGGGCAGACAGAAGGAATTTGCCGTGATCGCAGCTGCTCTCTTTTTTTTGTGACTGGCAGGCAAAGGTTTGGTGGGGCCAGGGCCAACATAGGCCCCTGTTCTGATGCCTATGCTGGAAATGTATCTATGAGGTTCAAGTCAGGAGAGAAGTTCAAGATTCATCAAGGTAGACTATCACATATTAGAAAGAAGACTTTAGAAGGGGGAAACTCTTGAGCTTCTATGGGATGGAGGATTGAATGAGAAGCTCTGCTAATGTACCCCATTTATTTTGTATATTTTTATACATCCTCCACTTAAATTGACCTGCCACTATCTTATACCATGTCACTTAGCAAGGGACAGAAGTCCAAAGGGGCATGGGTGACATGGGTGTCAAATGCTCCAAAACTGATCCTCCATCACTCTCGAAGCCTGAGAGTCAAGATCAAGTGGAGGATTCCACAGCTACCATTTTGGCAAAATTTCAAGAAATTAAAGCTATGCTTCAGGAAAATGCATTGGCAGTCTGGAATGGTTAAGACTGAAATATTGCCACTACATGGTAAAATGTCTACTCTCTCAGCAAAGTTGGAAGAAATTGAAACTTGCATTGAACAACTTAAGGAAAAAGCAAAGACATGGGACTGGTGAGTATGAGCTGGAAGACAGATGAAACAGCATCTAGATGACAGGACTTCTGGAGGGAGCAGAGGCTAAAACCCATTGTAATTTACCAAGCAAAATATACTAAAATTTCTGCAGCTTGAATTTGTTCATCCATCTGAAGTCAAACAAGCATTCCAAGTCCCGATGTAATTAAGACCTGGTCAATTGAAACTGCATCAATTTATGGTCAAACTACTTTAGTTCCTCTGAGTTACAGAGAACTTAATGAAGTCTTGCAATAATTCTCTGTTAAAATAGGAGGGTAACCAGCTTTTCATCATCCGGGATTTTCAAACTCTATCGTAGATAAAAGGCAGCAGTTCTTAGCTATGCACCTGAGACTCCTAGCCATAGGAGAAAAACCCCCTGCTCAGGGTAAACTGAACAAGTAGAAAATAAGACAAAACCCCAGCGTACTAAGGACTCCTATAACCATTAAAAGCCAACTCAGGACCCTCTGAGTTAAATCTCGGAGCTAAAGCATACATAACTACGAGATTTACTTAACCTGAAGCAGGGTCAGAAATCAGTCTGATCCGAAACGGGGCCACGTCGTTTCTTATGATCTTTGCGGTTTTGCCAAGCTTGAATGAAAGACACGGTCAGATAAGTGTTACACAATTTTTTAAGTGATTAAAAAGGAGCGGTTACGGTGAGGGGAAGGCTTTTGTTCCTCCCTCTTTGGATGACTGTTCCAACAATAAATAAAAATAAATCACATTAATGGTTATAGGAGTCCTTTGTACGCTGGGGTTTTGTCTTATTTCCTAGCCATAGGAGCACAATACAGTCTCTTCTCACATGCATAATTTGAAGTCATGGAATAACATCACAAAAACTTATTTAGCTAAAGAGACAGTCTTTAACAGACATAGAAGACCATATCTTTGGAGTCATCATGTGAGATAAGTAAATAGGTGGTTTTTTTTGGCTTCTTCCAGCCTATCCTGTGATGGGCAAGACCATTTGGATTTTTTGTAAGTGCTGTTTATTTATTTATTTAGCTGTATTTATATCCAGCTTTTCACCGGGTCAAAGCGGTTTAGCACAAAAAGGGGGGTGGGTATAATAATCATCTCGACAGAGAGAGGGGGGTCCAGCACCAGGGGGGGGGGCAAGATTGAAGATTTAGACAGAGTGTAACAGTACTAGACTTTAAACACGAGCCTCTCAGTTGAGTAGGTCAGATGTAGCTTGATTGGGAGGCTGATAGACAATGGGCAGTTAGTGAGAGGTGTCCATCCCAGGCCCAAGCTATTCATTAAACAGGATGGTTATGTCAATGCTGATTCCTGACAACCCAGCAGCCTCTGGGTTTTCTTGGCAAGTTATATTGCCAGACCTTCTCTTCTGAGGCAAGAGGATTAAGTGACTTGCCCAAGGAGTACCAGTGGAAATCAAACCCTAATCGCTTGGGTACTAGGCAGTTGCCCTAACCACTAGTCTATTCCTCTACTTGTTTGGAATTTATCAATACCTAGTGTGTGCTTGAGAATTACTGCCATGTCTGCTGCAAAATGATTAATAATGTGGATGCGTAGGCATTCTGCCTTAGTGTTCTGTACATTAAAGAAATTATGTTTAATTAAGTGGAAGTTGTTAGGGTAAAATGAATCAAAGAGGGGTGCGTTATAGAGGGGGGGGGGGGGGCAGGGGATCAGGGACTGGAGGTTCTCTGCCTGTGTTGAGTAGTGTGAATTGTGTGCCTGATACTGAAAAGGATTAACATGGTTAGCAGACCTGCTAACTGTGTTAAACCCTTTGGCTGGGATTAACATAGATTATAACTGGTTAGCATCAGTGTGTTCCGGGAGCAGAGTAACTGAGCAGCGGAGATATTCAGCCGCTGCCTGGTTATCCCTCGGTGGTTAACGTTAGGTGCAGTAAAGTCTGGCCTAACTTTCACTGACAAAGCTAACCGGACAGTGGCTGAATCTCGTCACTACCTAGTTAGTTTTCTGGCTATCCGGCTGATCAGGATATTCAATGCCGGTATCTGGATTTGGCCCCAGGATTGTACATTTGAGTCTAGGGTTCAGTGGCTATAATATTTAGCACAGTATGCTTGGTGATGGGATGTCATATTTTTGTATAGTGCTTAGGATGGCCTTTGGTTATGGAAGTTAAGTTAATCAGGCTACTTGAATGTGGCATGTTGATCTTACTATTTAGCTTTTTTGTGACTTATGGGTGGTGAGTGACAGAGTGTATATTGGCGGCTGCAATGCTTTGGGGAATATGCATGTTGGGTGGGATATGCTGATGATGCATGTGAGATGGTGCATTTGATACTAGTTAACTGCGATGCTAGATAAAAACACTATTCTGGTTCAAAAAGAGGAGGCAAATTGCTGGCTGAATAATTGCTGTCTAATCCTTTTCTTCATATCTTTTCCCTGTTTCTGTAAAAAAGGAACATATCTTGCATCATGATAGCTGTAGCTGTAGCTGTAGGGATTTTCCTGCTGGGGAGGGTGGGAGGATGGGTTATTTTATATTTTTTCTGGTTTTGCTGTTGGCTTATGGTTTGTGTTGTTTGTTACTATGAAAATGATACATAAAGCCTATAAAGAAAAAGAACATCGACAAAGGCATAGAAGATGGCCATGGTATTACAAAAGCTGAATGGTATCAAAGTGTACTCACAGGAGGTAATTTTATAAAGTCATTCCCATGCATATTGGGCCACATACATGTGTCAATGACCTTTTATAAAATACCAACTGGTGTAAAAGTGTGTGCGTTGATATGATGGTGCATTCTTTGCTGGTAGGTGTAGCTGGAGCCACGGTCTGGATTGTGCATGGGCCGAGTTTACATGCACCCATTTAGATTATAAAAGAGCATAATCTATGCACCTATGTGTGTAAATTATTTATCAACATTTATACCTGCTCGTGAGCAGATATAATTGATCAAACCTACATTCAAAGCAGATTCTCTGTCACATATGCCAGTGCTTTATACCGAAAAGGAGGTTCCCACCTGCCTTTATAAAAT
>CM066032.1:1194534081-1194791564 GCA_033557465.1 Ichthyophis bannanicus | reverse complement strand
CCTGGGTGTCTACTCTATTACAGATTTTGGTATCATCCTCAAAGAGGCAAACCTTACCTGCCCGCCCTTCCGCTCTATCACTTAACAAAGATGTCTTCACCCCTCCCCATAGACTGGTCGACTTACTGAACTCATTACTGACTTTAAAAGGCCCTAATCGGTAGTATCTTACTGGTCCGGAACACAAATATAAACATTCAAAAAATGATTGGCTCTCATTTTGAAGCATATTTCATGTAAGTTCCTTTTTTGACTTTTCAGCATTGTGGTTGTAGAAGGTCCCTCTGATCCCCTTAGATAGAGGAAAAATGGAAGAGTTTAGCTTCAGTAGCTGACAGAGCACAAAAGCACATGGCTCATGGTTTCCAGGGAAACCACAAGCAGAGGGAGTTCACAGGAGAGGAAAACACGCCCCGGCTGCACGTGTAGCTCCACAGTCAACGAGTTGAGGCAGAACACCTGCTGGGAGGAGGGTTCCATTTTACACCCTATAAGGCATCTTCTAAAGAATGCTCCTTAGAGAGAAAGTTTAGAACAGCCAAGGGAACAGCTAAGAGAAACAGCCAGGATAACCAGGTGGAGGACAGCCAAGAGAAACAGCCACGAGAAGCCAGAGGCCTTGCTTGGGAATGAGGACCCCAGAGGAGCTGATGGTAATATAGAAATATTTTTCTGACGGTTCCTATAGATTCCAGAGATGGGAAAACCCAAGCAATAGAAACACTTGGCGAACCAGTGCCAAGAAACCAGGTAGAAGAAACCGCCCCAAGGTTTTGTGGTGCCCTTGTCCTGAAAGGCAGCCAAAGGGAAGATTACCAAGAAGGCTGAGCTTGGAGAAGAACGCACAAACTCCAAGGTTTGGATCTCTATGCCTGACCCTTAAGTTGCCACGAGAGAATCTCCTGTAAGAAAGTCCAAAAAGGTAGGGCTTAGAGACTTTGGTTTATAAAGACCAAAACCCAGTTTTTTAAGAAGTGCGTCCTAGGGTTGTTAGCCCAGAAGGGTGAGGGCTCTGGAGGAAAAAGGGGAGAAAGGAGAGGGGAGAGAGGGAGGAAAGGGAAAAAGGGGGGAAAAGGGAATAAAAAAAAAATAAAGAAAAAAAAAAGGAAAAAAAAAAAAAGGGAAGGGAGGAGCTGAAAGGAAGAAGGAAAGGGGGGGGGAAAATGAAATAAAAAAAAAAAAAAAAAAAAGGGAAAAAAAAAAAAAACTCAAAAAAAAAAGATAAGGGGACATCATAGTACAAGGTCCCTTGAGGGAGTAAGTGGGGGCAAACAAAAAAGGAAAAAAGGAGGAAAAAAAAAAAAAAACCCAACCAGATCTAGTCAGAAGGCTGCAGCGGAAAAGCCTCGGGTTGCTGAGGAACTAGGATGTGTGCCTATGAAACACCGATGTAGTGCAGTTTTCAAACATTCCCAGCTGATAACCACTATGAATAGCAATGGAAAACAGAACCAGCTCTTCGAATCACATGCCAGTGAAGTGGAAGAAATGGTACTGTACATTTCTGTTTTCTAGATAATCTACTAATTGTGTGCCTAATACTACAATGTTCAGAGAGCTTCAGGAGGTCAGCTTGGAAAGAGAAAGCACAGAAGGTTTGAGCAGCGGAAATGCTTGTTTAGAGTTGGATTACTGTTGAAACGTAATGTGATGCTGATATACAGAAGCATATTTTGGTTCAATTCTATATAGTGTTATTCCCTTCCAGAATATGTATTGCAATTTATTGTTTCTTCATTTCCTGTATGTAAAGCCACCCGAGGGGAATTAAAATTCTGTTTATTTGCCTGAAACCACTCGTGCTCAACTATCTCTCTTTTATTTTGATAGTAAATACTACAACTCCCAGGAGGCAGTGCTTTCCCCAAGCTCGGTTCTACTATCTAACGCAGGGATCAGGCCGCTTAACTTCTGCATCCCCAGGCTGTGGGGTACTACCGTGTTACACCATGTAAATTTATCCAGTAAACATCAACAACATCCCAAATAAGCCTTGACTGAATGTAATAATTGTCATCACATGGCATAATACCAGCATGCACACATCAGCCAGATTGGATCGCCTCATTTTCTGATGCAATGCAATAACGACTGCCAGGCGTCCTGCTGAAGCCTCTGACGTCAGCAGTGTACTATACGTAGTCGGAAAGGTGTGAATCATTTAAAATATTTCAGACTGTGTGGAGACAGTTTAAAGCTACTGTGACATGTAACTTTTATTAATCATCTAATTTTAGCCCTTATAGGTATATAACAGAACAGTAATGCCGCGAAAAGTGTGTTAATACTGTTGACAATTTCTGCTACCTTTGTGGGGAAAGGGGAGAGTTGCCAACCAGAAGAAAAGTATCCCTTCTCAAGCTTGCAGAAGACATATCATCCTTTAATTTGGAGTTGCAATATTGGTGACCAATACAACCCTTGGTCCCCGCATATATGCTGCGCTACATTCTACCGCACAGCTTTCACAGTGGTTGAGTTGCAAAAGACCATCAATGCCGTTTGCCAGTCCCCATGGTGTGGATAGAGCCCAAGCAACCACATACATGACTGTTACTACTTCTGCTTGGTTTCATCATCTTTCCCGTGGAATTACGCAGCATAACGGAGTGGAGCATAGTCCTACCCAAACATTCCGTCTGCATTGAGACCAGTCCCACATGGTGAGAACTTCCTATTCCAGAACCTCGATCAGAATAAATTTCTTGATTTCCATCTGATGATGACAATGTGAGCTGACCTGTTTCTTCTCCTGGGCGTCAGCATGCAGTGACCCAGATTTTCACTGGAATGCATTATCACTTCCACACAGAAATAACACAGAAGAACTAAATTAACTCTGGTTCGTTGATTTGGACTTATCCAAGAACAAGGTGGTCTCCGAATTGCTAGGATCAAGACTCCAACAAAGGAATCTTCTAGAAGAAGATGTCAACATTACTCCATATTCGAAAGTGCCACCAGCAGTTGGAGCCTTTGTTCATAAGCACAGTAATCTGGTATTCTGTTCCGAGTATTGAAGACCTCATGAAATGCCTTAAAAATCCCTCATGACCCACAAGACTGGAAGACTATTTATAGGGACTACTTTGAAACTGAGTCTGAAGGACTGTGCTTTTGAAACAATGTAGAACCCTCTTCCATCTACTCCAGTAGCGCATGCCCGTCCACATAAATAGACATCTGAGAACTTAAAGCATCTACCTGACTTCCATTAACTCAACCAGTACAGGCTGGTCCCCTCTGTGGTGACTTGAAGGTAGTTGCCCTTTTTAAAGGGACTGCAGCAGGGATATATAAAATACATGTGTTTCTTTGTGAGTGGGATAGCCGAGCAAGGGATTGGCACTACTTGTGGAAGGAATGGAATCACATACCAAATGTAGCAGATGGAGAGAATACTATCCAATCACACAGCTCTGAATTGAGGCTCACGAAATCCTGCCTACCACCCCTTCACCATCAAACTAGGTTTGATGAAAAACTTTGTGATAAGCCATAAAGGACCATACTTCTCCAGCTTTCTGATACCTGCGGTGTAAAATTTCCCTCTACTCAGCGAAGCAAATATTAAAGAGGGAGTTTTGTGGGTCCGCAGAGTCCGAGAGCTCTTCAAATATGACTGTTTCAACACCTTGCTGCAGGGTGATGCAAAACCCGCAAGGAATTCTTTTCGCCTATTGTCAACATACTTTCCTCAGGAATGTTTTTATGGGCAGAAAACTACAAGGAACTAGTAGAAGACATGCTGATAGCCGTATCAGAAACCTGTCTGCAATATGTCTCTAAAGATCCATTTCCTTGCTTCCCCTCTTGATTTCTTTCCTGACAACTGATGATATGGTTAATGATGAACAGGGTGAACATTTTCACCCGGATATCGCAACGATTTAGGGAAAGATACCAGGGAAAATGGTCCCACTACCAATGACTGGCCGACTACTGCTGGACACTCCCCAGAGAAGCCTCCCAAACAGCTGTACAAAAGACAGGCAAAAAAATCTAAGAAGTAGTCTATTACTTGTTTTTTTATTACAGGTATTAACCCAAGGCCTTTTATATTTTACTTATTGACATGCATTTCGTGATTGTAACATTAATTCTGTGATAGATCACAAAAAAAGGCTAAAGTCAACTTTGCCATTTCACTGTCATATTCATGTTCAGTATATAAACTTGATAAGAAATGACTATTTCTATTTCAGTAACATTACTTTTTGTAAAAATTCTGTTTTACCAGTGATATCTTTGTTTTCTTTTTGGTTGTTAGGGTTTGAACCCACCGCACCTCCCCCCCCATGGCTCCATGTAGGACACCCCTATTATGTTGAGAAATTAGATGGTTTCAGTTTTATTTTGATTTAATCCTTGTTGCTGTAAAGTGTCCACTGTGTCTGTGCCAGGCCACTTTGAATTACTTCACTGTGTTTGCCCCCACCACCTCCTCGGGAGGGCAATTCCAAGCATTCACACACCCTTTTTAATAAAAAGATATTATTTCTCTGACATTGCGTTTCAATTTTACCACCTTGCAGCTTCATGTCATGGCCCTCGGTAGTTTTTACAGCTCCTCCCCGGCCTCTGGAAGAGTGTTTAGTTTGTTTATTATTTCTCTTTAAGTATTTAAAGGTCTGAATCATATCTCCATCCCCCTATCCCTCCTCTCCTCCAAAGTGTACATATTTAGGTCTTCAACATGATCGCTCTCCTCCAATAAGGCTTCTGATGCAGGCTCCAAATCATTTTTGGTACAGCTTTCCTCTGAACAGCTTCCATTCTTTTTAACATCCTTTTGCAAGATATGGTCTCTCCAAACTGAACACAGTGTTTTGCCAAGTGAGGCCTCACCAGAGACTGATACAGTGGCACTAGTAACCTCCTTCCCTTTCTGCTGGTAATTCCGCTTTCTTCCGAATGCAGCCCAACATCCTGCCTGGCTTTTGCCACTAGCTGCGCCTTGTGCGCACTGTGTACTTGCCACCATTGAGTCATCGACAAACAAAAATAATCCACACCGGGGAGGTCTTTCTCCTGCTCCGTGCACACCAACCTCTCGCCCCCTATTGCGTACATTTCCCCTTGCAACTTTCTCTACCCATAGAGAGTGCATTGACACTGCACTTTTCTTCACATTAACTCTTAAGTGCCAAGAATCAGACCATTCCGGCCACGCTTTTGAAGATCCCTCCGCATGTTTAAGCACCTCTCCCTCGGGGGAGTCCACTCTGTTGCAAATTTTCATGTCCATCTGAAAAAGACAGACTTTTTCCATTCAGTCCTTCAGCAATATAACTCACAAATAACATTTAAACAGTGCTTGGGGGGGGCCTTCTAGGACGCGAATCACTGAGGTGAAACCCTGCTAATTCACCTTCCTTTCATCCTGAGTGAGCTCCACTTTATCATCACCTTCTTGTCGTCTGTTCAGTCAAAAATCCCAATTTCCTGATCCAGTTTACCATCTTGGGACCCACTCCCCAAACGACTGAGTTTATTCGACTGACAATAAGATACCTCCTATGAGACACAAGTATCAATAGGCTTTTGGGGGGGGGGCTGAAATCCAGGTATATGACATCCATCACGCTGGTCCTTGATCCAGTTCATTGGTCCACCGCATTCCAAAGTAACGTCAATCAGAGCTTTTGTATCCATGGCAAGATCATCATCCCTCGATTACAAACCAGTGTACCGTCGTAAAAATCCCTGGCATCCTTCCGGTTTTGAGAACGGATTTTTTCACTATTCCGAGTTGCTTTCAGGAGAGTCCGTCCATTACTTTTTCCTTCCACCGAGGTAAGGCTCACGGCGCGCCTTTTAGTTTGACTACTTCAACACTACCCCCTGTCCACCACTTGTTGTTTCGTAGAGGTACAACAGTCATCCATTCTTCTTGTCGACGACGTTCGCCCCTGAATGGAACCTCTTCCTGCCAACTTGTACTTGTTCTATCCACCATCGGGATCTGTTGAAACCATCGCAGATTTAATGGCCCTGCAAGAAACTCTCCTGAGCTCCTTCAGGTATCTTCTGGGATTCTTATTCTACCCCATCTGGTCCCAGTGGCCTTGTTCCTCTACTTTCCAGTATTTTATTGCAAGTTCTTGTTCTACATAACTCATCCTCTCAATCAACATCCGTCTCTGATGTGTCCGAGGTGAGTCAACAGGGTGGCTCCTTGCTCCAGGATTTTCTTGTTGTAAAAACAGAACAGAAGTATTTGTTTAGCTAATTTTCGTGCTTTAATCAATGTCATTTTCCATCGTATTCCTTTTTTTCCGCATCTTTTCTTCCGTAGTGTGTCCTCACCTTTCAATTCCAGCCTCTGCGAATCGTCCTTCCGTTCCTTGAATATTCACCTGACATGAAAGTTTTGTGCCACACTAAACATCTTTGAGCCATCTTGTTCCTCTGTCTTTGATGTTGCTAATCGTTTACTTTGCTCTTTTCGTCTCCTTGAGTTTATTGGAAGATCTCTGTATTCAGGTATTTGTGCACTAATCTTCGTGTGCGGTCTTCTGTTGTGCAAACTTTTGGCGACATGTTACGGGGCATTTTGTGGGACACGCCTGGGCTTTAGCGAATCTGTTTGTAGCTGCCTAGAGTTGGTGAGCATCCCCTCGCGGTTCGCTTTGGAAAAACCAAACTAGGTGATGATATGCACGCTGTTTGGCTCACAGGGGCCTCATCCAGTACATTAAGAAGCACGCGGTCTCACTTGTGTGGTGAGCACCAAATCCAGCGATTGACGCTTTCCACTGGTTGGTTCCATCACCATTTGTCTAAGTAACTTGTTAATCTTGGATGGCATCCCTCACAATTTTTTTGCTTTCTTTTTCCCAGATAATTGCAGAAGGAGTAATCCAATCCACATCGGGTAAAGTTACCCAATATGATTGCTTACCCCTTTGTTGCTATCGTGGCAATATCTATAATCAATTTGTTATCTATCTCTTCAATTTGAGTCATAGGTCTGTAGATTACAGCAGTATGGATGACAGTGTCATCTCCTCTTTCCAACATGATCCAGGGCGCTTCTTCTTGTCCCCATCGACCTTGCATTTCAGTAGCTTTGATATTGTTTTTGACATACAAGGCTACTCCTCCCCCTTTTCCATTTTCTCAGTCTCTTCTGAATAGATTATAGCCAGGTGTGGTTGTTTCTGTTATTCTGCTTTTGTAGGGGGTGATGTCCAGAACTTGACGTTCCCCGTCCGTCACCCCCTTCTTCTAGTTTAAATGCAAATCAACATACTGCCTGAATTTTCACATAGGATTCTTTTCCCTGCGACAGAGCGGTGTAATCCATCAGCACAGTATAGGTTTCTTGTTGGTCCATGTGTTTTTCCCAGTCTCCGATAAATCTGAATCCTTCTTGTTTGCACCAGGTCTGGAGCCATGTATTAAAGCTGTTATAGCGATTTAGGGGCATGTTTACTAAAGTCCGCAAATTTGCGCGCCGCAAAATAGCGCACGGCAACGCGCCACTGAAACGTGCATAAACGCGTTTAAACGCCCCGCACACGTGCGTGTCAACCCCCGCACAGGTTCGCGACACACCAACGGGCCCCGTACAAGTGCGGGCCCGCAAATGTCCGATAGAGGCGTGGAACGGCCGAAGGAGGGTGGAGGAAGGCTCCGGAGGGGCGGAGGGACGGGGTCAATGGGTGGAGAGTGGTTGGGGGGGAGAAGAGGTGGTTCCCAACAGCTGAACCCGGCAGCGGGGCCGCGCCGGGTGTGGTTATCCACTGAACGATGTTGCTGTAAAAACTACCGCGAGTGAAACACTCGCGGTAGAAAGCATTTAAAGGGACCAGAGAAACCATTTCCGTCATCAATGTACAGCAAAACCGGGGAAACCTGCAAAACGTCCTCAGTGTGATACATGTGCACAGAACAAAAGTGCAAATAAAAAGCGAAAATGACCACAAACAACATCTAAAACATTAAAAGTTGCGGGGGAACAGTGCTAGCAATGGGCACAAATAAGAAACACACCCAGGAAAGTTTACAAAAAAATGAATGAACCATGGAAAGGTGTATGGAGGGGAGACTCAACCAAAAAAAAACCAATCCCACTTTTGTAGCTGTCCTGGGAGTGTCCCCCATGTATGTTCATGAAAATCTCTGTAGGCCATTTTGGTTATATCTTATCCCCCCTTTCCGTGGTCATGTCTGGGTATGATTTTTACGTTTGTCACCGTACAGGGTGAAGGAACCGAGAGAAAAATTGTGCAGAGCCAGGGTGTGTGACACAATCCTGCCAGTTTTTATCATCCCCAGGTACTGCACCATCTCTGTGGCAACAGTGTAGTGCAGTGGACAGAGCCGTACCTATAAGACCATAAGGTCACAGGTTCAAATCCCATCTGGGGCTCATGGCAATATGTTCTCCACCACTAATCAGAGATATGGGAAGACACCCCTTGTTTTGCAGAGAACATTAGCATGTTGCAAACTCCTTCTTATACTCCACACCGCACACACATCAGAACAAATGGCATCAGCCACATCCGAGTTCCCCAAATCCAGTCCTGGACTGGCTCCTCTCAATTAGGACATATGCATATGATCATATAAGTACAATCTAGTATGTTTGAGGGAATGTACAGATGGTGGATAGGGAAGTGGCTGCCAGCCACAGCATACATTTGACTAGCGTGGTGCAGGCTGCAAACGTAGACTAGTGACAGACAGCCCCTTTTGGATGTACAGTAATGGTCGTCCCAGGGAACTCCGGCAAGCTGTAGATACCCAGTGGTGCAGTGTACACTGCAAGTGTATGAAACAACAGAAGGTCAACAGGTTCAAAGTTCGGCTGGGGATATTGCAATCATGAGCCCATATTTTACTCACAACATAAACCATGGTAGTAAGCAAAACCTTTAAGGCAGAGGACAGTGGCCTGCAGTAAAACCCCCAACATTTACCATCACAACCACACACACCATGAACAGGGCGATCACCTAGAGCAGAGTAACAAACCCAAATACAGTTTTGGACGACCACACAACAGTCAGGTTCCATGCTGCCTCTAATACAAATGACGGGGCTGCATATCTATGTACCACCCTCATGTCATGCAGATGTAGCACATGCATATCCAGGAGGGGACAGCATAAAACTACAACAGTGTCAGCCACACCATGAGATGATGTGGGAATGCCTGATGAAGAGCCCCAGCCAACAGGCCCTGACACACCCACGCCCACAGGCTGCATTGGACAATGCATCCTGGAAAGGCAGGACATTGGGACCTGCCTGTAACCGCCAATAGTAGCAGTTGCAGATGTCACCAATGCCACCCCACACCTGGGGACATTGTACACAGCTATCTAATGTCAACATTGAACACAGTGAAATATGGATGTATATGTTCAGCACATTTGCCCATTGAGCACCACATGACAATCATGCAGATGTGGGTCATGTGTGCAGCAGTCTGTTGTATGACAGTGTGTACATCCTGGTGGGTGACCCCCACCAGCTATGTGTAACATATAATGCCTGTACTGTTCCCAGGACTGTTGTGTCGCATAGGGCTGTTAAACCACTTGATTGTACCACACAAGACGACCAACCCTGGTAATGGTCACAGCAATGTGAAACATCAACATACACTCACAAGAAAGGCAGGGCTAAAAGATAGGCATGTTGGAAGGGTTTCTGGCTCATGCAGCATCACATGTGCATGAGTCAACATTGCTGAAGGAGAGAGCATGTGTCCCCACACCAATGGATATTTTCCCCTAGGTAGTCACCCCACACCCCTAATGCACAGCATAGGTAGTTGCATACATGCACAGTGGATGTTCAACAACTGAGTGGCACCAGCACTAACCGGGCCTGCAGCATGTTAGCCGAGGTGTACTGGTATCAGTGGGGTCAGTGGCAGGTGGCCAGAGAAGATGGAGCCAGAGACCCTGACACGTGGGGGCACTGGCCCATAACCGAAAGTGCCGCTAGGCCAAACCGCCCTGCGATTTGCAGGGTCTACCTTGACTCAGTGTCCGCATGGTGGTGCAGGGGACACAGCCAGTGTGTTGTGGAGACATAGATAACATGTTCTACTCCCAGCTGGGGCCATCGGCATCACTGTGCACATATTTTATCCACCAGTAAACCTTTATTGGGAATAAATCCCACACCTGCAGAGAAGATAAGTTTTTTATGAGGTTTGTTATTTTACCACGATATTAAACACGGTAGGCAAAGAGAGTATAGATGTCATAGCCCTCAGAAATGCCAAATATCCACTACACGCAGAGTACACACAATGCAGTTACGAGCCGGAGTGCCACATGTCAAGTAGCTGTGATGCTCGTCCCCAAGATAAAGCCCTCGACCTCTTTATCATTGTGGTGTACGCCTACTAGCTGGCAGAAGGGGGTCACGAGTGGACCCGCTGCACCACACAGTCAAGATGCTGGCCTATGCTACCCTCATGTGGCTGCAGTCCAATCCACCAGACAGGCACTGTGCTGACAAAACAGCCATGTGGACTCCCCCCGGGAATGAGCTGTTGCTGTGCTGAAGCACGGTGGAGCAGTACACCAGAAGAGCAAGTGCCCCTTAAGAGCACGAAGGCCCTAGGTTTCAAATCTCCGCTGGGGCCAACCTGCCATCCCCCACCCCCCATTTTCTTTTGCACCATAGCACAAAACCTGCTATTAAAGAATGCAATTCTTCCCCTGCTGATGAGAGAAAGCGTTGGAAAAAGCCCAACTTATTTTACAATAAACAGCACACACCACATAAACATATTCCTCGCCCCACAGTAACAGTCCCCCAAATGCAGCCATGCAGGCACAGACACAACCCATGTTCGCTGATGTATCCAATAAAGATGCGTGTGCTGCAAGGTTACTTGAACACCGACCATGGTTTCCTGAATCCTGTCTGAGAGGCATATTTCCATCACGGACAGCATGAAAACCCTGACCAGTGTGTGTGCCATATATGCCTGGGTTTTCTGAAAATATAGGCCTACAGCAGTGCGGACACACAGGGCCAGAACTACCAGACAGCTTGCCACCTGCAGTCCTACTCCAATATCTGAGTTACCAATGCAGTCGGGCCGGATGTTTTGGGTTCCTCGTGTTCCCCTCTACAATAAAACTAGCATTGTGCAGACATTACTCACTTCGACACACTACCACATGGCGATACCTCACACGCATATCAGAAGCAACTGGATATGACGCCAGTGACTGTTAGAAATGTCACTACCTAGCGATCAGTCCACAAGCAGCTCATCGAGGCGACTGTAACATACCAACGTCTCAGATGTATGTACAATTGTGCTTGGTCAGGGGTCAGGAATGGACCCTCCAGAAGCATTGTGCAGTGCCTGGGAAACCATATCACACACAACTTATGTACTCCACCCATATCGGTGCCCACCCCTACCCCCAGTGTGCCCATTTTGACTTTTTTGCGTTTGTGTCTCTGGCCTCCCCATATTGAATAACCGTACATAGTCTGCAACTGGCATGACTAGGGTGTAGGGAGTGTGTGTCCTGTTGATCCCCAGTGTGTGCTTGGCTGCCAATCGGGGACACCATCCCACAAGCCCACAATGGATAGGAACCGTTGCGCAGTATTGGTCTGCAAATACTGATTTTTCGCCCCCAATCTGTAATCTGTAAATATGTCTTTAAATGTTAAAATGTAAATGTAGAATGCCTAAATAAGTTTACCCCCACAAAACAAGTGAACCATGTGTGCCCGTGACCTCCCATCTCCTCTATGTGTATATACTCCCCCACTGTCCTGATCGCGACTTATCCCAAAAGAAGAATTCCAAAACCGCCTTACTGAGCGTGGCCTGGAAGCAGCGGTATATTATAATGGTGTTCAAAATAAATAAAATAAAAAGTAAAAATGTGCAAGTAATGAGGAGCAAAGCTACTCTGGCTGGTATAGAACACACAGGGTGGCAGGAGCAGGATGTCAGCTACAACAGGGCAAATGGCATGCTCTAGGGATCCATGTTGGTGCCTATGCCGATCACCTCCTATTACCATGGGGTGCCCATAGCATGTACCCGGTGAGGAGGCAACGCCTCACCACGGAATGATCAGTGATCACGCCATGGATAGGTTAACCACATATTGCCATACAAGTAGTTCTCCCTCTGTGATTTTTAGTGGGTTGTGTGTATATATAGGGGGCCCAATCACTGATGTCAACCTGCATGGGGCGTTGTGGCTAAACCTACCAGTAATGGGTGCACAAGAGTGTCCCTGGTAGCACTGCAGTAATTGTACCGTCAAGCGGCCTGAACAGCAGTTTTACCATGTGTTTGGGGGCTGGAACATCCTTGCAGGGTCAGTAGCTGGCCCCCCCCACATCCTTGGTCGGCCTCTGCTGCAAGTTACAATGTTCAGAATGGTGTTGGTATGAGCTGGGTGGCTTTCTGGCTCAGGCTGTTTGTCTGCCTGATCTAGACATCATGGATATGGTTTCAAAATTGCAGAGAGTGAAACCTGTAGGTACTGGGTAACGACAGGCAGGAATGAGGTTGCTGGCATACTGCTAGCACTGTAGTTGGGGCCTAACAGAATGTGCCATGATCTCCTTTCCCTGTAATATTGTGCAAAGTGTGTTTGATTCAGGAAAGTGCAGGTGGTCAGGAGCTACATATAGCCAATGTGGCCAGAAATCACCCTTACCCCTTCACATATTATTAATGAAGAGCAGGGCTCTCCATCCACAAGGAGATGCACCCTTGGGTGATGCATTTGTAGCCCACAAGGCCCAGCTGGGTCAGGGAAATCCAGATGCCTGAAGGAGGGGACTGTATACCATCAAACCCTATCAGAAACATCGTCTGACCAAGATGTCACCGAGTCTTAGATGTTCTTGGACCCTCTCAGCCAGGACTAGGTGCTGTGTGTCTCACCTCACACTCAGGGTGATTAAAAGCCACACACCCTGTGAGGTTTCTGTAACCAACTCTGTACCTGCAACACAGAAAGGGTCTGGTCCACTAAAACTTATGTCCAGGTGCTGTGTGGTTGCACACCCTATCGGTTGGAAACATTAGTAGACTGCTGCTTTGCAATGTGCAGTGCATCATGGGGGCTGAGTGGACTGACGTTACCCTGTTAACTGCTCAGGCAACACACGTCTGCCTAGGCTCATATTGCAGATCAGCCAGATCTGGTCTCCAATGTCACAACACCAGGCGCTGTAGGTCCAGTTGGTGACTGCAATGCCTCAGGAGCAAAAGGTTGTTAGTTCAAATTCTAAATGTGGGTCTAACAAAGGAAACGGGATTTATAATATAATCCTGACTTGGGGCCTCATGAGGACTCACACCAGTCAGCCTAGTAGTGTGGGGAAACGTTCTGAAAATAAACATACATTGATAACACGGGCATGTGTCACAATTAGTTAAATTTGTTTTTACCAGGGTCGCATGGGGGGCTCCATCAGGTGTGGAACGTGGTGTAAACTGTCCGCTCAAGTACTGGCAACTTTAAACAACCATCCACACGTGTGCATTAACCCAGGTATACCCTATAATGGTGGTTCTGTGGAGCGTTACCTGCTGCTGACACGCACTGTGAGGATCTCACAACAACCACCAGTACTTCGCACAGCAGTCATGGGACATGGTCATTGGCTGCACCCACCAACTAACCTTCACTGTATATGGACGTATGCAACCTCTGGCTCCCCATGACAGCAAGGCTCTAGGTTGTGGGCCACAGCTAGATTGATAAGAACAGATGCCTGGATGGGCCAAAGAGGCAATCATGCATGACAGTGTGTTGTTGTTACCCAGGGTTGGTTTGTGGCTCCCATCAGTGAGAATGGTGTTATGACATATGATGTCTGCAGCAGTGTGAGTGTCTTGTGCCACCAGCAGCACCTCTGTACTGTAGAAAGGGCTCTGGGGCAGTAATAATGTTTGCAGAAATGGCATGTACCAAATATATGTTGTGCACAGCATAGATCCGCTTAGATGGGAAAGCACCATGGCCAATGGTGTTATCAACGTAGATAATGTGGAGCATGCCTGAGACAGGCGATTCTCAGAGGCGGCAAAAAGGAAGATGTAATCCCTGTGGGATGCGACCGTCGTTAAAGGCAGTTTTTTTGCCAATGTATCCAATCATTGCGCTATAATCTCAGCTACCCCAGGACTGTGAGTGCCTGACAGCAGACTCTACACAACATTGTAATTGTGGATTGTGGTGACATGCTGTCCACATTGCCCCCTAAGGTCCTAACCACGCAACCTATTTTTCCCTTACGTGTACATGCACATCATAGGAACCCCCGCAAAAACCCCCTATGGCATACACCAAATTTCACGGATGATGTCATGATACCTGGTGAGTTCAACACCGACCACCAGAGCCAACTAACACCACATCATGACATATTTCTACCCAGGGGTTTGCTTGAACCCCCTGACGACTGATGGTTTGTTTGTTCAACCTCATTCAGATATACAGTGGCAGAGCACTATTCTGCTACTGTGACTACAACATAGCACACCTCATCTGACAATGGCCTTGGAATCAGTGCATATGTCGTCCACGAGGGTTTTCGAAGGACCACATTTTGTTGTGAACAAGTAATATTTCATGGACTCATTAAGTTAGTATAGTTATTAGGGAGAATGAGAGATTTACCATTGTAGGCTATGTGAGCATGACCAACAACATAAAGGGGAAACCTATTTGTTATTAATAAATGTTAAAACATGTGTATGAATGATGTCGTGCCGCTAATATTTTTTGCACTTTTCAGGAGCGCAGCAATGCGGAACGCATGGTCAACCGTCAGTTTTATGAGGGCCCTGCGGACATGTGCGAGCGCCGCACATAGGCAAACCAGTGCTTTCCTCCGATACTGAGCAAATGACGGAAGGCTGGCGTTTCGTTAGCGTTTCGCCGATCAAGCCGTCTAACCACGCCCACAACACAAAAATGGTCGTGCAGCGAGCATTGGAAAAAAAAATGCCCGCCTTCAGCTACAGGGAGCTGTGCCTCCCTGGCCTCCCGATGATTGGCCCGAAACAAACAATTCCGTTTCCCAGGGCCCTCCCCGTGGAGGATAAACATTGGGGAAGGTGCTATGAGGGCATGGGAGAGGGGGTTTTATTGGTCCCCCGTGACCCCCCCCCAGGTCGCTTTTAAACCGTGAGGGCAGACCACCCACGTGAGGTATAGTGAATGGCCACAGGGTCACATATTAACTCTATTACCACACAGACAGGGTTGATGTCAGCTGTGCCATGCTGTTGTGTGTAAGTAGCCCTAGATAAATTGAAGTGTAGTAGGGCTCCCCCCCCCCTTTCTCCCGGATACACCACACATGCCAGATGCATTGTGTACCACACTTCTGAGTGTGTGCCCATGTTAGCCCATGTTCAGATCCATGTGACACACAGAGGGCATGATGACCCCATGAGCGTCCATGACAGCTGCTGGCATTGATGCGTTCCTACACGCCCACTGTAACACAGCTAGGCCAAACCATCAGCCTAAGGAGTGTCTAGAATCACCATGTGCTGATGGGCAGAGGTATCTGCATCTGGAGGGTAACACATACGGGGGGCAACCATCAGGGGTTCCTTGGAACCCTCAGCACAAAGGCCCTGACGCACAACAGGTGTCCAGGGTTGTTGTTAACAAATGTGGTTTATAATACATTCCCCCACTCCCCTCCAGGGTTACAGAGACGCCACTCAAAGGAGTGCCCTGGCAACCTGGAGATATAGATCTGCGGACCAGCCTCATCGTACTATGAACACAATAACCCAAACCTCTCCAGGAAGGTCAGAGAGGGCCAGTCCAAGTGGGTTCCCCCTAATCACCCTGGGCCTATGGTTGTGTTGTGTCCTAATGTAGTTTGAACCCTACCTCCCTAACTCCAGGAGTGCAGAATGCGGCCATTCCAAGTGGGCTTCTCTCCATCACCCTGGACGCTATGGATCTGTGTCCTAATGGCTAGTGTGATAACCCCTCCACCTCCTAAACTCCAGGTAGTGCACGAGAGGCCATCCAGAGTGTGGGTCCCCTATCACCCTGGGGCCTATGGTGTGTGTGGTCCTAATGTAGTTTGAACCCTCCTCCCTAACTCCCAGGAGTGCACGAGAAGGCCATCCAAGTGGGCTCTCTATTCCACCCTGGAGCTATGGATCTGTGTCCGAATGTAGTTCTGAAACCCTCGCTCCCTAACCTCCAGGAGTGCAGAGAGGCAATCCAAGTGGAGCTCTCTAATCGACCCTGGACGCTGCATGGATCTGTGTCCCTTAATGTAGTTTGAACCCTCAATCCTAACTCCAGGAGTTGCAGAGGAGGCCATCCAAGTGGGTCCTCTCCTTCACCCTGGGCCTATGGTTGTGTGTTCCCAATGTAGTATTGAATCAACCCTCCCATACCCTAACTCTCCACGGAGTGCAGAGAGGCCATCCAAGTGGGCTCTCTATCACCCTGGGAGCTTGATGGATCTGTGTCCTAATGTTGGTACTTTGAAACCCTCCTTCCCTAACCCCAGGAGTGCAGATACGTGATGGCCAATCCAAGTGGGCTCTCTATTCAACCCCTGGAGCTATTGGATCTGTGTCACTAATGTACTTTGAACCCTCCTCCCTAACCCCAGGGAGTGGCAGAGAATGCTCATCCAAGTGGGCTCTCTATCACCCTGGAGCTATGGATGTGTGTCATAATGTACTTTGAACCCTCCTCCCTAACCCCATGAGTGCAGAGAGGCACATCGCAAGGGGGCTCTCTATCACCCTGGAGCTATGGATCGGTGTTCCCTAATGTGAGGCTTGAAACACCCCTCCCTCAACTCCAGGAGTGCAGAGAGGCCATCCCAGTGGGGCTCTCTATCACCCTGGCGCTATGGATCTGTGTCCTAATGTCAGTGTTTGAACCCTCCTCCCTATCAGCTCCAGGAGTGGCATGCGAGGCCATCCCAGGGGTGGGCTCTCTAGTCACCCTAGGAGCTATGGATTCTGGTCCTAATGTCGTGTGACCCCTACCAAACCCTATAACTCCAGGAGTGCAGAGAGGCCATCACAAGTATGGGGTCCCCCTATCACCTCCTGGGCCTATGGTTGTGTGTCTAAATGTTAGTTTGAACCCTCCTCCCTACCTCCAGGAGTTGCAGAGAGGCCATTCCCAAGTGGGCTCTCTATCACCCCACTGGAGCTATGGATCCGTGTGTCCTAAGTAGTCGTGATTTGAATCCCTCCGATCCTAACTCCAGGAGTGCACGAGAGGGGCAAGCCAAGTGGGGGTCCCCTATTCACCCTGGGTGTGTCCTTATGGTTGTGTTTCCTCCTGTAGTTTAGAATACCCTCCTCCCTAACTCCAGGAGTGCAGAGAGGCCATCCAAGTGGCCTCTCTATCACCCTGGAGCTATGGATCTGTGTCGCTAATGTAGTTTGAACGAGATCCTCCCCTTAAACTCCAGGAGTGCAGAGAGGCCATCCCAGTGGGCTCCACCCATCACCTGGGCCTATGGTTTGGTGTGTCCACTAATGTAGTTGAATTGAACCCTCCTCCCTAACTCCAGGAGTTGCAGACCGCCAGGAATCCAAGTTGGGCTCTCTATCAACCCTGCGATGCTTGGTTGGGTGTGGGGGGGGGCATCTGTGTCCTAATTGTAGCTTTTGGATAACCTCCTCCGCTAACCCCAGGAGTGCAGAGAGGCCATCGCAAGTGGGCTCTCTATCACCCTGGAGCTAATGGACTCTGTGTCCTAATGTAGCTTGAACCGCCCCTCCCTAACTACAGGAGTGCAGGCAGGCCATCCAAGTGGGCTCTCTTAGTCAAGTCACCCTGGAGCTATGGATCTGTGTCCCTAATGTAGTTTGAACCCTCCTCCCTAACTCCAGGCAGTGTCAGAGAGGCCATCCAAGTGGCTCTCTATCACCCTGGAGCTATGGATCTGTGTACTATAAATGTATGTTTGAACCCTCCACCCTAACGCCAGGAGTGCAGAGAGGCCATCCAAGTGGGGTCCCCCATCACCCTGGCACTATGGTTTGTGTGTTCCCCCTGTTAGTTTGAACCCGTCCTTCATCCCCCTAACTCCAGGAGTGCAGAGAGTGCATCCAAGTGGGCTCTCTCTCACCCATTGAGCTATGGATCTGTGTCCTTCATGTACTTGAACCCTCCACCCTTAAACCTCCAGGGAGTGCAGAGCACGGCCATCCAAGTGGGTCCCCCCATCACCCTGGTCCCAATCTGGTTTGTGCTGTCCCAACTGTCAGTTGTGAACCCTCCTCCCTAACTCGCAGGAGTGGCAGAAGAGGCCATTACTAAGTGGGGCCTCTCATAGCACCCTGGAAGCTTTATGGATCTGTGTCTCTAATGTATCTTTGAATCCCATCCTTCCTCTAACTCCCAGGGAGATGCAGAGAAGGGCCATCCAAGTGGGGTCCCTATCAATCCACCCTGGCAGCCTATGGTTGTGTGTCACTAACTGTAGTTTGAACCCTCCTCCCTAACAAATCCTAGTGGGAGTGACAAGAAGAGGGCCATCCTAAGTGTGGCTCTCTGAACTCACCACTCTGGCCGCTATGGATAGCGTGTGTTCCTAATGGTAGTTGTGAACCCTCCTCCCTCACGCCAGGACGTGCAGAGAAGAAGCCACTTCCAAGTGGGTGGTCCCTGCCACCTGGAGATAGTTATGCATCTGTGACCTAGTGTATGCTAAACACCATCCACCAATCTCCCCAGCTTACGTCTGTCCCAGCCCCTCACCGTATGCCACCATTCCACCCCTTGGTGGATATGGTGCAGTTGTGAGAGCTGGTGTTCAGGTCACTTATCTGTACCAACATGCATGCCTGATTTACATCGTTTTTATCTGGTCGTACCAGGGTGTCACCATGTTGCAAACTGCTGTTAATTCTCCTGCTGATCTGATATGCCGTACGGGACACCCAATTACCGTGTGCTCATAGCTTCTTTGTAACGGGAGGTTGTATCTCTATTGTCGCCATAATGTCACCTAGTGGGTATAGGGTCCTAATGTAGTTTGAACCCTCACACCTGCCCGATGTGGCACATAGTCCCAACACACGCACTGTAACTGTATGGACGATGTTCTGTGATGCTGAATGGTTGTGCGTTCACAAAAAGCTATCACACAGTAGCCTCCGAGATGAAGCCCCAAACCCTTGCGAGAGGGACATGGAGCACAGCTATGTATGCAGAATTGAGTTTGACTACACAAATGCCTACAGGCACAATGAACCCTTTGTCTACAGTCCTCACAGCAGCTGCCTCTGGGGGGTTCCAGCCAACACATCCCGGTTGCAACACTACAGCCTATCTCCACAATGTACGGGGCCGCAACAGCACATATCACCGTGGAATGTGGTCATTGTCCTAATGTAGTGGGTGCACGCACTCCCTGAACCCTCAGGACCCAGGTTCAGACGAACATAAAACCACCCGATAAAGCTGAAGGTCTGACAGATGCATTCCCCATTCGCCAGTATGCTGTGTCGCACACAGTCCTTCACGGTACGTCTGATGTAGCTATCATTATCCCTATGACATACAGGACACCAACTCATGTGTTGGGTCGGGAGTATTACATCCATGGCTCTAGATATCATGTGTCCATGGGCCTGCCACCCCTGCCACGTGCTCAGTGCAAACCCTCAATGTCAAGTTATGTGAACACAAACATGTTGACCGTTACATCTGGGTTCCATTGCGTTGGATTGCATGACATGTACAGTTAATGTGACCCCACATGTATCTAATGTAATAACACTAGGGCCTAAAGGCCTCCCCATGGACATCCACATTGGCCAACAAATGCCATGCCTGCCATGTCTGTCAAGGGTGCCAAAGGGAGACGTACCCATGCATTTGGGAGACATGGACATTGCTCATAGGTTGTCGCTGCCACATGTCCACCCCACATTGCGCATGTATGTGGCACTGGTACAGATATTCAGCCCTGGAATAGGCATGAGGCACTGACCCAATATCTTAATCCGGTGATGCAGTGAGCAAGACAGTATCGACTGCTCCCCCCCATCCACCATAAAACTCTGGGAGTGTACCCACCGCTCAGGTGGCCTGCCCTGTTGAAAAGCCCAATTGCTGCTCCCCAGTGCAATGTCCCGGAAAAATGTTCATCTCTGTGTCCGTCTAAGTGCAATACACCTGATATGGGAAAAGCAACCCCTGTGGTTGTCACTGCGGAGGGCCCCACTAACTGTGCACTGTGTATGCTGATATCCCATGCCGCTAGTAGCTGTGATTGACATGATCAAGACAACACCAGGGAACCCGAGAATTACCAATACGTTGCGCCTTTTCTATGTATGCATAGGCCCAAACCACTGTCCATAGCATGGAGAACACACCATGTGCGGGAGGACATGCTCCAGAGTGGGCCAAAACACCTCATTGTTCACTGTCACCATGCCTAGTGTGCTGACTGCCAAGGCCCCACTGTGCCCCTGTCACCATGCTTGACCAGTGGGATTGGCTCCAGGGTTGTGGTTTGGCCTAGACGTCCAGCCATGCGCAACAACACCCCCCACCCCCCACAATGTGGGCGGTGTTGGTAGCATTTCCCCAGTGTTTTCACCATGTGTCTTTGTGATCACATCTAGACCAACATATTTTGGCATGTTTTTCCCAGAGGGCCATAAACCCACCAACATAGGTATGCTCGCTGGGCAGTGGCACTGACAAATGCGTTGGTGACAACAGCTCTGGTGTTACCACCAAGGACCCAAACAAAGGGAGTCAATAACCCTATACCATTGGGAGTCTGCACATGCGTCATAAACCACCCACGTTTTTAGCCGTGGGCATGGGATGTGTCCATGACAACTGCAAAGGCACAGCGGTGTCACTAGCACAGACAGATTGATGTGGCAAAGACCCGCCTGCAGACCATCCCTAGTACACCAGGGTACCAGACACCCCCCAGGACCACATATTGGGTCATTGGCACACACAATGTTTTTGGCGCACAGCAGTGGTCATATGGACCCTCAATGCAGATGTCGATTGTGTGGGACACATTGTTACCATGTTAAATGCAGACACGACGCGCCTGTGTTCCAACACTGCAATCTCCCAAAAACCACAGGGACAACATATGTGCAATCCCCCTATGCCTAGAGAAGGGGACGGCTCCGAGTCCAGTAATGTGAATTTTCAAGGGGTGCCAGCATGTTCCTAAAATGGAAAGTCTTCACACCCAAGTTCAGACCCACTGGGGCTTGCCTGGCCTGTGACTGTTCCACTCAGTTGCAGTCGCAATGGGATATGCAACACAGGGGACATTGAGGCTGATATCCATCCATAGCCACATACTCCAGGGGAGGGTCCCACCCTGGCCTGGACATCAAGACATCCAGGATAACACCCTGAACAGAGGGTATCCCCCCCAAACCCTACCCACATGTCACAGTTGTGAGAAAACTAGGCACGTTAGACGTACATGGTGCAGAAATGGAAAGCCCCCTGTGCACCCCTTTGTTGTGATGTCGGTTATTTTCACAACAAAATGTCACAGTTGACTTGTTGTCAGACACTATTTTAATGGTGTTTGAACACTGATTGTTTGGCTGCTGTGTGTGCCATGGATCGCTGCCCTCACACAGGATACTGTCCCAAACAAGGTTGCAGGGGATGTATTGGAATGGCGTCTCATGAACATTTAGAGTCACCTAGATGTGTGCCCCCCCAATGACTGGGGAAGTATGGTACTTGCCTGACAGTCATGGTTGTAATGCGATGGCAAATGATGGCAAAAGGTTTCATTGGGCTGGTGTGACACCTGGGGGGGTGAGTCCCTGCCTGCCCTGACATGTGGCATATGCCTCCAAAAGTGACATCGTCCTGTCACACGATAATGTCTGATAACACCCACGTATGTGTGGTCTGACTGTCATGGACAATGTGGACAGCAAGGATCTATGCGGTGGATGCTGAAACACGTCTGCTTGTGCAGGGTGGTTCAAACAGTACTAACACAGCAATGCGTACAACAATGACTACCCACTGTTCATGTCTAAATGTAGCCCTCGGTCATATGGCCATCATGGACCACACCCAGCTCTACATGACCGAAATGTACATGTTCCACACACCCACCTATCTGGGAACACAACCAGCGTCACTTGTACAGTCGCAATACCAAATATAGGACATCCCACCACCTGGTCAGGTACATCCCCCCCGCCCTGCAAACCACTGACCGAGATATGGGACAGCTCAGGATCCCCATGTACCCCATGCATGTTTTTTTGCTTAACACCATAGGGGGACTGGACACTGTCAACCATGGGAGGTGGCCCCATGCCAACACCTCCAAACACACCCACCCTTCACAACACAATGTGAGGACATAATCTCATACTATCACCCCTGCATGCCGTGCTGGGAGCTGGCCACACTAGCTTACAATGGGTACAGTGGGGCATCGCAGCAGGCGGTTATGTATGACCCATCCCCAATATGCGCCTACAACACTACATGATGGCACACACATAGGGATGCGATGTGTTTAGGGGGCTGCTGTGACAGACCAGTTACACAACATGGCTGTCCATGGAGGCAGAACACCCATAGAGGGGGACACAGAAGCCAACTGTGTAGTGAGCTGCCCCACAGGGAGTACACACTAGGGGTATCCTACAGTGGCGAAAACGCTCAGAGTTGGTCCCACCTCCAGCGTTCACCATGTCCTGCCGCCTTCCGGGATAACATCAAACACACACCTTTGACAGCTGGGTCATTGCACAGCATGATGTGACCCTACAATGCCACCATGTGCCCCTATGTGATCTTCCCTCCCTCATCCCCTCTGCTCTGTGACGTCCCACCTATGGCCACTCGTCTACCACCCCTTGTTACCTCTCACAGTCCACCCCCACCAGTCCACCGTTCTGACAGGTTTGTTGAGGGGATATGGGTTAGGAGGCAGCATGCAGTCACTTTGTGATGCTGATGTGTGATGCCCTACATGACAATGCAGGTGGATGTAAGCTATGCTCCTGTCATACGGCAGTGACAACCTATGTGCTAACCTATTTGCACATGTGGGAGGGACTGATGACCTGCTGGAGGTCGGTTTACTATGCCTCTATATGCCCCAACAGAAGGGGTGGGGGGAGAATCATGGGTGTGGCCAGACAAGTCAACGTATGTTCACCCATAGCCCGCCATGACAGGTTGGTAGGTGTGTTGGACACCTGACAACCTTTGCATATCCACACGAGTGGAGGACACTGATGAAAGAAGGTGGAGACAGCAAAAGAACTTCCGCAAATTCCACGACCGGAAGTTCCTCACACGTGCCTGCAGGGAGTCCGCCAGCCACCCCCAAACATGGGGGGTGGGGGGGGGGGGGGGGGGGGGTGGGGGGGGGGGGGGGGGCGATGGTGAGTATTGGAATGGGCAACTACACATGTTCAGGTAATAGCCATAGGGCCAGCCAGCCGTGTCATCCCCACCAATGCATCTGTCTATAAGTTGGAATATTGTGACAGCACAATTGACATCACTTGATTGATGTCATTCTCCTTCAAAGACAGTGATGCACAGCGACGCCTCAGCCAGGAACACACCTCTGCCCACAGTCTCCGTCGCGGCCCCACCACCCCTGCACACACCGAGGAGGAGGAGGAGGAGGGGGAGGAGGTAGGACACCAGCCTGGTGGGATGGAGCATCCAATTCACTGGCCCCCGCTAAGAGGTCCGGGGCCCAGATTGGCAGTGGTGGTGGTTTCCTCCAGTTTGGGGGGGGGGGGAAATGTGGAGAGTGGCGAATCGGAAGATGGCAGCAATTGGCAAAACCCCTAACCAGGTGGCTCACTACGTCTCTCTTTCCTTGGGTTTTTGCTGTGTGACAGATGTGTGGGTGCAGGACAGAGGGGACAACGTGGACAGGGGTGCAGGTAGGGGGGGAGGGGGGATTGGGTGATTTGTGTGGGCAGGGGGGGTGGGGGGTGGGTATGGAAGGAGCGGAAGAGGGGTGACATGCGAGTTGGTATAGAAGGTTGGGTAAACACAGACCCAGCAGAAGTGCCACCGGAGCACCAGTCCGGGCATTGCAGGCGTCTGCACGACACGGACGTGTAAGCAAAGAATCGTAAAAGCGATCACGACCAGAGCCACTGGTACACCTCATTCTCATGCCAGCACACAGACCACAGACAAAATTGTGTGTCTGTGTGCCATAATCGAAGCAGTGTTTATCGACGAGTGGGTGCATGGACCCTGGATGAACGTACGAACACGACATCCGTGTTCGTGTTCCACGCCCTGCATGTTTGAACTGGGGCTAGTATCGGCGGGCAGGTGGCCAGTGATGTGGTGCATCTGGCATCCCGATGGCCCACCTGCCTAACAGCATTACAGGTACCGGGTACGGGGTGCTGTGGCACCTGTGATGCCCCTATGTGCCCTCTGCTAGCGCTGTGTTTCCCCCGCCCCCACCTCAAGCGTGTGTTTATTTTGGGCATGTTTGCCATTTTGTGACAGTTTTTTATAATAAACATGTTTTTGAACCTGGCCTCACTGGTCCAGGTGGTGTACCTATCAACCACACAACATGTAGGCAAGCATGGGAAGGTCCATACACCTTGTTGGCATGTAGCGTGGCCATGGCCATCATAAATGTTACCTGCACCCCATGCGTAGCTGTGTGATGAACATCTGTGCATAGGACTGGGACATGGGTAACCACAGGTCATGTTGCTTGTTATATCTACCCGCCTAAACAGTCATGTCACAGGGATGTGTCTGTCCCCCACAACAATTGCTGGTGCAGAGCAGCATCGCACACACGCATGACACCCATGTGTCCCTCTGACACATGTGTGCCATGGAGGGGCGGGACACGCATGTCACCCCTGCCAATGACAGGGCCAATGGCCACAGAGCCTCACCCAATGTGCACAGTATCAGGGGGTGTGACCGTGGAATGGCCACGATAGTGTTGTTGTAACCCTGCAGCTGCCCAAATGTGGCATTGGGCCTATGTGAACATTGGTGTATTGCAGCCAAGGGCCAATGCAAAGATCGTATTCAGTTATGAAAGTGCAGGCAATGCCATGTGTGCAGTAATACAAGACAGTATGGACACCCCGGCAATACCGGGACAGATCTGAACCCCTCAGGTAATGGTCAGGGCATGCATGTGCACACAAACTATGCTATAAAAAGGAGAGAAAACATTGGACGGAGACTTTATATGTATGCAATGTTACAGTAATAGGTATTGCACTATTGGCGACGGCGCTGCCTCTCACGTCTGGCACGCTGCAAAATACGTTCCCCTGCAGCTGGACCCACACGGTCCATCTTGTGCCTGTGGCGGGGGTGTGGGTGGTGGTGGTGGTGGCGGTGTGGGCGGCAGGGGCGGTGGTGCCATCCTTTCCAGGGCAGCTTGGATGCACTCCATGGCCACACACATCCTCCCAAAAGGCATATCATGGATGTGTTTGGCGCAGAAGCACCACCTCCTGTATGAGGCTTTCTCCATTGTGCCGTATAGCTGCAAGTTCCTGACGAATGCCTGTGTGGGAAAGAGATGGTGGTCATTGAGTTACCTGTGGCGGGTACAATTGTCAAGCAGAAACTAGGCCAAACATATCACACAAATACCCTTTGCATGGTACAAACTGTACTACTGAGATGCATATTTTGAGGTATAGAACCATGACACACAGGACATCCCCCATGTACGTTTTGCTAAGGACGCATATCAGGGCTCAGGTAGGAGTTATAGAAAGGGTGATGTGACTCTGAACAAGACTCCTGTCAGTCCTGGTAGAGGTAATAACACATAGCTCACACATACAAGAATACGAGTCCCAGAATGCACCAGGTGTCCAGCATCCATGAGGGGGGCTGAAGTGAATACATGTGTTCAATCAAGAGAGCTATGAGGTTAATCCCTAGGCACTCATCTCAAAGGGCAGGGCCTGATTCAGCACAGACTGCGCTGTGATAGGGAGGAGCACACATCAAGACAGCATAACAATAGAGCTTAATATACATATAGCAGCTACAGCAAGACCTACAAGCTCCATTCCAGCTACAAGCTACAGCCCAGATACAAGCTCCAGCCCAGCAACAGCAAGCTCTACAGGTTCCAACAACACCAGTAGAAGCAGAGGCCAAGCCAAAACGGATAGAGAAGGAAGGAAAACCCTCTGGAAGGAAGAGCAGAAAGGCCATTGAGAGATCTAGGAGAGTCCAATGCAGTTCCTATTCTGGTAGGTATTCCAAGTGCCAGGAGAGACCAATGGACTGGTGTCAGCCAGTGGAATGGAGTGGCAGAGATAGGAATGACCCGTGGCTACTGGTTAGAGTGTCGACTGCTCGTGGATGGGACCATTGGACCTATGCCAGAAGGTATGTGAGAGGAGATCCAGTGTCCAGGGATAAAGATTGGAAGGCTGGACATAAGACTGGAGTACATACTGGCCAGGCTATACAGAGAGGAACCATGGCAGCAAGGCGGTTCAGGTATGAACACTGATCCCGACCCTGATCTCTAATAGTGAATGGCAGCAGGGCAATGAGCATTCTCTTGATAGTTCCCTACTGAAAGACTCATCTGTGCTATTTTATGATAGTCACCCTATGCTTATTGATGAGGGGAAATCACAGCAGATGAAACTATTGTTTACATGGAGTGTTCTCTATCAAAGTGCGATTGCTAGCTCTGTGAGGAAACACATCAGCCATCACAAAGAAACCTAACCTTGTTCTTTATTGCACTACGAACAGTTTCCTAAAGCAGGATATGGCCTCACACAGTATCAGCCAGCCAGCTCAAGTTTTCAGCTGGGGAATTGATATTAATGAAAGCTGCACCTAATTGTGTGTGTGAGCAAGGAGAGAATCACTGCAGGATCTGTGTGGGACATAAGCAGAGGTTAACCTAAGCAGCAAGGTGTATTCATTATTTGTGACCTTTCATTTGGTATTCTTTGCTAGGAAAACATTAGCTAATTGCCTGACAGGGTGAAGGTTGGTTTCATGAGTTGATTTGTGACTTTATGTTATCAATTTAAATACTGCACGCAAGTAACCTCATTTATATGCTACCAAGCATACTCGTGCTGGGTGAATTAAACCCCATCAATATAAGACGTTGGTTATTGGCTTTACCACTGGTTTCACAACAAAGGTATTGTCTCCGGCTGTGTTTGTGGTAAATGAACTACATTACCCACAATACCTTTCATGTATCATATGAATATATGCATCATCATGATTGGGTAGGTTCACACACTAGGCAGCCGTCTGAGAACGTGCTGTGAGACACAGGCACAATGGATACACTGTGTGTGCAAGAACTAGACAACGTCCATCAGATGTACCAGTACTATTAGAGGACAGACAGCAGATAAGTGTACATTGTGTGGGTGGCTGGAGGGTGTGCGACTGACTGCAACAACACCAGGGGATACACAATGAGTAGGAGATATGGGATGCATACAGGCAGGGAACGTTGGGGTCGAGCAGATGGACACACACACACCGGCCATGTGACCAGTGCAGTGCTCATGACACTTGGCGATGGGGTGTGAACAGCGGTTCCCAGAACATACCCAGGGCTGACCCAACACTCCCACATGTGGGTGACAGCTAAGGTTCTCTCACAACACCAACCCCTCCCGGGGGTGACCCCAGTGGGCAGAAAACAGTGCATGTACACCTTGGGGCCCATGTTGTGTGCCCTCAAGGGCCACGGTGATGTAGTCCTGCTGCTGCACAGGGTCCCAGACTCCAGACGTACATGTACAGGGGTATGCTAGGCATGCAAATGCTAGTGACAGGCCTCAGATAAGTGTGTTCAGCCCTGGATATAGGAGAGTGGGCCATCCCTGATTGTGCCTGGCAGCAGGCAAGGCAGGGGTGAGGTGTGAAGCGGGTCACATCACATCACAGGCCCTATTGACATGTGTTGTTCCACGGTGCAATATTAGCATCCATCCAAATGCAGACAGCAGTGTTGCATATTGCATTGCTCCTGCTGACACACAGCCCTGGTAGGAAAGAGGACACACGGTGTTACCCGTACATGGGGGATGGGCTCACCTAAGCATACATCCCAAGGGAAACATAGCTCACAAACAAACACATCCATGCTAGCCTACAGGCACACCCAGTCGCCACAAACACGGGAGGGTGACAGAAGGTGTACACTGTGAGGGCGGCAACATGGCAGGCATCTCAACTGTGGCAGTCGAAACAGGTGAGGGTAGCCCAGGGCATACACCAACCACGAGACAATGTGCTGTGGAGGCAAGAGCCTGGTGAGCACTATGACACAGGGATGCTGCGTAGTCCAGTAGTGGATACAGCATGCAGGGCTCAGACATCTTGGTATCCCGAGGTGGATAACCCAAACCTACAATGCAAGTACCAGGGTCAGAGGGGGGAATGAAATGTGGAGGATCCCAGGTACTACAGCTGTCACTTGGAGACCAACCGTCCAAACCACGGGCATGGGGCAAAACATTTTCCACGGACTTGGAATGTAATGATGTGAGGACTCAAGTTACAAAACAAGTCACATATGTATGATCCCTAATGGGAAAGAGGGCTTGTGTCTGTTAGTTATGTCAAGAGGGAGGACGGAATCCCTAGTGGGTGAATGAGCAGTCTGCTCACACCAAGCCACAGGCCAGATGTCCCTGGGTGTATACCAGCCCCTGCGTCGCACAGCACAGAGGGTGAGCTAGCAGTGCATTTGGCACACGAACGTACGTATCCCCTGGTCATGTCATGGAATGTGCCTTTGCCAGGGCCAATGTATAGCATCTGTAGTGGGTGTGGTGGGTCAAAAATATGGAATGTGTGTCTGCCGTCTATAGGCTATTGTGGGACGCCAGGGGAAGGTGAGCACAACCTGACCTGTCCATACAGCCATTTGCTCACATGCTGGACCTGTATGAGACTGCTGTTCATCGACCTGACTACCATGCCACATGGCATCACAAGGTATTCCCCAGCGGATGAGCGCAACTGTACATACATGTTTGAATGGGCATGTTACCGTGAGTGCGAACTGTTTTTTTCACGTGAAACTGTCTGGATCTGCAATGTCAGGAGGGTGCTGGAATAGTCTGTTGCTGTCGCAGCTTAACGTTTCCTTTTGGGGATGTAGGTTTGGGATTTGGGGATATTGTGTCTGTTTGGGGTCAGGGGAACCTATACCGGGTCTGCCTGTGTAGCTGCGACCCCAAACGCAACTTGGCCTCATCACAGGTTACCTGTGTGATGCCATACAGTTTGGACTTCACTTTATGTCCCCCCCAGCCACATCACCTGATGGCCTCATCCACAATGCTGATGCAAGGACACGTAATGTGGCGTATAGACCCTAATGGCCATCCGCCTCAGACGACTGTACATTAGGAATATACATGTGCGGGACAGCGTCGCCACTCTGGCTGTATGTCACACAGCCAACCCTAGTTGTGGGCATTCAGGTGACCGCAGGGGCGTGTTGCCCCCCAAAAACAGGGGAAAGGAACATCTGATCCTGTCCAGTGTGCATATAGTGCTCTCTGTGTGTATGAGGCACTGTACACGATAATGTCGTCTATGATGCTGTGTGGACACCTGTTGATAAGCCTATGTGGGATGGGGCCATTATCACGTTGCATATCACACATATGTCCCGCCTGTGTATGTGAACCCTGATTTGCGCTGCTGCACGGTACAGTTGTCACAATGTAGCAATGGCACATGGGTGTGCTACAGTCAGGGGGCCTAGACCTTCCTGTTATATGTTCACCATTTTGTGTACCCTCACAAACAGAGGCACCTGACGCATCAGTACTGTTACATCTGCATCTGTAGCTGTACACACTCTCTTGGCTGTCAGGCTGTGTGTAACAGTGTCATTGGGCAACAAAGGCACAAAGATTAGGTAACTCAAATGTGTAATGTGTAATGTGGACACGCATATCACAGCTGTAGAGGGTATGCTGTCACATACACCACATACACAACCCTGAGATGGATTAGAGGTGTGTGTGTTTTGTGTGTGGTGGCCACGCCCCCTCCACATCTCCCTCTTAGCTGTGCACAGGTGTGTGGGCAAACACACTGCACAGTATACATAGGGGATGTATACCCTGTGGCACAGTGCTTGCTTGCTGTACTGGTCCGGCACAGCAATTGTGTGTCATGATATATAGGATGCTGTGCATGTGTGGCTCACACTTTGATTCCCATGCCAGCACTGTGTTGCACATAGTGCACGCTGATGTGTGTCACAAAGATAGCTTCTGTAACAACAAGTGTCTTTGTGTGGCATCTTAAACCTTGACAGGCCTGCCCCAGGGTGCACATCTGTGAGCCTATGTATACACAGCATAGTGATGGTTAATGGAAGGAATGTTAATTACCCACCTTCATTGTCGCGTTGCGATGCAGCACCACGGGCACGCAGCTCATGTAGTAGCACATCCTCGCCAGTTTCGTTGCGCCTTGGTGCTGCTGCAGCATATCCTGCTGCAGACAACATTGGTGGTGTGGGGCTCCGTGGAGGTCCCATGTGACCCTCCCGGGGACCAGGCCTCTCCCCTGGCGACTACTCCCCACATCAACCACCGTATCAGGGCTCTCTGTTCCAGGTGCGTGCCACACCTCCTCTTCCCCCTCCTCCTGCTCCAGCTCCTCCTCCTCCTCTTCCTCCTCCTGCTCCACATGTGTCGGCAATGTACTATAGTCACCTGTATTGTGTGCACACACAGATAAATACATATGTGTAAGCTGTACAGCAACATCTACGTGTGTGATCCAGACCACCCATATGTGATATTCAGAGTACCCTGAATGTGTGGTACATACAGAGCCCCCACATACCCACTTACCGATCGCCCTCACACCTGTACCTGTGTCATTAAAACTGGTCTGGGAGTCAGCCGTGCATGCCCTGTGTGGCCTCCAGGTTTGACTATATCCTCATATGGCCATCTATTCAGCAGTCGATCCCACACCCCATGTGTGTAATGTATGTGCTGACAGGGCTACACAGCACCAAACAGGTACTCCATCCTTGACAGTCTAGGTTTGGGTGTGCATGCCATTGCTCACGGCATATTCACATGGGACATACTGTCTCCCCAGTGCTACATGTACCTTCCACGAACCTACAATGTAGGACGATACCACTGCAGAGGATCCTGAGACAATTGACAGGCACATGTAGCAGTGTGCGTAGAGTATGTCAGATAAACAGGAAACAGTCACACACAAATGCACAGTGACAGATGAGATGACATAGGGCAGTGATGGTGCAGTTGTTTAGGGGCTTCTACTCCATGACATGTCTGGAACAGTGTCACACACTGCTGGGATGTGTACCACATGTTGGATGTCTCCCTGTACCCTAGGTGGGGGCCATGGATAAACACGTCAATACAGGGCTAGCTGCAACTGAGAGGGTACACAACATGTCTCATGGTGGACATATGTCATCATCAGAGCACAGGTCATGTGTTACTGCAGCCACAGGGTCAGGGGAAGGGTGACACATCTGCCCTTCGGTCATGTTAGTACGTGTATTGACACACCTGGCCAGGACATTTCCCATAACATGTGTCAGGGAATATCTATGCCCGCAACTGCTGTACTGTCTGCCTGCTGTACTGGCAGGTGTGGATACTAGGCTACCCATGGTGCACCACCACCCATACTCTGTGCTGTCCCCGTCCCCCCCAACAGTCACATGTCACCACATTTGACTGGCCATGTACATGTGTGAGTGTGACGTAGGGGAGGGTGATAGCACTGAGCCAGATTGCAAGTGAATGGGTATGTGCATTACCTCTACACATGCCACAGATACATGATCCCCACGATCCCTAGTCCTGTTAAACCTACCCGCTCAGAAGTTGTATGGGATGTGTGTTAAGGATGTACTATCCCTGATACGTTGGGGGGGGGGGGCCCGTCAGGATAGTCATTGGCCATGTGGCTGGCAGCAAATCATAGCCTATGTAGGGTACATGACAGCTGTGTATCACACAGCTACATATTTGTCCCTCTGTGTATTGCATCTTGTGGTGTTTTTGTGGTGTGACATGGGGGGGGGGGGAATTGTGACATGATTGCACACACAACGTCCATTGGGGCAGATGTCGTCCAGGTGTAAGGTTCTGTTCATGCAGGTGCATGCACCCTTTTATATAGTTACAACACGGAACACATGTCCAATCAGCTAACACGCATCACCTTGTGAGAGGGGGATGACTGGGACACTGATGGACCACAGCACATCAGGGGGCTGACTGCCCGATGCAGGGGCAGCTTGCTAAACACAGAGAGACAGAGTGACAGAGGGTGGGTGGCAGGGAGCCAGGGGAGCTGAAGATGGGGATGTGAAACAATGTGAAGGCCAGGGACATGCACATTTCGCTGTAACATTTGGCTGTTTAGGGCAAGCAATGGCTAGCAGAATTCATATGGCACGGTCTTTGCAAACACACCAGCAGTTTTGCAGGGTGATCCTGTGACTGGCAAGACCATTCCGGAAAACGTGAGGTGTGTGTGCAGTGAGAGACACAGGAATGGTGTCCGGCCCTCTGGGGGGAACAGCTGACCCATGGGGGGGTGGACAGAGTGGGCACAAATATGCGTGGACTCCCCACGACATGGTACATGGTGTCCCTCATCCCAGTGACAGTTTCTAGTAGCAGCACGGTTGGATGACCACTGTCTTTCACCTAATTACAGGCAGACATTGAGAGGGCGGGTGCATGCAGGCTGACGTGGGTTGGGACATACCCAGAATATATCCACACACATCTGTGAGATGTACCATGTACTCTTGTGTACGTTAAACAACATATCTCTATGGAGGGGATATGATCCAGGGGAATCTGAGTGTCGTACGTGTGAGACACGGTTCACGGACACGCCACATAATATTAACTAGTGTCATCCACTACTTGCATACACACACAGGTGTGAGAGGGGTACCAACAATGCATGACAGAGATGTGTAGACACAGATAACATCATGTGTCATCCACATCTGACATCTGCCAGCAATACCCTTGTCAAAGTGGGGTGAGCCCTGCAAACAGTCCAGCTGTACTGACGCCATAGTTACCCTGTAATGAGCTCTGAGATCCCATAGATGCGGATGACAGACATGGCCAGAGGTTTGTGCAATCATGGGGAACCCTCGTGGTTGATATACCCTTGGCTTCCCAATGGTCAATGATTGTGTTGCATGACAAAGGGTTTGCAGAACGTGTCAGACTGACAGGGATTGTTACGGCAAGGCCTGGATGTTCCTCCACTATCCTCGTACATCTGCTGTGTGTGTACCAGCCGTCAGTGATCCTGACAAGGGTCACATGACGCGGCTGGGTAACTGGGTTACAGTACAGGTCCATTATAGTGTGTTTCCCATGTTTACAATACTCTGTAAAACATGAACACATGACGGATTGTTAAATACAGTGTGGATGTATATTTCCGTATACTGCATTTGTGGTGACCATTCCCCTTCGCCCCTACCCTGGCAAATATACATTCCATTACAACTGTTCCATGCCACCATGTGGTGGCAGACAGTAATCACCATCTACATATGATTACACGGGCCGCTTTATCATTCCACCCTCAGGGAAACAACCCCAGACACATTGCGCAAAACATCTCTGACCCTCACGTCTACCGACATAGTGTTCGCACTGTGTCTATGTGTTGGCCACCATAGGGTATGATGGGGTGTGCACACAGCCTCAGACACAAGGCTAACGACATCCTTGGAATGGGGAGATAGGTATGTGTGTGCATCTGCAAATGTCAGCTGTATACACATTGATCATCTCAGGGAGGTTATGCGATGTGATGGATATGCATGACATACTTACCTGCATGTGGATCTGCAGTATCCAGCAGCGCAGGCAGACCATAGGTGTAGACTGGACCGAGGCGTTCGGCCAGCTGTTGCTCCAGGGGCGTCAGCATGGCTGGCAGGGGGCCCCCTCCTCCTGTACCCCTAGCATGTTTTGTTTCGGCACAGAGGTGCTGCCGTACACCTCTTTTGATGTCGGAATATCTTTTCTTCAGGCTATCTATGTCCCGTGGGGGGGCCCCTGCCTCTGCGACCCCTCGCTGGACCGCCTCCCACACCACGTTACGCCCTGCTGTGCCTGTCCTTGTGCTCTGTCGGCCAAACAGAACCTCGTAATTTTCAAGGACCATGGAGAGGAGGTTGTGGTTCTCAGCGTCTGTGAATTTTAATGCCCTCCTCCTGAGAGCCTCAGACACAGGGACACGCTTCCTCTTCCCTGTGTGCCTGCTGGGAGCAGGCTGTGCAGGTACTGATGGCCCTGGCACTGCCCCCACCTCCACAGGTCCCTCAGTCCCCGCAGGCCCTGCCTCTAGTGGTACTGGCGGCACCACCTCACCCGCAAATACACCAGGCTCAGCCTCCCCCACCCTCAGCCTCCCTCTGCCCCTCTCTCTGTCCCTCTCTGTCTGTGTCCCTCCCTGCCTATCCCTATCCCTCTCTCTATCCCTCTCTGTCTCTGTCCCTGGCTCCCTATCTCTCTGTACCCCTGTGTGTCTCCCTGTCACTCCCCCTCCCCCGCTGGCTTCGGGTCTGTCTCTCCATCGGCCTCCTCCCTCCTCTCTGCTCCCCACTCACCTCACCACTCGCCTCCCCACAGCACCACACCCCCACCGCCCCACCCACAACAGGCACCGGACAGACACCCCAACCACCACCCCACCACAACGCACCCAGCACAGGAACAGAACAGTCACAAACACAAAACACACACAAGGTAACACACACAATTACAGACTACAGATATGGGTACTTATCAAACACACGGGAAAATGTGGCTACCCAAATGACACTGACCCACCTCTCACTACACCACCTCTCACGTACATCAACTCTGTATACACTCGCTCTGACTCCTCAACCAACCCTCAACATTTTGCTTCCGTTTGGGTGCATTTGTAGTTTTGTGGACGGTGCATACGTTGCGCATGCGCCACTGTGTGACGTCACTGCTTGTGCGACGCGCCTGTGTTTCATTGTGCATGCTCATGCGTCTCGCTCTATGGTTGTGTGCGTTATGCGCAGGCGCAACTCTTAACGCGTGGGCGTTTGTTTGCAGCAGGACGTCGGCGACGGCGCTGCTTGTGCGACGCGCCTGTGTTGAATTGCGCATGCTCATGCGCTGGCCTTTTAAGGTGCTTGCGCGACACGCAAGCGCCACTCTTAGTGCATGACCGTTTGTGTTTGCATCATGACTTTGGTGAAACGCATACGCCCATGCGTAACGGGGTTCACATGGGCTCCGCGCACACCCAAACGCACATGCGCCCCAATTGGCACATGCGCGTCGCAGTCATACACACGCACACGTGACAACGCTTGCACATGCGTGGCACGCACAGACAGGCGGCGATGCGTGACCTCCTGCGCATGCGCACTGCGCACACGGGGCGCGGTACCGACAAAACGGAAAATAACTGTACACTGTATAAAAAGAGGGTGCTCAGTCAGCAACATTGAGGGTGTTTTGGTAGGCGCCGCGTGTGTTTGTTTGGAGAATCTGGGAGCAACTGTAGTGAGCCATATTGTGGGAGTTGTCTGTTGTCTTTGATGTTTGTGGTGGTTTGCCATTTGTGCAGTGTTTGGGCAAGTGTGTGTGTCTGTGTGTCTGTGTGTCTGTGTTTGTGTGTTTGTGCTTGTGTAGTCACAGAGGGCTTTACATGGAGGACATAATAGTTGTTGCATGTGCCCAAAGACGTGGGCAGATGCTACGGTTGCTGGACAGGGGAGATGATGTCCATGGGGCTGTGGCACAGGGCATGGGTGTAGACCCGCAGCAACTCAGACCTGCTGCTGCGGCGGCTGGCCAGAGAGGTGCTGTGCGGCGACGGCACAGACGGCGTACTGAGGTGCAGGCTCGGCAGCTGCGGCTCTATAGGCCCAGGGCCCAGCTCCAGGGCATGCGTGAGGACCAGGTCATCTCCCTGTACCGACTGAGCACAAGGGCTATTAGGGGGCTGTATGAGGATCTGAGACCTGACCTTGAGCCCCTGACTAGCCGGTCCCATGCCATACCAGGTGTAGTCAAGCTCCTTGCTGCCTTACATTTCTTTGCCTCTGGCTGTTTCCAGTCATCTGTGGCCGCAGTGGGTGGCATGAGCCGCCCCACCTTCTCACGCTGTCTCCACCAAGTACTGCGTGCTATGGTCAGCCGGGTGGGGACGTACATAGCCCTTCCCCACAGTAGGCAACATTGGGAGACCCTGGACCAGGCCTTTGAGGCGTTATCCGGGATACCACACGTGATGGGAGCTATTGATTGCACACATGTTGCCCTGGTCCCGCCCAGAGACAGGGAGGTGGTGTTCCGCAACCGCAAACACTACCATTCCCTGAATGTTCAGGTTGTATGTGATGCTAATCTGCATATTCTGAATGTGGTCCCAAGGTTTCCAGGGTCCACCCATGACTCCTATATCCTGCATCGCTCAGCACTATTTAGGGAATTTGAGGATGGACATTACGGTGACTGTATATTGCTGGGTGAGTATCTCCATATATATCTTCGAAGATTAGTCATATATGTATGTGTTTACATAACATTACCCATGTGTTGCAGATATTGCCCACTGTGCTATAGCAACATGAACTCCCATTCAGCAACCGACAACTGTTGTGACTTTACATAATTACAGGACTGTAGACGTTGTTTAACAGGGGACATGATTAGCCATGTCACATCCGTTTCACAGCCATATGTGATGTGGAGATGCTGGTGTTGTTACGGAACATACGCAACTGTTCAGATGTGTGTGTCGGGTGTGTATTGGCACTTGTGTCTGTATACCTTCTGCACACAGGGATGTGGGGGGCATTTCCACCCACCTGTGTATGCATGTGTTTAGATTGTATCTGAGTTAGGTCATGTCAGACGTGTGTTATTTACCATCCATGCACATAATGCGTGTCATGTGCGTGTGTGGGCCACACACTCAATCATTCTTGGGTCTGTCCGCTGTTGTTTGCTGGACAGGGGGGGGGTTGACAACATATGATGCATGTTGCTTGCCTTTGCTATTGGGTGTACATTTTTGCATAGCTGTGCAAATGCTTTTGTCCTCTGCCATTACAGGGGTGGGGCCGGGCTGGGGTTAGCATTACCTTTGCGCACTGCACATGTGCAGTGCTGAGGCGTCATTTGTCCGTGATTCTCCTGATGTGACTCATCATTTGGGAGATTTGACTGCAAAGACGTGGGCCTATGTTTTTGGCCAGACGTAGGGGTATTGGTGGGACATACACAGGAACGTTGTCATACTCAGTAGCTGTGATGTTTTAAAAATCATGTGGCCTACAATGTCATATTCTGTGGAGCACAACTTAACAAGGATGGAACGGTGAGGGTACAGTAGACATGGTGTCTACTGAGATGGTTTGTTGACAGCGGTCAACAGCATTTGACGTTATACTGCTATATGTAGATATGGAGACCTTTGAGGACATGGGGTGTCATGGTGATATTGTGTTCATCCTGGCTGACATCACAGTCAAACATGTTGTGTGTGTGCGCCTACATTGGCCCAGCAAACATTATTGTGTTCTTTACTTTGCAAACATATATTGTTTGTATGTGTCATGTGTGTTTTTATCGCGTACTCTACCATTGGTGGTGATGGTGTCGGTGATGAGAACATGAGCCACATAACATGGGACGTGTGCTCAACATAGGACTCTTTTGGGGGACAAGGTGGGATTGTGTTGTTCTCGGACATGTCTCTACAGACCTGACAGGGCATTTGTTGTATTTCTATCAGAATAGTTGTTAGGTCTGGTGGATAATTGTGATGTAAAATATGTCTGTCCTGATGTGTTGTGGGTTATGTCTCTCGTCTATACATCTGTGAATTTATGGTGTCATGCGCTCAGTCATTCACATGCAACATTCTTCTCTGCAGGTGATGCAGGGTATGGGTGTCGGCCCTGGCTCCTGACACCTGTGCGTCAACCACGGACACGTGCAGAGCGGAGGTACAATGAGGCCCACGCATCCAGCCGCTCAGTCATAGAACGCACCTTTGGCGTTTTGAAAGTCGCTTCAGGTGTCTGGATAGATCAGGTGGGGCCTTACAATATTCGCCAATGACTGTTGCAGAGATTATCGTAGCTTGTTGCATACTGCACAACATTGCTCTCAGGCATGGTATCCCTGCAGAGATTAATGAGGATGTGGAGGAGGATCCACCGTGCCCCCCTGTACGTGCCTGTGGTGACACACAGGCAGGCACATCGGTCAGGCGTCAATTGATTGCAGACAGATTCACTGGTATGTATTGCACATCTACCCACATATATGTGCTGTTGTATGCGTGTGAGGTTTACAAAGGGTGATGTTTGGACCATTTACCATTCAGATGCAACACTGCATTGTCCTTTTCTTAAACATCCATCATAACATGTCGTCAGAGGTGTGTGATGGACAATGTGGACAGAGCACAGTAGCAGCTGTTGGTGTTGTGGGTCAGAGGGTGTTGCTACACCTTTCAGAGCTTTTGGGGGTCACAGTACCATTTAGTGGTTTTTTGTGCTAGCAACTGCTGGCCAGACACAGTTATTTTGGTGTTATTGTGTGTGAGGAGCCCTGGGTCAGGCAGATGGTTAGGGGTTTGGTGTGATAGAGGTGTCCATGTTTGTGGTGAGCTTTCATGCGGGACCTTTGTTTGTGTACTGCAATCTGTGGGTGTTTGTGTGTGTGTGTTCTGCTCCTGTCAGCTTGCTATGTTTGTATGTTGGATATTTTCAATGCAATATGTCAGACATATCACAGTACACATGCACCTGATAACGTTCCTATGGTGTTTCTGACAAGGTGTCACGTGTATTGCTGCAGCAGCAGCGCAGTGTGTGGTAAGGTATGCCTCATCAGGTGTCACAGGCATGGATATGGTGAATTATGTGGACATGTGCAGTGGGCAGCCAGGGGGCCATATGATTGCTACAGTCCATTTGTGGTGGAGTCATGCATAGCAGTATATTACATGTACACACATACAGATGTGCAGTGGGTTAGATGCTGAATGGGTGTATTTCATTAGGCAAATGTGACGCTAGATGTGTTGGCCCTTCCGATTTTATGGGGTCTTCCATTTTAGTGGTGGCATATGTATTTGATAGTATCTCTACATCTGCCTCATGCGTGTGGGACGTGCTGTGTGTATGGCAGGATAGCACGGTACAGACACACAGATACCTTGAGGACACTATCAAGGGATGTTATATGCACATACACACACAGACCTATGTGGGGGTTATTTGGGGCATTGAGACATCAAACCTATCCTTGGTTGAACTTTCTCACAGTTACACAATGGGTTAACATGCAACAATCACGGTAAGGTGACATGCAGACATGGTGGTTATTGTGGAGAGCCATGGTGCTGCCCTTGCCATGTATTTCATCACATGATAAACACACAACTGTCATTATTCTTTGCTGGGGGAGATGTACAATGCATAATATGCATCTACACAGTGTATACAGGTGGTATTGAGGCATATTTCCAGGTGACACAGGTACTTACACTGTGCTTCAAAACAAAATTGGAGGGTACTGCACACAGAGAGGGGGTGTTGGTCTGAACATGGGAGGCACAGACATATAGTGTGAACCTTGGGATGCGTCACCAACATGGTGTGTCCATCCACCTGTTTTGGCACGTGTGTGGCACAGCAGGAGGGTGGGGAGGCATATGATGGATGTGGGGGGCCTTGGTATTTGCATCACACATGTACATGATGCCTCTCCCATGTACAAGATCTGTGCAGTGTGAGGGTGCACAGTCCGTTGTTGGTTCATGTTTTGGTGTATTACAGCTGGGGACAGTACGTTGCAGTGTGGCGTTCAGCGCTGGAACCTGACAAGGTTGTTTCTTCTTTCCACTACACAGGACATACGTGATGACAGTGCTGTCGGTGTGTGTCATTAGCACATGGCAGAACATCAGCAGAAATGCTGGGGTCCAGGGTATGTAGAACTACCGATACATTGTATGTGTGTGATGTCAGGTGCACAACATCTAGCCTGTTATGTATCATATTTGGCAGCTGGTGTTGTTCACGTATATTCTGTGTGCCGGTCTTACCCATATTTGCCTGTTGTCACACATCTCCACGTGCGGTTGTGACCAGTATTTTTCCTGTAATGGGTTTTCTGGTAGATTTTCCACAGATCCACATGTGGGCCTTGATGGGCTAGCTTTGCGGAAGCAACACCTGATGCCTCCACCATTTTAGTTAAATAGGCCATCATCAGGGTGTCCTTGCATGTCACTCGACCGTTATGTGCACAAATTGGCACTTGGGCACCGACAGGCCACGTATTTCAGCTGTCACATTGTACTACGCATATTGTGCTGGTGGCTGTTTATTGGTTTGCTTATGTGGTGCTGCATTGTACATGCATGATACATTGTCATATGCTTTGATGGGTGCGGGCACCTGGGGGGCATTGTGGGGTTTGTTTACCTCTACAGTAGTGCTGTTCACCTATTCATCATCACCCACATTTCTGGTGAGCAGAGTTGTGTCCTGTGTTATGTGGGACTGGTGTTGAGCAACATTTTTTTTCTCTCTGACATAGGCATGATGTGAAGATCCCTGATGTGTGACTTTACATGTTGGTTCTACTGGTTGACCTGATATCGTCTCCGTTCGCTGTGACCTGGTGTACATATGCAGCAGTTGATGGGATTGATGAGGGACACATCATGGACACATAGGTTAGATTCCACCTTTGTTTAATTGTTATTACATCTGGCTGTACCTTTTGTGGGGTATCATTTGATCTCATGGACATGTAATGTTGCATCTCTGTACACAAAAGGGATGCATATAGTGTGTAGCTGTGAGATGCCTGTGTGACATGGTATTTAACATAACCATCTCCATGTGACACCCGTGTCTGCAGCAACATGTAGTGTTCCTTTCACATCTGTGTTTTATTTGATGTGCATATCCTGTCATGTTTGCATTTCCATCACTTCAATCTTTAATTAGTGCAGTGTGTATTGTGGCAATTTGTGGTGTTGTTGCAGGGTTACTAACATTGGCCACACCTATCCTTTCTTTGCACAGGGCAGTGGACATTATGGACACATTTCCTCCAGTGCATCTCGTCTCCTCATCCAACAGCTGTTGTGGGACAGTGCACCATGTTATTGTTTAATGGGAAATATCCTATTTGATGTTTGACTTCTGTGAGTGGAACACAGGCCTGTGCTGGACGTTATTGCTCTTGGACTGCTTGTTTGACCATGACAGACATGTACAGCACACAGTTTGTGCCATGCTGTAGCTGACAGTCCTGCTGATTGCAGGGACACAGATGAACCTCCTCGGACTGTGCCATATTGGCATGTGACACTTTACTATGCACGCCCATGTTTGCCTGGGAATTTTGTAAGTGATATTTTGGATGTCAGGAAGCCTTTGCTTTTGGTACAGTTTGCGCATCAGGGACTGACATCATCTGTGTCGTTTGGACATTCCTCACAAGTTGTTTACTGCAGAGTTTTGGCCCATGTGTGTGACATGGCACTCAGGATACCCTGATCTGTTTATTTCAACTGTAGCATACAGCCGTGATTGTTGCAGGGGGGAACAGTTTCAGCATTGCAATTGTCTATGTCCACCTGCCACACACCTGGACATGCTACATGTTTTGCCAATAACACACGGTCATGCCCACCAACATCCTTGATTGATGTGTGTAGGCGGCAATGTGGTTTACATTCATGTGTGGCATCACAGTACCATGTTAGTGTCCGGCTGGTGGCTGTGCATCAGAGTGACTCTGTTTGTGAGCCACAACATGTGGAGCTATGACCTCGGTGTGTTGCAGTGTGAGATTATATGCCATTCTTTGCATATTCACATGCTAATTATTGTGTTTGTTTGATGTTCAGACATGACACTCTGCATGTATGGCCACGCCTTGCATTGCACGTCTGCACAGTCCTGTGTTACCCCTGCATTTACCACACTCTCATTAGGACATTGTATTTGGGGTGTGTTATTGTGGGTGACCATTTTCATGCTACACATCTGCATTCCATGTAACCTGCTATATGTGGCCAGCGACTGTGTAACCAACAGACAATGCAAGGGGGCCTCCTGTATGGTGTTATGTGTACACATTTCTGCCTGTTTTGTGGTTTGTATTCACTCTGTGTTCATGTGTCCCTGCTACCTGTTAGCATATAGTCAGTCAGTTTGAGATAATATTTGGGGTGTACATTGACACATTGCTGATGTGGTGATCTGCCATTATGTGGGAGTTATGACATTCGCTTGCAGATGTGTTTGTCACATTACAACATATTGGCAGCATATGTATTTTTAATTTGGTGACCTCCTCTGTTGCATGAGGGCTATGTTTGGGGGGACATGTTATGTGTTTTGGTTTCTCATTCTGCCACACCTGTTGTCTACATGCACGCATATGTGTGTGACACATTGTGGGCATGCAGCATCTGCTGTGTTGTGTGGCCCTGCTACACAGTGCATATCATGCACCTGATGAACATTTATTCTCGTGCCATTATGTTTTGCTCTTGAGTTGACCTTTGCATGGCATGTGCATTTTGACATTGCTGACTGTGTTCCCATCATTTGCCAGGGTGGGACACACCTTGCAATTCTGTTTACACTGTGTATGGTATGTATGAGACGTGTTAGAAAAAATAAATATGTTCATTGTTCAGACATGTGTCTCTTTCTGTACTTTATCTCTGTGACATACATGCATTACAATGTTTAACATTCCATCACACATGACTCCTTGGGACCATGGGAATCCTGGCTTTTCTTGCACATGTACCTCCACTGATTTGCCCCAGGGCGCATGGTGTGCTGTTGTGATATGGTGCGTGTTTGCCTTGTGTGCAAGACATTTATGTGAACACTAGACTGCTCCTCCACTCATGGACCACATTTACACGTTTGTCTACGGATTTGATGGTAATTTCCATGGACCCCTGTGCTCACATTGGTGTTTGATGACAGCTGTGTATGTGTCTGCAATTTGGCACATCACTGAGTGCGGCACATCCCCATACAGGCCCTCCCTTTGGAATGTAATGTTTGGCTTGCCCTCAGTGTGTTGTTTGTGTGTATGGTTGGGGGCATGTTTGTTCACACAGTGCTTAGCAGTTTGCCTCACAACATCGTATTTTTTAATGGAATATCTGGAAACGGAAACATTATTTTACAGCTGCTTCATCACCTCTACACACACCCTTGTCTGTCATCAGTGTACAGCAAGGTGTTCACTCTGTGTTGACAAGGCAGCACATATTAGCTGTTGCATGGGTCTCTTTCTTAATGTTGTTTGCACAGCACTACACCTGGGGGTGTGGTAATATTGAGGTTGAGCAGGTGTGTGCTGCACCTTTTCTCATGTTGAATTGGCTCCTATCCTGTCCGCAATTGCTGGGCAGCTCAAGCACACAGCAAGCACTGCCCTTGTTGGTTATTTACTTTCCTCTGGTTGTTTTTTTGTTTTTATTCATTTATGTAGGTGTATGTTGATGCAACATTTCTGTGGGTCATATCTGCATTACATTACAAGGGGTGGGGGTTTACAGGTAGGGCAGGGCCATCCCCAGGGAGGCTACATTAAGGGTGACCACAGGGCACATAGGACATGCTATGGACATTGACAGATTGTGAACAGTGTCTGATTCGTCTAGGGTTGATTATGTGTAGGGGTTTGGGGGATTCCTGGTAATGCTTTTTTTCAAGCTATATTCTAGAAGATATTTGGCCTGTCTTATTTCCGGGGCTGCTTGGTAGGGTTTTGCGTAAAGAGGAGGCATACAGTTCGGACGCTAGATGTCATGTCCATTACAGGCATTAGTTAAATTTCAGAGGTACATTGAAGCCTTTGGAAGCGTCTGGTCTGGTAGTTCTTCCATGTGCGTTTCATTACTGTTGGGTTGTGATTTGGTGTTTCTGTGTTTGATTGGTGGGTGGGTGGGTTGGCTTTGCATTTAGTCAGTGTTTCAAGTAGGGGTATGTGTGGGTCCTTTACGATTGGGGTGATGTGTTCTGTTCCTTTTGCATGCTGTATCCACTGCATAACATATCCTTGTGTGTGTGTGCATGTGTCCCTGGTACCATATACAAAATGTGATGTGATCTGAACACAGCAGATCACCAGGTGCATTTATTCAGGCTTTCTCCTGTGGGTTTGCCTGTCCTTACAACCAGCACGCGTGCTGTGTGGGTGGCTTGACTGCTTGTGAATGCAGCCTTTGCTATGACGTGGAAGTTGTTGTTCTGTGCTACCTTTGGTTGCTTTTTGTTTTTTGGGAGTGGTCCTCGGTGTGATTAATCTCTGTTCTGTTGGCTGTGTCTGCTTGTCGTGCAGATGTCGTTTCCATTTCTTTGGCGGCCAGATGTTGGCAGGTTTGTGATGTAAGCACATTGTACCCTCATCTGAGTTTTGACCCATGGTTCTGTCCATCTTCTGACTCCCAGCTCTTGTGTCATCCTGCCCTGATGTGCATGCTGCTACAAGCCATCCTGCACTCCTACACCTTCCTGCATTTCATCTCTCCATGGTTGGCTCGTGTGTGTGTGCTCTGCCTATAACCGCTGGTCCACTATCATCATGAGATTTCACCTGTTGTGCTATTTCAGGCGCATCTGCTGGACACATCTTCACGTTGTCTGTCGCACACGATCATGATTGGATGTTACATTTGCATCACTCTGTACATAGCTCCAGCTAGACCCAATTTGTGTGTGTATTTATGTAGATGCCACATGTCCTGGATGTCATTATTGTACTGCAGCACATGTGATGTCTGTGGTTCTTGTCGTTCTGCTTGACGTTTCCTTTCAGCTCTGTGCAGTGTTTGGGTTATATGTGAACTCGCCATCACTGAAATGGTGGTTTATGATGTGCATTCAGTGACACCCTAAAGGGTGACATACTCCTGTGCACTGGGGTGGGCTTGTGTTTAGCTGGCAACACAGATCGCTGTCCAATTGCATGCTGTACGCAGATGTAGGTAACCCAGGCTTAGTCACTGCTCAATTTGACACATGACCCCTTCACGTTCAGTCAGTGCCATGACCATTCTGCTACACTGCTGTTCCATCTTGCATGTCTGCTCACCTACTTTGGATTTCCATACATTACAATACACAATGGTACTAGCACTGACTGTGTTTGGTCAATGCCCTGCCTCCTACGGCACACAAAACGCACCCTATACACATCATTGTGTGTTTCGTTTGTGGAGAGTGTACGCTACAATTTGACCTCTGAGGTACCTTGATGGGCACCTTATGCATTACCTGCTATTACAGTACTTCCATAGTTCATTTGCTATCAGTAGTACATACAATTGAGGGTTACATGGCTCCTAGTTCATGACAGGTGATGGCTCAACCAGCCTTATTCATTGAACACAGCAGGGGATTGGACCCATGATGCCAGCACCATTGGGCAGTGTGCTAACCCTTCTGCTGTGGCTCTGTTCATTTGGCTCTGATATAAGCACAGCGCCTTTTGCCTCTTACACATTATGTGGGCAATAACTTCATGCCCCTCATCTGGCAATATTACCTAGGACAGGTGATGCATCACCCAGCCTTTTTCTATTTCTGCACAGCCGTGTATACAACCCCTGATCAATGCACCATTGGTCAGTGTCATCATCATTGTGCTGTGGGTCTGTTCCTGTGCATACCCATCAATGCGCCACTTCTGCAGGCTACTATTACAGTGCCTCCAAAAGGATATTTTTCACCGCCTCATGCCCATCAACGCAACGCCTTATGCTAAACATTGGTTCTCTCACCCCTAAACAAATGCCTCGTTGTGGACTAACACTGTGGGTGATTGGGGACATGCTCCCTACACTATTGGTTAATGTCTTCGCCATTGTGCTATGGCTCAGTTCCTGTGTATGGACATGTGCGCACAGCCTTATGCCGTTCACAATTAACAGCGCGACGCCTACTGCTGCCAGACCCGCACAAGAGTAACAGCGCGACGCCTGATGCCGCCCACATTTCCACCGCATCAACTCACGACCCCCACATCTGCCAGCGAGACGCATAATGCGGATCAATATTAGTTACTGCCGCAAAAACTTACCCGCGCGACGCCCAAAATTAGTGTGCCTCCATCAACTTTCTTGTCCAGCAGTACTAGTTATGCCTCGGCCAGCCTTTCTGTATTGCACAAAATGGGGTATTGAACCCGTGGGCCCTGCACCATTGGTTGGTGTCTTCCCCATTGTGCTACGTCTCGAGTCCTGTGTTTAGATATTTTCCCAACGCTTCATGCCGTCAACAACTCACACAGCACCACCTACTGCCTCACAATACGCAAAAGATGTCCCGCGCACAGCCTAACGACGCACGAAACGCAAGCGACGTACAGCGCGCCGCCTAATGCACCACAGATTTTACAGCGAAATTCATAACGCAACATATTAATTACTGGCGCAACAACGTAACACCGACAGCCGCCCTAATGTGGTATGCCTCCTAAATATATTTTTTAAAACATTACTAGGCATGGTTCAGCCAGAATTGTTGGCTTGCACACACTGGGTGATTGCACCCATAGCCCCTGCACCATTGGTTAATGTCTTCGCCATTGTGCTACGGCTCAGTTCCTGTGTATGGACATTTGCGCACAGCCTTATGCCGTTCACAACTAACAGCGCGACGCCTACTGCTGCCAGACCCACACAAGCGTAACAGCGCGACGCCCGATGCCGCCCACATTTCCAGCGCATCAACTCACGACCCCCACATCTGCCAGCGAGACGCATAATGTGGATCAATATTAGTTACTGCCGCAAAAACTTACCCGCGCGACGCCTGGTGATGGCCAAAATTAGTGTGCCTCCATCAACTTTCTTGTCCAGCAGTACTAGTTATGCCTCGGCCAGCCTTTCTGTATTGCACACAATGGGGTATTGAACCTGTGGGCCCTGCACCATTGGTTGGTGTCTTCCCCATTGTGCTACGTCTCGGGTCCTGTGTTTGGATATTTTCCCACCGCTTCATGCCATCAACAACTCACACAGCACCACCTACTGCCTCACAATACGCAAAAGATGTCCCGCGCACAGCCTAACGACGCACGTAACGCAAGCGACGTACAGCGCGCCGCCTAATGCACCACAGATTTTACAGCGAAATTCATAACGCAACATATTAATTACTGCCGCAAAAACGTAACAGCGCAACACCGACAGCCGCCCTAATGTGGTATGCCTCCTAAAATGATATTTTACCATTAATATTCATGCCTCACCCTGCCTTCTTTGGTTGCGCACACTGGGGGATTGAACCCATGGCCCCTGCACCATTGATTTTTGTCTTCAACATTGTGCTACGGCTGTATTCTTCTATGTGCCTGGCAGCGCCCCGCTTAGCCTTCCCACGCGCTAATGTGGGACCCGCACATTAGCGCGATGCGCACAGGTACGGTCCGTTTTTTCCTTTTTTCTGGCTGGCCCGCCCACTCCTTATATGGCACCCGCACACTAACAGGAACCCGCACAGCAACGGTGTTTAGTAAACATGCCCCATAGTTTTTTAAAATTGATTTTGCTTTGAATATCACCAGTATTCCGCCACCATTGTGTTTTCAAAAATCTATTAGATGAGCTTATCTTAAACAGAATTCTCCTATTTGTTCTTCTCTTTGTTAAAGTTCTCTATGCCTCCCATCGGCACCACTTTTAGCAATTCACTCCTCATAGGAGTTTCTTCAGGAGAATCTGAAAACGAGAATAAAACCATAGCTCCTAACTTTCAATAAAATCATTGTGGTACATTGATTATATATAAAGTTGGCTTAATTCTAATTAATGAGACCTCTCTCATAAATCTCTATCATAAATTGCTCTAGAAAATTCTACTCAGTAATGACTGCTGCCCACGTCTCTCAGTATCTTCATGTGGTTCAAAAAACGCCGCGCATGGGGCCTTCTTCTCCCACCTCGTTTTTATACTGAACAGCTGATTCCTACTATTTGTATCTCTACCTACACACTTGCCACTCCACTGAAGCATTTAAACCAAACGGTTTGACTGTGTTAACTGTGAAGATCCAATGCTGTTCATAAAAAAGTAGCGTTTCATCTAAAGTCTTTCCACGCTTTGGTACATAAACCCGATCAATGCAAAAACATCGTAGATGCGTAAAATCATGGTTAAAATCCTCACAATGCTGTACAAGGGGGGCTGTCATATTTTTACAGTGTAGGCGGCTCTTGTGCTCCTGCATCCGGACCTTAAAGGGACGGCTGGTTTTTCCAATGTAAAGTTGATTACACGGGCACCAGATAGCGTACACAACTGAAGTTGAATTACAAGATGTTGCATGTTTAAGAAGATAGAGTTTGCCTAAGTATTGAAATTCAGTTACTTCTTCGGTAATACTGCAAATAGTGCACTCTCCACACATTCTTTGACCTCGCTCCTCTGGTATTCGTTCTCCAATATTATGTGGACGTAAGACAGTAGGGCTTAGCTGTTCTTTTAAATTGCTATTCCTTTGCCATACACATCTTACATTGCTGGCTTCCATCCCTGGAGCTGCTCGGACTATATTCAAATGCTTTTGAACTATTCTTTGAATTTTGTAGCTCAATGGTGAAAACTTCGTTATGAGGTTAACATTATCATCTCTCTCTTCTGAATGTGTTTGATGCGGAGTAGTGAATAACCAAGTGCGGTCATTACACAAAGCTCGCTTATAAGCTCGCTTTGAAATATGCTCAGGATACCCTCTATCCGAAAAATCTCCCAATAACTGTTTAGATTTTCTCTTGAATTCCGATGTTTCTGAACAATTCCGACGAAATATAAGAAATTGAGAAAACGGTAAACTGTTTTTTAGTCGTACTGGATGGCCACTGGAATAATGTAAGAATGTATTGCGAGCGATTGGTTTTTTATATATGGTGGAACTCCAACCTTGTATCCCCCTAGTTATTTCTAAATCTAGAAAAACTATGGTATTAGAATCCACTGTATGAGTAAACTGTATTGCTTCATTACATCTGTTAAGCCATTTAATGAACTCCTGTGCTGTTGCCTCTGATCCCTTCCACAAGAGGAAAATGTCATCTATGAACCGGGTCCACATCTTAACATGTTGAAAAAATGGGGATATCTGTAACCACCGATCTTCAAAGTCGCTCATAAAAAGATTAGCTATCGAGGGGGCACATGAGGTCCCCATCGCTATACCTGTGTTCTGTTGATAAATGACATTTTCAAACTGGAAATAGTTACTAGCTATGGTAAATCGTGCTAATTCTAAAAGAAATGATAACAGGGAATCCGAAAGATCTCCTCTATTTCTCAATTGCTTTTCCACAGTAGAGACTGCTTGATTTTGAGGAATACTGGTATATAATGCTGTAATATCTAATGTGATTAACAATATCTCAGAATCCAATGGGACGTATCTCGAATGTAGGATGGAATATCTTGTAATAATGGCCGTAAGAAAGAGTCAAGATATATTGACAATGGCTCCAACACAGATCCCCTAGTTGACACAATTGGTCTGCCTGGCGGTTTGTGTAGCTGTTTATGTATTTTAGGAACTAAATAAAACCCGGATATGGTTGGTACCTTGACATTGAGAAAAGACATTTCTTTCTTGGTTATTAATTTGTTTCGGAAGGCTAAAGCCATACTCTGCCGTATCCTATTTTGCAAATGTTTTGTGGGATCCACAGTTAATATCTCATAGATTTGGCTGTCAGAAAGTTGTCGTTGTGCTTCCTCCAAGTAATCATCCCGACTAAGGATTACTATCGCTCCTCCCTTATCTGCTCGGCAGTTCACAATATCCGTCCTTTTTCTCAGCTCTCTCCATGCTGTCCGTTCTTCCCGCGTGAGGACGCTTTTGGTCAAGGATTGTTGCTGTTCTAAAACACAAATTTCTCTTAGAACCAGCTCTTTAAAAACTTGTATTGCAGGAGGCACTGGGCCCGGCGGTACCCATGTCGATTTTAGGGGAAGTGATATCCTGCGATTCTGAGCAGTTGTATCTAACGAAGGGAATTGAGAAAAATAAGACCTTAGATTTAACTTTCTGATAAAGGCCTCAAAGTCAATTCTAAATTGAAAAGGATCATGTGTGATAGTGGGGACATAAGACAAACCTTTGCTCAGCAGTTGATGTTGTCCATAGGAGAGAATTTTTCCTGAAATATTGACGACCAGGTTGGAAATTGCCTTTGAATTGTCACATTGAATTGAAACGTGTACTGGGGTCATCAATCTCGTGGACGGTTGCGCATAAGGACCTTTTTCTTTTTCTCCGAGGCTTCGTCTGAAAAATCCTCTCTGGAAGGTCTACTAGAGTCAGAACTAGTCATGTCCTCTGATGATGCTACAAAATTAACTTACGATTGCCTTTGGTGTAGTCTTCGTGATCCCTTTTGAATTTTTTCATTTTAGTTGTTTTAATCTCTTGTCAGAGGGTAACCATTTGTTTATTAATATCTTCCCACTTTTGCTTGAAATGTTCTTCAGACTCGGTCTTTTTTAGTTCTGCTTCCTTAGTATAGTCATCCAATACTTTTTTAGTTGTTTCTGCTATTAGAACCATTAGGTCTAATGAACATTTATTGAGCACACAATTCCATTTTTGCACGAAATCAATGTCTGTGGCAAACAAACGAGGCTCTTTATAAACACGCAATCCTCTAGGGATCTGCTGTCTACTTACATATTCTATCATTGAAAGCCGATGTAATTCAGACCTTGCAATTTGTTTTTTTTTTTTTTAAAGAGCTTCCCAAATGTTCTCATCGGCTGTGTCTTCCAAAGTGTCTGCTATTGAGAATGGGATCTTTTCTTGACAAAGCGATGTGATAAAATCTGGAGTAAAACTTAAAATGTCTTTCCAGCCTTCCGGACCTTCCATATGTATATCTACAAAGAGTAATCTTGGTCTTCTCGGAGTATGATAATGATATATGATATAAAAGTTTAAATACTCCACTCTAACATGCATCAATGTTTAAGTTCCAGCAATATATCTTTATCTTCTTATACTTTTAAATATGTAAAAAGTCCCAAAAGTAGTCTCAGACCACAGCAGCGCTTTAAACCACTATCTCAGTGGAAAACAAATAGCACTTTGATCGCATCAATGACTACTGGGAACATAGTTTTTTAAAATTGATTTCTTAGATTTCGTCGGAATTGTTCAGAAACATCGGAATTCAAGAGAAAATCTAAACAGTTATTGAGAGATTTTTCGGATAGAGGGTATCCTGAGCATATTTCAAAGCGAGCTTATAAGTGAGCTTTGTGTAATGACCGCACTTGGTTATTCACTACTCCGCATCAAACACATTCAGATGAGAGAGATGATAATGTTAACCTCATAACGAAGTTTTCACCTTTGAGCTACAAAATTCAAAAAATAGTTCAAAAGCATTTGAATATAGTCCGAGCAGCTCCAGGGATGGAAGCCAGCAATGTAAGATGTGTATGGCAAAGGAATAGCAATTTAAAAGAACAGCTAAGCCCTACTGTCTTACGTCCACATACTATTGGAGAACGAATACCAGAGGAGCGGCGTCATAGAATGTGTGGAGAGTGCACTATTTGCAGTATTACCGAAGAAGTAACTGAATTTCAATACTTAGGCACACTCTATCTTCTTAAACATGCAACATCTTGTAATTCAACTTCAGTTGTGTACGCTATCCGGTGCCCGTGTAATCAACTTTACATTGGAAAAACCAGCTGTCCATTTAAGGTCCGGATGCAGGAGCACAAGAGCCGCCTACACTGTAAAAATATGACATCCCCCCTTGTACAGCATTGTGAGGATTTTAACCATGATTTTACGCATCTACGATGTTTTTGCATTGATCGGGTTTATGTACCAAAGCGTGGAAAGACTTTAGATGAAACGCTACTTTTTTATGAACAGCGTTGGATCTTCACAGTTAACACAGTCAAACAGTTTGGTTTAAATACTTCAGTGGAGTGGCAAGTGTGTAGGTAGAGATACAAATAGTAGGAATCAGCTGTTCAGTATAAAAACGAGGTGGGAGAAGAAGGCCGCATGCGCGGCGTTTTTTGAACCACATGAAGATACTGAGAGACATGGGCAGCAGTCATTAGTGAGTAGTATTTTCTAGAGCAATTTATGATAGAGATTTATGAGAGAGGTCTCATTAATTATTAGAATTAAGCCAACTTTATATATAATCAATGTACCACAATGATTTTACTGAAAGTTAGGAGCTATGGTTTTATTCTCGTTTTCAGATTCTCCTGAAGAAACTCCGATGAGGAGTGAAACGCTAAAAGTGGCGCCGATGGGAGGCCTAGAGAACTTTAACAAAGAGAAGAACAAATAAGAGAATTCTGTTTAAGATAAGCTCGTCTAATAGATTTTTGAAAACACAATGGTGGCGGAATACTGGTGATAGTCAAAGCAAAATCAATTTTAAAAAACTATGTTCCCAGTAGTCATTGATGCAATCAAAGTGCTATTTGTTTTCCACTGAGATAGTGGTTTAAAGCGCTGCTGTGTTCTGAGACTACTTTTGGGACTTTTTACATATTTAAAAGTATAACAAGATAAAGATATATTGCTGGAACTTAAACATTGATGCATGTTAGAGTGGAGTATTTAAACTTTTATATCATATATCATTATCAGACTGCGAGAAGACCAAGATTACTCTTTGTTGATATACAAATGTCGGTGAGGTCAACTGTGACAGTTGGGGCTGGGGGTGGGGTGAAACTCGGGGCGGGGGGTAGCACAGGGGGGATACGTTCCTTTCGTGCAGGTGGAGCCGTGGCGACGAGCAGGCCGGGGGCTGGGGGAGGGGGAGACGTATGTTGGAGGTTCAACAAGTCCTCCTGCCCGTTCCCGGATTGCAAGTTCCGGCATGTCTGCTCAGTGTGTGGGGGTGGACACTCGGCGACAAAATGTGTTAAAAAAAGGTCCTGTTGGGGGTTCGATGCTGACAGCCAAGTGAGGGAGCAGGGTTCGGCATAGCCCCCTCACCCATATGGGTAGGGGTATTAAGCGAGTGGCTACGCCATTACCCAAATAAAAGAGATGGTGAGGTATTGATGAAGGGGTTCCGCGAGGGATTTGTGATACCAGTTCGGGGCGGGGTGTCAGTGCGCCGCTTTGAGGCGGTGGTGCGGGAGAAATTAGACGTTGAGTTGCGGTTGGGCAGGATGGTTGGCCCATTTGCGGAGCCCCCGTTTAGGAAGTTTGTGGTGTCTCCTTTGGGGATTATACCAAAGAAGGAACCGGGAAAGTTTTGGTTAATTCATAATTTGTCTTTTCCCGAGGGGACGTCGGTTAATGATCACATTCCGCGGGAGTGCTGCACGGTGCGTTATGCCTCATTTGACAAAGCGGTTAGGTTGGTGAGGAAGGCGGGTCCAGGGGCGTTGATGGCAAAGGTGGACATTGAGTCCACATTTCGTTTGTTGCCGGTGCACCCATCATCCTTTTATTTGCTGGGTTTCCAATTTGCAGGCGGGTATTACTTCGACAGATGCATGCCCATGGGCTGTGCTGTGTCGTGTGCTTCCTTCGAAACGTTTAGTACCTTTCTGCATTGGGTGATGATGTGGCGTGTCAGCAGTTCGGAGGTAGTGCATTACCTGGATGATTTTTTATTTGTGGGGGCAGCGCAGACTTCCCAGTGTCGGGCATTGTTGGAAGGTTTTGTGCGGGTGGCCGGGGAGTTGGGTGTCCCGCTGGCTGAAGAGAAGACGGAGGGACCGACGATGCGGATCACTTTTTTGGGCATTGAGTTAGATTCAGTGGACATGGTGGCTCGCCTGCCGGCGGAGAAGTTGATGACATTGAGGGTCTTGGTAGCCAATGCGTTGGCGTTGGTGAAGTTCACTTTGAGGGAGATGCAAGCATTGATTGGGTCATTGAACTTCGCTTGTCGTGTGATCCCAATGGGGCAAGTATTCCTTTGACGGTTGGCAGTAGCGACGGCGGGGGTTAAGAAGCCTCACCACCGGATTAGAATTTCAAAGAGCATTCGCGAGGACTTGGTGGTGTGGTATGCATTCTTGGTCGATTTCAATGGGTCGACAGTGCTCGTAGAGGAGGAGTGTTCGAGTGAGGCGCTTCAGCTTTATACGGATGTGGCGGGGGGCTGTGGATTGCAAATTTATTTGGGGGGGGCATGGTGTGCAGGCAGATGGCCGCAGGCATGAGGCGAGGTGGGTCTGTAACGGAATATCACGTTATTGAAGCTGTTCCCTATTTTGGTGACGCTCGAGTTGTGGCTAGGTAAGTTGTGTAACAAGAAAGTGTTATGGTGGTATACAATGAAGCAGTAGTGAGTGTGATGAACCATTATATGCTGCGGTGTGTCCAAATGGCAGCATTGATGCGGAAGATGGTGTTATCCTGTTTGCGACTAAATGTGACATTGAAAGCGAGGCACTCGAATGGCATTGCTGATGCTCTTTCACCTTTACAGTGGGATCGGTTCCGGCATCTGGCGCCAGAGGCGGACGAGGAGGGGTTGATGGTCCCTTGGAGCGTCTGGAGCTGTGACCTGCAGAGATGAGAGAGCTGCTGTGGAGCTCGGTGACTGAAAAAACATGGGAATCATATCGTCGAGGCTGTGGTAGGGTTGTTGAGTTCCTGCGGGAGCAGGGATGGCATGGGGGGGGGTGTCGGATCACTTATTGGGAAGGTACCTGCTCAGTGCAAAGGGGCGGGGAGAGTCGCGGGCATCTGTGTGGGGTCAATTGGCGGGCTTTGTGTTTTTTGCTAAAGTGGTGGGGTGGTCACAATCGGGGGAGGGTTTTTTGGTTAGGAAGTTGATGCAGGGGTGGGGGCGGGTACAGCTGACTAGGCCGGATTCGCGATGACCCATGACTCACAACTTGCTGAGGAGGCTTTGTGAGGTGTTAACGGCGGTTGCGGCATCGGGTTATGAAGCCACGCTGTTTCGGGCAATCTTTTGTTTGGCGTTTTTTGGAGCATTCCGTGTTGGGGAATTGGTGGCGGATTCTAAAACAAGGGGAGGGGGCAATAGCCTACAGAGAACGCATGTGAGGGTGGAGGGGGATCAGTTGCAGGTTCTTTTGTGGAAATCCAAAACAGACCAGCAGGGCAAGGGTCTGTGGGTAGTTCTGCAGGCGATAGGAGGTTCTACGTGTCCCGTAGCGGTCATACGGTTGTACCTGCAAGGTCGCACGCCTGTGGAGGGTGGGTTGATTGTGCATAGGGATGCAAGGTTGGTAACGAGATACAAAGTTACAGCGGTATTGCATTTGGGACTGCAGCGGTTGGGCGAGGACGCTAGCCAATTTGCGGCGCACTCGTTCCGCATAGGGGCGGCAACCAGTGCGGCAGGCGCGGAGCTGTAGGGCATGCAAATACAAGCAATTGGCCGGTGGCGGTCCAGGGCTTTTCGGTCCTATGTCAGGTTGTGATGGGAACTAGGGGGTCTCAGATTACTAACCAATGTTTTCTTTTGCAGATGGGGGCAGCAGCGTGCAGGAATGTTGGCTGTTGGGGCATTCGTTTGTGTTTTGGGCTGGTCAACGCACAGAGGAGAGGCCTATCGGGTGGAACCTGGGATTGGAGCCTGAAATGGTGGCGGTGTCATGGCTGGGCAAGAGGGGTCTGAGATGGCCACAGCTGATGCCCTTGCTTTATTACCACGCGCGATTGAGGACACCGCCAGAGTTCCTGCTGTTGCACTTGGGAGGCAACGATCTAATATCTTGGACTTGCAAGCAGCTGATTAATGCGGCGAAGAAAGATTTTGCTTGCATATTGGGGATGTTTGACGGTGTGGTGCTAATTTGGTCGAATGTCATCCCGAGGCCAGCATGCTGGGGGCAGAGGCGCCGGTCTCGCGGGTTGACAAAGATCAATAGGCAGATCGGGAGGTGGGTGGTGGAGCATGGGGGTCTTCAAGTACGGCATGACTGGGTGGATGTTGCTTGTTCAGGTTTGTACAGGAATGATGGGGTGCATCTGGCCCTGGTGGGAGTGGACCTTCTCCTAAATGATTGGCAGGAAGCATTGGAGAAGGTGGTAAAAGGCAGCACGGGCAGGTTGCAGCTTGTGCTCGGGTAGGGGGGCGGCAAAGGCACGGTTTGTGCCCTGTGCCGATGGCGGGATCCCGGAGGTTTCCAGGGTCCGGAGCTGTAGGCTACTGGGGGTGGGGCAGGGTGCCCATGACCCGGAGAACCCTGAGCTGACTTTTGCCAGTGATATGGCGAAGTCAGGCAGGGGTGGTGGTAACTGGTCCGGTGGTTGACCGGGCCAGGTGCAGAAGCGAGGTCACTTTGCTAATAGTATGGCGGGTGAGGTATCGCTCCGCTGGGGGGGGGGTCAGTTGGTTAAGTTGTTACTCATGTTATAATGTTGAATTGTTATTGGGCAATAAAGCTGCGACCTGGTTTAGTTCCAACCCGTGTCTGTGAATTTTTTGCGAGCTGTGCAAGGTGTGCAGGAGAGGAATGGGGGTAGGGCAGAAGGGAGCGCTGGGTGCAGATCCCCGGTTATGAGAAGGCCGCGGGCAGGGTCCCAGAAGCCGACGGTAACCAGGGCCACGCCCCGGCGCGGGACCCTGCCCGTGTGGAGGAGGAAGGAGAGGTGGGGGGGAGGAGGAGGAAAGGGGAGCCGAGATGCGAGCAGCATCTTTTAAACTGATTGGCTCCGCTATGGGGTTGCACGGCGAGAGCCAATCGGGTACGAGGAAGGGCCATGTGCTGCGGCGGCTGGGACCCTCACCAAGCACTTGTTCGGGAGAGGCCAGCGGACGGTGTCCCGCCCTCCCACCCTTTAGGCGGTGGGTGGTTTGGGGTGTGTTATGGGGTGTCACAGCAGGGGGGGGAGGAAGGGATGAGGCGGGATCCTGGAGGTTTCTGGGGTCCGCAGCCGTAGGCTACTGGGGGCGGGGCAGGGTGCCCATGACCCAGAGAACCCCGAGCTGACTTTTGCTAGTGATATGGCGAAGTCGGGCAGGGGTGGTGGTAACTGGTCCAGTGGTTGACCGGGCCAGGTGCGGAAGCGAGGTCACTTTGCTAATAGTATGGCGGGTGAGGTATCGCTCCGCTGAGGGGGGGGGGTCGGCTGGTTAAGTTGTTACTCATGTTATAATGTTGAATCGTTATTGGGCAATAAAGCTGCAACCTGGTTTACTTCCAACCCGTGTCTGTGAATTTTTTGTGAGCTGTGCAAGGTGTGCAGGAGAGGAATGGGGGTAGGGCGGAGGGGAGCGCCGGGTGCAGATCCCTGGTTATACACCAGAGCGGTTTACAATAATTCAAAACAAACTGCCAGAAAAGGAAAAGAATGCCATAATCATGACAGGAAAGCAGAAACCAAAGAAGACAGGAGAGATTAGCAGAGAGGAGACAGGACACAAGAAAGAAAATTTGGGGAAGAGACACCTCAGGTGGGGGTAGGGGGGCAGGGAGGTCAAAAGCTTTATAGGGATGTGCATTCATTAACATGCATTCAGCTCATTAGTGTGTCTTAAAAAATGTAGTGCACTTAAAACAAAATTTTAAATGTTATCCTATGAATTAATGCACGTTAAGTTGATTTATATGTTATGGAAAGTTCTACTGCTCATTAAAAAATATATTAACACAAATGTTTGAAATGAAACAAAAAAGTCTTCAAATCAGGGGAAAAGACCAAACAAACCTAAAATAAAAGGAACATATTTCCCTGTCTGCATTCTTATTCCTTTAACATGCCATAAACCTATATTCAGAAGAAATCATAGAAGTAAGACAGTATGAAGACAACCAAGGTGTGAAAATTGGTGGAAGACTCAACAACCTTCACTAGGCTGACAATAACAAATTACTGGCTGAAACTGAGGATAATTTCAAACATCTGTTTAGCAAGATCAAGGAACATAGTCTTAAAATGGGCCTGCACCCTAACATGAAGAAGGCAAAAATCCTGACAACTGCCAAAAAAAATAAAGATAACTTTATTTTGGAGTGGAGGAGTAGCCTAGTGGTTGGGGCAAGGTACTTCAGGCCAGAAGGTCGGTGGTTCAAATTCCACTAGAGGACAGCAACCTTGGGCCAGAAGGACTGGGGTTTCTAGTCCCACAGGTGCTCCTTGTGGTCTTGGGCAAGCCACTTAACCCTCCATAGCCCATGTTCCCTGTAAAATAGTTAGCTCCAAGTTATAATACCCTGTTCAATGTAATTTCAGTTTGTTCAATGTAAACCGCACTGATGCAGAATAGCACGGTATATAAGAGAATGTAAATAAATAAATATAAAATCTGCTTGGATCGATAATCAATAATGAAATGAGTAGCCAAGAAATCCGAGGATGCATTGCTCTTGTCAAAATGGCTATGAAGGACCTGAATAACATTTTCAGATCAAAGATTTGACTTATCTAAGTCATGGTATTTTCAATAATGTCATATGGATGTGAAAGTTGGACAATGAAGAAAAAAGACAGGAACAAAATTGATGCCTTCAAATTATAGTTCTGGTGAAGAATACTGTGTATATGATGGACTGCCTGAAGAGCAAACTGCTCAGTACCAGAGGAGATCAACCCTAAGCTTTCTTTAGAAGCTCATATCACAAGACTTTGACTTTCATGCTTCGGACAAATCATGAGAAGAGAAAGATCATTAGAGAAAGACATCATATAGACAAGTAGAGTGGCAGGTACAACCCTAAACAAAGACATGGGGGGGGGGGGGTGATCTGCATGTAGCAATGTTTACAATTACTCTAGCTACCTTATTGGGCGGACTAAATGGTCCATACTGGTCTTTATCTGCCATCATATACTATGCTACTATGTTACTATCATGCTTAGAAAGGTTGAAGGTCAACACAAAAGAGAAAGGCCAGAAATGTGATGGATTGATGCAATAACAGCAGTTATGGATGCCACTTTATCAACAATTAAAGGCACATTCTAATGCATGCGTCCAGGCCTTTGTGCGTCCGATCGGAATTGGGACACAGAGAGGCAGACCCGAATCTGTTCCCGCGGGGGCTAGACATGCCCCACGGGATCCAATTCAGATCGGCCTGCACGTAGAAACCCCCTGCTAAGCTAACTCTGTCAGGCTCCTGAATGGAGCTATGGTGCCATGGCATCCCATTGCCATGGCACCATGACTCCATTCAGGAGTCACGATCCCCGACCACTGACCACAGTCTTCTTTCCCTGCAGCCCGACCCCTGATCTGGCCTTCTATGGCCAGGGTCGAGCTGCGGGAAACCCCCTGCACCCCCTCATCTCTCTGCCACTGCCCAGGCCTGTCGTTCCCCAATATCCGGGGGGCTTATTCCTCTGAGGTGGAATAAGTCCCCCGTCTAGATCTGAGGCCCCAGATATACAAGGCCAACTTCAGAATCGGTCCTGTACATCTGGGGTCGCGGACCGCCTACTGCCCTCCCTCACTCTGCCTCCACAATGCCCCCTCCAACCCCCCATCTAAGCCTCCACGAACAAACTCCTTGTTCATATGGAGAGGCTTTTGCCGGGGAGAGAAGGGGGCGAATAGCAGGGATGGACGTCCTTAGTCATCTGACTGAAAACCAAGCACATTTTAAGAACATTTTAGGACAACTATCCACAGGGTCACCATGAGTTGACATTGACTTGATGGCAATTGACAAAAACAAATAAATTTAACCAGATAGCAGCTGAAAATCAACACTGTCTGGTTAAGTTAGCTGAAACCCAAATACTGCAATGCCTCAAATCCCTCCTTCCCTCTTCAAAATACATAATTTTTGGCCAAACTTTGAGTTGTCCAATCAAAAGTTATGTGTTACCTGCTCTAAAATTAAAAAAAATTAAAAAAATTGTCATGTGACTAACACTGACGTTAACCACATAAATCCTTTTCTATATTGTAGGTGGAGGAGTGGCTTAGTGGTTGGGGCAAGGTACTTCAGGCTGGAAGGTCAGGGGTTCAAATCCCACTAGAGGACAGCAACCTTGGGCCAGAAGGACTGGGGTTTCTAGTCACACAAGTGCTCCTTGGGGTCTTGGGCAAGCCACTTAACCCTCCATTGCCCATGTTCCCTGTAAGTATTAGTGCATGTGTCTCATATCCCCTCATGTTAAATGTATCCCCCCAATTGTGTTGTGACCACTTTGATTGAAGGATAAGGTGGTATACAAAACTGTCTAGATAAATAAAATATTGGCCACTGTATCTATAGAATTAGGCATCAAGGTCAGGCAATCTATTTCTGGTTGCATCTTGCCATGAAAATATAAGAGCTGGATCACCTGGAGTCAGCATTGACTCAATTGCACACACTACCTTACTTTGAAAGAAGTATATTCTCTTTCTTGTGAATTTCCTGTTGAGCTAATGGGATATAGGAAAATGCAGGAAGAACAGTAGTTCATCAGAGCTTCCAAGTTGCCTGGTCCCACAAGGAACATTTCAAGCTAGTCCTGGATTTCAGGCAACTCTATCCTGATTCATTATGGGACCTGTTGCATTGATTTGAATGAGCAGAATCAAGGTCTACAAATACCACACTGCTTTTTGGGTGCTGGTTCAAAATCAAGACTATCCGAAAAGTCCTACTCCTGGGGCTTGGTAGCTTGGCAGTTCTGCATCTTGCTCAAAGTTAAAACCCCCCCCCCCCCCCCACCGCTCCCTTGCTGTTTTCTATTTGTGGCATGTTTACTAAAGTGCGCTGTTAGGCAGCATGCTGACTGCACAGCAAACTCCACATTAACTATTAGCATGGGGCCTCATGGTACAATTCCCATGCTAACTGGGTAGTACATGACTGAGTGGGGACTGGGAGGGTTAGGAGCAGTAGGTGGGCAGTGGCAGTGCAGCGTGCTTAGTGCAGCTGTTATGGGTATGCACTAATCACAAATGATGCGTGGTAGTGGTGGTTAGTGCACCCATATGCTAGTGGTGATAAGTGCACATGCATGCCGTTTAGCATCATGTAGCATGTTACCAATGTGTTAATGGTAGGGGGATGATTGTACATCCCCCCAGTTAATGTGGGTCTCCACACTAGTTTTGTGCCACAAACGTGCACCACAGGCATGCACTTCTGTAAACATGCCCTTATATTATGACTCACAGTGTTAAAAAGTAAAAAATAAAAAAATAAAAAAATAAACAGGCTACCGATAATGTTAAATTGTGGACAGTGCATGATTTCAGAATTTGTAAATATTTTTCTTATACTTTCAGAATGTTATCTCTATTTTTCTTTGCTTTTCTAACAAATACAGTGTTGTAAAAGTCAGTCTCTCTCATGCTGGCTCTCTCTTTCTCTCTGCCCCCCTCACCCCTAGTCTCTTTTTCTCTCATGCCCTTGATTGACTACCAGGTCAGAATAAGAACTTAAGAGCAGTGAAATCAGAACCAGACCGCACCTGTCCCCACTGTGGCCAGCAGCGAACTGAAATAAAGCACTTATGAAACTGCTGTGATCATAACCTTCAAAACCCTGAACTCTCCCAGCTGTCTGCTTTTCCAAAGGGAGACTCTACTTTCCGGGGGGAGGGCACCAGCACCAGAGCCTAGTAATCTATTTCTAACTGAATGTTGTCATTTTGGGAAAGGATAAAACATCTCTAAGCATAAAGTTCCATTTTTAACAACAAAGCTTCTGAAAATAGATACGACTTACAGATTTGGTTCGGGAGATTACGGCCTGCCAAGGGAGGGATCACTGTGTGCATCTGAAACTCGGTGCATTTGCTTTAAGGAAAAATGATTACAGGCTTGATAAATATCTGTATTAACAATGATGATGCTTTACTCACTCTCCTGATAAAATTAATATTTCTTCCTGGTACACTTTTGCTGAAAACCTTTGTACAGCAATGTTCAGACTGGGACAAAGCCCATAGGCAGTATATCTTATTTGTGGACTTTACAGCAATTGTCAAAAAAGAGATTGTGTACATATTTTCTCTTGTCCTCATGGACTTTTTCATCTTCTTTGTGTGTAGGTACTTTTCTCATGGACAATAACATGTATAACAAGCTCCCTGAAAGGAGCCATATATTCAGAAAGTTCATTGGAAAGTTTCTCAGTTATTTTTCACAAATTGAATAAATGCTGAAGAACCATTTTCTAGGAGTTTTGCCTTGTGTTGCCTTGTTTCTTGTACAGATAGAGATTTACAAAAAATATGTGGTGTAGTGCACCTTCTATGCAAGCACTTTTACATTATTGGAGCCAATATTTAATTGGGTGGCCAGCTTATAATTAGAAACCCCTAAAGCACGTATGAATGGAGGAGTAGCCTAGTGGTTAGAGCAACTGCCTCCTACCCAGAAGATTAAGGAGTTGATCTCAGTGGCACTCCTTGTGACCTTGGGCAAGTCACTTTACTTTCCATTACCTAGGAAGAAAAGACCTGGCAATCTACTTCTGGAGATACATTGCCAAGAAAACCCAGAGGCAGCTGGGTCGCCAGGAGTCAGCATTGACTAGACAGCACTAAAAGAAAAAAAAAGTTGATATTTCAAATTGTACAAATTTTCAGGAGTTCTATATGTTTAGTTGGTGCCACTCAATATATGGGTATAAGCAGAATATCCACTTAAGTGTGAAATCTGATTTTGCATAGGGACGTTCATAATTTCTAAGCTATTCTGCAAAAGGTCTGCTGAACACAGAGGAAGCCTTTTACTAAGCACTACCAACCAGTTATGTGGTCATGGTGAATGCCAATGCGTGGGCATGCCAGCTATGGACTGCCAAATAGCACATTTACTGGCACTCTTGTAGTAACGCAGAGAGTGGGAGGTCTAGTGGCAGAGTGTGGGCATGGAGAGCATATTAGCTCATGAGTGCACTTAACATGGCAATTAGCAGGAGTGCACCAAACGATACTTCTATGGGTTTGTTAAGTGTGCCTGCATTAAAATACTCAGCCACATGATAGCTAATACAGAAGCTTTGCACTTAATATGCGCTTGTAACACTGGTTAAGCCAGCAAAATCATAGCAGGCTTTAGTAAAAGAACACCAGAGCCTTTTGTAAAACACATATATGGCAGCAGAGAAATACACACGTACTGTAATTTCCTAAATGTACAGCGGAAGCAAGTATTTTAGAAAAATATGCATGCACAAGGAGTGGCATCACTCCTAAAGGCAAATTATTACACGTTTAAGTTCATTTTCAATACCAGAACTCTGCACACTCTGTAAATAGTTTTAGTTCATAGTTTTATGTACACAGTTCTGTTAATCATTGAATCTCTGACTGTTATAGTCTGTTCTATGTAATAATGTTCTTCATTGTAAACCGCCCCTGATGTCTGGAAGGGGCGGTATAGAAGTAAATGCCAAATAAATAAATAAATACAAAGATTAGCACAATTGCCCTTTCGATCAGTCTTCTGAGGAAGCAGTTTGCTGATGCTTATGCATACTAAAGAGGAGGCATACAAAATTGTGAATACACATATGTTTTAGAACAGCAAAACCATACCCAGAAAATGCCCTCTTAGAACATATGCATCTATACATGTAAATAGAGGATTGTAGAATTGACATTTATGAAGTTTATATTCTTAAATGTTGTGATTTGCACATACAGATGCTGCACAACCGTTCTAAAATGGCCTCCATAGTCTATACATTTAAGCAGCAATATTCAGCCGCTACCTGTATAGATTATACATTTAGCTGTGCTTCAACTTACAGCTGCTTTTTTGGACAACACAACTAAACATTTAATCTATATGTGTAATGATCAAAAATTGCCACTTACATGCATCAGCTATATCAGTGCATTTTTCCTAGCAAAAAGGTTGCCAGTACTCATATGCAAGGCTCTTTCATTAATAAGTGAAGGCCATAGGTAATTTAGCAAGCAAAGAAAAAGTGGCGGTACTCGGTACCATCCAATATCCCTTCAAAAAAGATTCTGGACTATACATGCAAGTGGCACCACCTCTGAAACATCCTAAATCCAGCTCCTGTTTTCCAAGTAGAATTCTGGATGTAGTAGAATCCGAGCCAGTACTTCCATTATGCAAACGACAGCAACAACTCTATGGGGGTTCCACTGATGCCCCTCTCTGGGATGTGCAACAACAGCAATGGCAGCAGACAGTCCCACAGTGCTTATCTTGAAACTTTGATACCACCCCTCCGATGACCAATGCCAACCCCCTGTTTGCAAGCAGGAAGTCATCATCGGGTGGTCCTAGGGGGCGAAAGTAAACAGCCCCACAGTGCCAAAGTTTCAAGGTCCAGTAAGCGCCGGGGGACTGTTTGCTGCCATTGCCACTGCTATGCTGGAGAGGGGCAGCAGCAGTGACAATGGGCACTGGAAGGAGGGAGGGGATGTAAGGGATGAGGTTCATCTAGGGCACCTTGTCTCCTTGCGCCGGCCCTGATAAGGGTAATTTTCTCTAAGTAATTTTCACATGTATGTGGCCACCTATGCTCAAAAACAGCCTCTTAAAAAATATGGACTAACATAAAAGTTAGCCAGGAGCGTGGTCAGAGTGGAGCATGGGTGCACATTCATTTTGAAATTCCTCAATCCACACATGAACTTGTGTACTTTACATGTGCTAATAAACAGGTATAAATGTCCATACCTAAATTTATGCATTTATTTCTCCATACTTTTTACCCATATTATCGAAAAGTCTACTTCTTACACTAGTATTTTATAAAAACACATATGTGCCTAAGGAACATGTCTACTAAACGACAGCAGAGTTTGGCGACTCACAATGCGTTAGCTGCCAAAACTGCAGGAAAAGGGAAAACCCCTGTGGTATTTTCTGGGGGCATTCCTGGGATAGCCCCTGCAGATATCACGGAGGACTGGATTTTCCACAAAGATCTGGCATTACCAGCCTCGATAGGTTTCATGGGAAAAGTCCCGCAGTGCCTGCTGAAACAGGTACTGTGGTTCCCCAAGATTAGCTCTGTGCTCCAATCACTACCATGCCCTCCCTTTCTGCAGCAGTGATCAGGCCTTCCCCTTCACAATATTGCCAGTGCCATGGTGTTGCGATTCACTGCGACAACAATGTTATTGTTAAGTACTGTCGAGTCGATGTTGACTCATGGTGACCCTCTGGATAGTTGTCCTAAACTTTGTTCGGTCTTCGGCCAAATGGCTCATTGTTGATAGAGTAATGTCTATAGCTGCTGTTAATGTATCGATCCATCTCACTGCCAGACTTCCTCTTTTATGGTGACCTTCTGCCAAGCATTATGTCATTCTCCAATGATCTCTCTCTTTGCATGATATGTCCAAAGTATAAAAGTCAAAGTCTTGTCATCTGAGCTTCTAAGGAAAGCTTAGGTTTGATCTCCACTAGTACTGAATGGTTTGTTCTTCGGGCAGCCCACGGTATACACAGCATTCATTACCAGCACCATAATTCAAAGACATCAATTTTCTTCCTGTCTAGATTTTCACTGTCTAACTTTCATATTCATATGACATTATTGAAAATATCTTGGCATGGACAAGTCAATTCTTTGTATGGAGAGAGACATCTCTGCTCTTGAGGATCTTGTCTAGGTCCTTCATAGCCATTATATAAAGAGCAATACATCGTCAGATTTCTTGACTGCTAGTCCTTTCTTTATTGATTGTTGATCCAAGTGTTAAAGCTGTCAACTATTTCAATTTCTTCTCCAGCAATGAAGAACATATTGATTTTGCCAGTTGTCAGGATCTTTGTCTTCTTAACGTTAAGGTGCAGACCATTTTAAGACTATATTCCTTGATCTTGAGAAGCAAATGTTTCAAATTGTCTTCACTTTCAGCCAGTAATGTGGTATCATCAGCATAGCAAAGGGTGCTGATGAGTCTTCCACCAATCTTCACACCTCAGTTGTCTTCATACAGTCCTGCTTCTCTGATGATTTGTTCTGCATATAAATTAAAGAGGTAGGGGAAAAGTATGCAGCCTTGCTGTACACCTTTGCTGATTTTAAACCATTTTGTTTCTCTTTGTTCCATTTGAACTGTTGCTTCTTGATCAATGTAAAGGTTGTGCAAGAGGACAATCAGGTGTTTTGGTATACCCATGCTTCTTAACGTGGCCCAGAATTTCTCATGGTTTACACAGTCAATAGCCTTGCTATAGTCAATAAAACTCATATGGATATCCTTTTAGTATTGTTTTGTCTTTTCAAGGATCCATCTCATATCCGTGAAAATATCTCTCATTCCTCACCCTTTCCTGAACCCTGCTTGCACTTCAAGCAGTCCTCATTCTGGTTATGGTTGTAGTCTCAACTGAATGATCTTGAGTAGAATCTTGCTGGCATGTGGGATCAGAGTGATTGTGTGATAATTTCCACAGTCAATCAGGTCACCTTTCTTCGTTATTGGCAACGACAATATTAAAAACAAAAGTGCTGGCCTCCATGTGATCTATATTATTCAGTGTCCTGCAACACCATCCCCCCCTAGACAGCTCCCGATCTCCATCAGAAGCTGCCCGGGGGGGGACTGGTACACCACCAGAGCTAAACATCATCCAAAGCCCCCTCCATCCCCATCCCCACAATCCACTAGTTGAAGGGGGGCACTGCAGGACTCTCCCTTCCCCTCCAATGTCCCAATTACAAAAAAAATCTCCCTTCTAGCTAGCTGGCAAAAGGGAGCCTCATGGCCCCTCCACCCCATATCCCTCCAAAGGCTTACCTTTGGAAAAACTGGTGATCTAGTGGGTCCACAGGGCAGGAACGGTCCTCTCTGTTCTTGTCTCATTATCCAGCCATTTCAAAATGATCTGATCACAAGGTGCTGCCCTCTATCCTGATGCTAGGGGGCAGCACCAAGAGATTGTGGCCATCTTTGTTAGGGACATTGAGGAGGATAGGATCATTTGGGGTGCAGAAATCCAAAGGAGCTATACACAATAGGATACGAAAGACTGGTATGTATGGACCAAGAGAGGGACCTTGGAGTGATAATATATGAGGATCTCAAGGTAGTCAAGTAGTTTGACAAGATGGTGGCCAAAGCCAGAAGGATGTTAGGCTACATACAAAGAGAAATAACCAGCAGGAAGAAGATATTACTGCCTCTGTAAAGGTTGCTGGTGAGGCCTCACTTGGAGTATTGTGTTCAGTTTTGGAGACTATACCTTATATAGGATATTAAAAGACTTGAAATGGTTCAGAGGAAGGCGGCCAAGATGATATAGGGCTTGCGCCAGAAGGCATTTGAGAAAAGACTTGAAGACCTAAATATGTATACTCTAGAGGAGAGGAGAGACAGAGGGGCTCTAATATAGACCTTTAAATACTTAAAGGTTATCAATGAACAAGCAAACCTTTTTCAAAGATGGGGAATGCTTGGAATGCCTGGAATGCCCTCCAAAAGGAGGTGGTGAGAGCAAAAACAGTGAAGGAACTCAAAAAGGCATGGGACAGACACAAAGCATCACTACATGGCAAAAGGATGGAATCAAAGCAAATTTAAATAACTTCATAAATAAAGAGAGGTAACCCGCCTATCAGGTAAAATCTTAAGCAAAGTCATAGAGGGGGAGCAACCCACACAAAGTGACAGTTGCATCTCAACAACTTTAACCATCTTACTGGGCACACCAGATGGATCAGACTAGTCTTCATCTGCTGCCATTTACTATTTATTTATTTTACAGTTCTTATATACCGCGTTCTTTGTCATCAGTGCGGTTTACATTAAACAATATAACACTCGGACAGTCAAATCTGACCTAAGTTTACATATAACAGGGGAAATAGCATGGATTAGAACTGGGGAAACTATTTACATCTTAACAGTTACCAAGCTGGTAAGCTATTTACAAAAGAGTACATCTTACTATGCTACTATGTTACAATGTCCAAGTACCCGGTTCTGTGGGCATGCAATTCAGGGACATCTACATTTGTAAAATGGCCTACCAGGGCTGGTGCTAGGTTTTCTGGCACCCCCATTCAACCCATAAATCAGTGTCCTCCTTCCTTATTTGCCACTCTTCCACTGGCATGTTCTCTCTATGCCCTTTTCTTCCACTGTCAACTCCAGACTGATCCATTCACCTTGCTGCTCCTTATGCCTGGAACAAACTACCCAAATCTGTACATCAGGATTCATCTCTTCCACTTTTCAGATCCATGATAAAGGCTAACTTCTTTTAGGCGGCTTTTGGATCCTGATCCCTTGTTTTCCTTGTGTGTCCTTACCTTTCCCTATTTGTACCCTTATTCTCTTCTATTGTATTGTCTGTATTGATTAGATTGTAAGCTCTGAAGAGCAGGGACCATCTTTTATATGTATCTGTACAGTGCTGCATATGCCTTGTAGCACTATATAACTGATTAATAGTAGTAGTAGTAGTTGATGATTCGTAGTTACATCCACAATGCTGTTTTTGATAGCATCTTAGTTTTAATGTTTTTTTCACATTTTGCCTTTTATTTTTCTCATTTTTTACAATTTTTCAATATTTTGGCACCCACCAAAAAAGATTGCACTCCCCTGCCATGCTTACCTTGCTTACTGTGATGCGCAGGCATTGCAGTCTACTTAGCCTTGCTATCTATGTGGGGCCCACACCAGAACCGGTTGCTTGCACATTCAGTTTTGGGGTGGGGGTGGGGATGGGCAGATTTATTTAATTTATTTTATTTGCTGCATTTTTACACAGCTAATGGTAAACTTCTTAGCAGTTTAGAATCCATTTGGGGAGCAGGTTAAAAACACAGAGTTTAACAGGATAAGAAAGGACAGGACAAATCAAAATTAGAGACATGGTGATTGTTGGACAACTATATCAATCAGAGACAGCTAAAACATAAAGCCAAGCACATGAGGGATAAATGAGAAGTAAAAGGAAAAGGATAGATGAAGACTTTGGCTCACTGAAAGGCATGCTCAAAGAACCAGGTTTTTAGTTTTCGAAAAAGAAGCTAACCTTTGGGCATGTTCCTCAGTTTTAAGCTTTAAATTGTCAGATGCACTCAAGTAAGTTAACAGTCTTTCAGAGTTTTGCTGTATTCTCACAGAAATATCAGAGGTCTAACGAGCAATGGCAACAGAAAGATTTGCAGTGGTCTCCCAAATAGTCTCCAAGGTTATCCTCTTGGGACATGAGAGAGAAAAAGAAATTGGACTAGATGCAACCGCGCAAACTTCCAACAACTCGCCCACGCCAAGGTCATTGGCCAAGGGTATCCCAATCATTAACACTCCTCCTGAGGAACCACCAGAAGCACCGGAGGCTACTACCCACTCCCAAGTCATTGAGTCCTCATGCATTGGGCCCTGTTCAATGATACCTTCTGACATAGCGGGCCCTAAAATGTCTGGCGGAGGAGTAGGATCTCTCAGGCATGGCAGCGGGGTCCATGCTTCAGGAGATAGAGTGGTATCCAAGTTGGAAAGCTGTGGGGTCTTCTTCTTGCCCCCAGCAGCCAAGCCTGCATGAGTCTCCTGCATTGCAGCCTTGGGGACCCCAATATATCAGTCCATAGGGCCGGTCACCACAGGCTGAGATTCCGTGAGGTAAATCTTAGCTTTTCCTTTCCATTTAGGCATCAGGGAAATGGAGCACACTTCTCATGCAGCCATCATGAAACCAACCCCCTAACATGCTGCCTTATAAATACATGGCATAAATGCAAACATAGATAGAATAGAGAGTGCTCTAAGGCACATACTTTTGGTTTTTCACTGTACATAATGGTTATGCAAAAATGTAAAAACAGGTAAAAATTGAAATTGCCCCGATGTTTAGCGTCATTTAGTGCTGGAAAAATGATGAAGCCTTAAAACCAATAAATGAAATATCTTATCATGTAGGAGAATTTCCATAGTAATTGTGCTTTTATTGAGAAATTCTGCAAATCCTTGGATAATATCCGAACAGCATCAAAGGTTAAAAACTCAACACTCTTCTAAATTAATTTGGAATGTAGCAAAGTCCAGTTGGAAAACTGGACAGGAAATAGATGGCACCTGGAAAGGAAGAATTGTAAAACCATTTTCATACTGTCTCACCTGTGTAGTGCAAATTGGCTGTCCGAGCCCTGCATTTCCTTGATGCACCTGAAAGTTTGCATTTTGTGGAGCAGGGATGTGTATTCATTAATGCATATTTGATTTGTTAGTGTGTCTTAAAAAATACAGTGCATGCTAAATCAATGTAACATGCATTAGCCTATAAATTAATGTGGTTAGCCCATGGTAAAACATTTTAACAGATGTTAAAATTGTTGTTTTTTTTTAAATAAAAATGAACATGTAAAACAAACCAAAAAGAATCCGAAAATCAGGATAAAAGGCCAAACAAACTGAAAATGAATTGAAAGATTTTTCCTCATGCACATCCCTAAAGAGAAGGTATTCCTAAGGATCATTCTAGGTCAGTTGGGCCAACCCAACCTAGGCAAACTAGGCAATCACCCACAGTGGCAGATTCGAGAAGGTGGTAGTAAAAAGCAGGGCATTCAAAGCTAAACAATAGATTCTGACAGCTAGTGGGGTCAAAAGGCTTAAGGTTTGCCTAGGACTCCTTGAAACAACTCTTGACTAGCCCTGGATCTGAACCTGTGACACTCCACACATATACACACCAACTGTGTGTGTTGCACCACAGTGCTGCCTTATGAGGATAACAGCTCCTTCTGCTGACATGACCAGGACAAGGCTTCTGTCTGCTACAGGCTTGTGCCACTTCCCATGCCACTACCAACACCCCACCGTGCAGACATGCCCATGCATTGTCAGTGGTGGCGGTCGCAGTCACAGCATTTTGAACATGCGGGTTTGGCAGGCACCTTGGGCACAAGGTTTGGATGGAGGGGCAGGGGCACATATGGACAGTCGCACAGCCCCCCGACCAGCTGCCCATGCAGTGGCCCCATCACCACCTGCCACTGATATGCCTCAGTGGGAGAATGGCAGCCACTGCTGTGGTATTTCCCGGGGCAGCTGCATTTTCCAGCTACCTGGAGGGCTACAGCTTCTGGCACTATCGACCTCTTCCCCCACAGCTGGGTTCTGTGACAGTGTGAGTGTGTGTGTGTGGGGGGGGGGGGATAGATAGCCTGGATCTCTGCCTGGGATGCCAGGACCCTTGGACCGCCCCTTCTGGCACATTACCTTTCCACAGCAGCAGCAGCAGGACTGTGTGCTGCCACTGTCACTGTGGGATTATGACGAATGTCACAGATGATTCTGCGGATGGCAGAATACACCTTTGTGGAGAGGCTAAAAAGGTTGGGGCTCATCAACCTGGGGAAGAGACGGCTGAAGGGGGATATGATAGAGATCTAGAGATTATTGATAGGAGTGGAATAGATAAATGTAGGTCACTTTTTTATGACATCAGACTGTGGACAGACTAGGGGACCTGCAATGCAGCTACAGTGTAACCAGGGCCGGATTTACCTTGAGTGAGGCCCTACGCCAACAAAAATTGTGGGCCCCCAGCAGGGGCGGCCCAAGGGGGGTGCGGACCTCATTTGCATAAGGGGCCTCATTTGCATAAATATTTGCATAATGTTACCATATACTAAACTTTTAGTAAACGTGCCTCTTAATGAGTGTATGGATAAAGAAAGACTAAAAGATTTCTACATTACTATAATCCAGTGCCACTGCCAGACACATTAGGAACTACTACAAACACTGCCCATAGTAAACCCGCCGTATCCTAACAGCACTACCAGGACTCACAAGCACCATACTCTACCAATCAAAAGGCAACACTGCAAATATTAAACCAATACATTTCAGAGAACAACAATACATGACCTACTGGGGAAAGAGAACAAGTGGCAATGTTCAAATAGGAATTATATAAACAGAACACCTCAGCTCAGTTACACATGCAGAACATAGGACCATCACCAAACAAGTAAATCACAATTTAGAAATAGGAAGACAATAATTAAACTGGGAAATCCCAAAAGCCAAACTTGGAATGTACAACACTGTAGAAATAAAACAATACATTAATTTGCTCTTGTACTAAACAAAGCACAGATGTTAATGATGCACATTTACCAGAGCTGACATATTCCAATTAATAAATTCAAAATAAAAGAGATATTTTTCTACCTTTTGTGGCATTTTTTTCAGCTGCAATTGCTCCAGCCACTTTCTTCTGGTTTCTTCGTGTCTTCTGCTAACTCTCCATCGTCTGCTGTCCATTTGTCCTTTCTTCTCCTCTTCTAGATTTTTTCCTTCTCTCTCTACATCTGCTTTTAACATACTAATCTTTCTCCTTTTTGCTCTTTCCTCATTCCTATTTTCCATCCACTCAAATATTACCCCTCCATCCTCAATCCCCAACTTACTCTCCCAATACCCGGCCAATTGTAGATTTTTTTTATCCCTCCCACACAAAATATTTTTCCCTTCTCCATTTTACTCTTCCAGCCCCATCCCATTCTAATCCTCCCCCAACATCAGCTCCCTTCTAGTTCCCAGCCTCACCCAGCATCCATTCCCTTCTAGTCCCTGCATCAGCCCATTTCAGTCCTAGCCATCCATCAGCCCATTTCCAGTCCTAGCCCCCCCATCACCCCCCACTTACAGTCCCTTACCCCCCATCACCCATTTCAGTCCTTAACCCCCCATCACACCATTTTCAGTTTAAGCCCCCCATATAAACCCATTACCAGTCCTAACCCCCCATCAGCCCACTTCCAGTCCTAACCCCATCAACCCATTTCCAGTCAGCCCCCCATAGCCCATTGCCAGTCCTACCCCCCCCCATCAGCCCACAGCCCAGTACCAGTCCGTAACCCCATCATCCCCACCTCCAGTTTTAACCCCCCAGCCCATTTCCAGTCCTAGCCCCCCCATAGCCCATTACCAGACAACCCCCATCAGCCCACAGGCCATTACCAGTCTTAACCCCCCCAACTCCCATTACCAGTTCTTACCCCCCCTCAACAGCCCATTTCCAGTCCTAACCCCTTCAGCCCACCTCCAGTCTTAACCCCCCCAGCCCATTTCCAGTCCTAGCCCCCCCCCCATAGCCCATTACCAGACAGCCCCCATCAGCCCACAGCCCCATTACCAGTCTTAACCCCCCAAAGCCCATTGCCAGTTCTAAGCCCCCCCCCACAGCCCACAGTCCATTACCAGTCCTAACCCCATCAGCCCACCTCTAGCCTTAACCCCCCAGTCCAGCCCATTTCCAGCCCCAGCCCCCCAATAGCCCATTACCAGCCCTACCCCCCCCAGTCCATTACCAGCCCCAGCCCCCCCAATAGCCCATTACCAGTCCTACCCCCCCATAGCCCATTACCAGTCCTAACCCCCCCCATAGCCCATTACCAGTCCTAACCCCCCCCCCTAGCCCATTACCAGTCCTACCCCCCACGGCCTAAAGTAAAATTTAATTAAAAAAAAAACCTGGTGGCTGCCGCCGCGGGGCCCCCTCTGCTGCCGCGGGGGCCCCGTCTACAAGCTGGTCGGGTCGGGTCCGGTCGGGTCTCTCTCCCTCCCTCGCTGCAGGCTGCAGGCTGCGAGAGACGCATCTTCGCGTCTCTCGCAGCCTGCAGCGAGGGGAGGGAGGGAGGGAGAGAGACCCGACCGGACCCGACCCGACAGCTTGTAGACGGGGCCCCCGCGGCAAGCAGAGGGGGCCCCGCGGCGGCAGCCACCAGGTTTTTTTTTTTTAATTTAAATTTTACTTTTGGCCGGGGGGATAGGACTCCTACCCCCCCCCCCCCCCCCCCCCGGCCAAAAGAAAAATTTAATTTAAAAAAAAAAACCTGGTGGCTGCCGCCGCGGGGCCCCCTCTGCTGCCGCCGGGGGCCCCGTCTACAAGCTGGTCGGGTCCGGTCCGTCGGGTCTCTATCCTCCCTCGCTGCAGGCTGCGAGAGACGCGAAGGGAGAGAGCGTCTCCTCTCGTCCTGTGTTAAGCCCGCAGGGGCTGATGGGAAATCCCATCAGCCCCTGCGGGCTTAACACAGACGCGAGGAGCACGCTCTATCTTCGCGTCTCTCGCAGCCGGAGGGAGGGAGACGAGACCCGACCCGACCCGACCAGACACACGACCCGACCATCTTGTAGACGGGGCCCCCGCGGCAGCAGAGGGGGCCCCGCGGCGGCGCCACCAGGTTTTTTTTTTTAATCGAGTTGAAAAAAAAAAAAACCTGGTTCTATTTTTTGTGGGCCCCTGCCGGTTGTGGGCCCTACGCCATGGCGTACATGGCGTATACGTAAATCCGGCCCTGAGTGTAACCCATTTGGGTATTCTAGGTGAACACATTTTTTCAGTCAGAGCGTGATCAGACCCTGCAATCCATTATTGGAGGTTGCGGTAAAAGCTGGGGCTGAAAGTTTGGACGGGTTCCTGGGTAACGGGCCATAAACCATTGCTACACAGGACCTGAGCTATGCACTGCTTGCCCCTTTACAAAAATTGGGGATCCTATGTGTCTTTTGGGGAAACAGCTAGGTACTTGTGACCTAGATTGTGTACTGTTTGACACAGGATATTGGGCATGATGGACTTTGGTCTGACACATTTTGGTTATATTTTGTAGTCGTATGTTCCTATGTGCCATCTAGGCAGGGCTTCCCTGTCTGTGCATCACATTGCAGATGTAAAATGGGCTCTCTCTCTACAAAAAACATCCTTTCTGCCAGGATTTCAGTTGCGTTAGGGTTCCTGCCATTAAGCTGCCTACGTTAAGAGAGCAAGCCTTGTTCCTGCCCACTCCCCGCCCATTGATCCCAACTCTCTGTCCTGTGCATGCCTTGTCTCCAACCACAGCTACCGTTAGTACGTGCTAAAGTGGCTGGTACAGTTAACGTGCGCTAAAGTGGCTTTTTGCATGCGTTAAGGTGCAGTGCACAGTTAGCACACGCTAACCACACTTGCTCCTTTATCACTGTTTAGTAAACATACCCCTAAATGAATATTTTGCTTCAGTCTTTACTAAATAAGAAGTAGGAAACTTACCCATTCCAGAATGATATTTAAAGGAGATATATCAGAGGAATTGAAACAAATCTCAATAAATCGGGAAGATGTAGTACAGTTAATCGATAAACTACAGAACAGCAAATTACCTGGATTGGATGGCATATATCCAGTGTGCTGAAAGAACTGAAATATGAGATTGTAGAAGTACTATTAGTAATCTGTGATCTATCATTAAAATCATCTGTAGTACCCAAAGATTGGAGAGTGTCCAATGTAACACCAGTTTTTAAAAAGGGTTCTGGGGTGATCCAGGAAACTATTGATCCACTAGTGAGCCTGACATCAATAACGTGTAAATTGGTGGAAATTATTATAAAAAACAAAATTACTGAAAATGCAGATAGTCATGGTTTAATGGCAGAAAGCTAACATGGATTTAGCCAAGGAAAGCCTTGTCTCACCAATCTTTTATATCTTTTTGAAGGTGTGAATAAACAAGTAGATAAAGGTGAGCCACTTGATGTGGAGGCCTATTCTAATTTGGATGTCCCGGCCACCTATGTGTCTAGTCGGAACCAGACGCACAGAGGTAGATGGGATTCTGATCCCGCTGGGCACGTTTAGCCCCCACGGGATCAGAATCCCATCTAAGCCTGTATGTACAGGCTCGGACCTGATTCCGGTCAGCCTGTACATATAGGCACCTACCCAACTAACTCAGCCAAAGCTCTGGAATGGATCTGCAGTGCCATGGGGTCTGGTTGCCATGGCACTATGACTCCATTCAGGAGCCTCGATCCCCAGTCGCCGACGACTTCATTCATTCCCCACAGACTGACCCCAATCTGCCTTCCCAAGGCCAGGGTCAAGCTGTGGGGAATCTCCTGCACCCCCTCCACCCTTTCATGTGCCCCAGGCCTGCCATCCCCTGCCATCTAGGGGAACTTATTCCACCTCAGAGGTGGAATAAGTTCCCTGTCTACTCTGCCGGCCCCAGACATTCAGGGTTGACATCAGAATCAGCCCTGTACGTCCAGGGCCGCAGACCGCCCACTGTCCGCCCTAACCCTGCCTCCACTCCACCCCATCCCGCCCCCATCTAGCTTCCCGTACAAACTCCCTGTTTGTTCAGGGAGCTTAGTCGGGGACAGAATAGACCCCATAGTGTATCTTAATTTTCAGAAAGCCCCTCATGAGAGACTCTTGGAAAAATTAAAGAGCCATGGGATTGGAGGCAAAGTATTATTGTGGATTAGGAACTGGTTAAAAGATAGGGAACAGAGAGGAGCACTAAATGGCCAATTTCCTCAATGGAGAACGGAGAATAGTGGCGTACCCAAGGGATCTGTGATTGGTTTGAACATATTTATAATGACCTGAAAATGGGAATAACGAGTGAGGTTATCAAATTGGCAGATGACACAAAACTATTCAAAGTTGTTAAAACACAAGAGGACTGTAAAAACATTGCAAAAAGACCTTGATAGATTGGGAGACTGAGAATCCAAATGGCAGATGACATTTAATATGGACAAGTGCAAAGTTATGCACTTATGGAAGAAGAACCCAAACTATGATTATACACTGCAAGGTTCCACATTAGGAACCACCACCCAGGAAAAGGATTTAGATATCATTGTGGATAATACGTTGAAAATCTCTAACAAGTGTGCAGCGACGGCCAAGAAAGCAAATAGAATTCTAGGAAGCATAAGGAAAGGAATGGAAAATAAAATGAAGGATATTATAATGCCTCTGTATTGCTCTAAGGTGCGACCATGCCTTGAATATTATGAGCAATTCTGGTCACCATATCTTAAAAAGAATATAGCAGAATTAGAAAAGGAACAGAGAAGAGCGACAAAAAAGGCTAAAGAGGGTGTAAGAATATGTCTATGAGGAAAGGCTTAAAAAGTTAGGGCTCTTCAGCTTGAAAAAGAGATGGCTGAGGGGAGCAATGTTCCCGCTAAGTTGTGCTGAGTCCTCTGCTGGCATTCCATAGGGACCTGCCTATGCCCCACAGTCCTAAGTGTGATCGCTTTTGCCATCGCTTTGCACCTCCTCCCACCAGCAGAGGACTCAGCTCAGCATAGCAGAAACATTGTAGGCGAGATAGGATAGAGGTCTATAAAATAATGAATGGAGTAGAACGGGTAAATGTAGATCAGTTGTTTACTCCTTCAAAAAGTAGAAAGAGCACGGGACACACAATAAAGCTACACATTTAAGACTAATCAGACAAAATATTTTTTTCACTCAATGCGTAATCAAATTCTGGAATTTGTTATCAAAGGATGTAGTAAAGGCTGTTAGTGGAGCTGAATTAAAAGAGGCTTGGACAAGATCCTGGAGGAAAAGCTTAAAAACCACTATTAAGGAGGACCAGGGAAATCCACTGCTTACACATTGAACAAGCCACATGGAATCTGGATACTTTTTGGGAAACTGACAGGTACTTGTGACCTGGACTGGTCACTGTTGGAAACACGATACTGGGCTTAATGAATCCTTAGTCTAACCCTGTATGGCATATCTTATGTTCTTATGTAAAGGACATGAAATGAAGCTGTGAAGAGGTATCGGGTTTGGAGGAGATCAACTGTGTTAGGACTAACATTTGCCATGCTGGACTGCTACCTGAGATTACCTGCGTTTTTGCTTTTGAGGCAGATAGGCATGAGGAGGAAATCCCAAGGAAGGACCCTACTGCTCTTTAAAAGAGCTGTGGCCACATAAGCAGTTTGGCATGCTATCAGGTTTAGAGGAGAGCAACTGTGTTGGGACTAGCATCTTCACCACTGGACTGCTACCTGGGATTGCCAGTGCTTCTGCTTTTGAGGCAGACAGGCATGAGGAGGACATCCCCAGGGAGGATCCTACCATTCTTTAAAAGAATTGCAGTTATCACATGCACCCGCATATTGTGGCCTGCAGGTCGCGAAACAAAGGGGCATGACCGAAGGGCCTGGATACGCCCCTTTATTGCCCCTTCGGTGCACCAGAGCAATCAGAGAAGCAGGTGACTGCTGGGATGGACTGCGATGGGTAAACAGAAAAATAAAGGTACTGTCAAGGGGGTTTCAACTTCGACAAAAGGTGGGTCCTATTGATAGACACGTGGTTCCACTGGTGTCCAGCATGCTATCTCCGGATGGAGCATCTTTGAGCTCCAGCATCTGGACCCCCCTGCCATCTCCTGCTCCTCCTTTATCCTCTACTTTTTCTGACGATATTGTAAGTGACTCTGTTTCTGCTGTTCCAATATTGACGCCAGTTTTGCCGGTGGAAAAGATGCTAGTATTCTCCCACCTTCTAATGGGGATATAGCTCTTAAAGACGTCTGGGGAGCAATTAATAATATTGAAATTAGGCTGTCTACAACTGTTTCCTCTATGTATTTTCACTCATAGAATGGTTGAAAAGTTAACCAATTTAGATAAACAGGTTTCTAGTTTGCATAAATCTATGGCAAGGGTCCATTCTCAAACTCAGTCTTGCGTGGCATCTAATGTTGCCCATATTAAAGATTCTTTGGAGACTCACACTAGACTAGAGGCTTTGGAGAACAAGGCATGAGCCAGGAATTTAAGGTTTTTAAATTTTCCTTTTACCCGTTTTCTTTCCCCGGAGATTTTGCTCAAAAAGTATTTTTTGGAAATTCTTAATCTCATGGACGATATTAATGTTACTTTGGTGTTTTGCATTCCTAGAAAGGCTATAGAAGCTATTCTGGGAGAAGAGAATTTGGATCCCTTACGCCCTACACCTAGTCAAGTTTTAACGGCATTCCTAGAAGACTCAGTGGATATTATTAATAATCGTAGTACTTTAGTTGTTAGACTGGGGTCGGAACCTGTTAAATCTCATATACTAAAGTTTTCTTTAAGCATAAAGATGAGCTATTCTGTGGGTATAAGCTTAATGTCTTCCCAGATGTCACCCGTCAGACTCAAATGTGGAGATGTCAATTCTTGAAATTGAAACAGCGAGTCACACAGTTGGGGGCGACCTTTTATTTAAAGTTTCCTTGTAAATGTGTTATTGTCTGGCAGGCTCAGACATATGTCTTTTGGGATGCCTCCCAGCTGCAAACTTTCTGAAGGGATAAAGAGAACAGGTGATTTTGGCTTGGGTAGCTAATTGACATATCTCCTCTTATGGCACTTTAGTGTTTTTAGCGCTATTAACTATTAACTATTGTTCCATGTCACCATAATTGTTTTCCCGATCTGTCTATTGTTCTCTGTTGTCTTGACTAGATTGTAAGCTCTGACGAGCAGGGACTGTCTTTTTGCTTATATTTCTGTACAGCGCTGCGTGCGTAGCGTTATATAAATGCTAAATAGTAGCAGTAGTAGTAGGAGTAGTAGTAGCTTCATTTCTTTTTCTGATTGATATGTTAATAAGATTCCTGATGTTTCTCCCTTGATGTGGGCTTGACTATGTATTTTCTTTTATGGTGCTTATAATTTGTTTCTTTTGTATCTGGATATTGTTTCTTTGTCTAAGTGGCTTTCTAATTTTGAAAATCCTAAAATAAAATAATTTAAAAAATCAACATCAGGAAATACTATAACATTCTTTTACTAATGGGTTCTAAGGTGTTGCAATTAGCGTCAAAACTATGGCATGATCAGGGCTGGTCCATCCATGGTGCGAGAATGTTGTTCACGCAGTACCCTGTGCTTCAGGGGCCCCGCGCCAACAACATCCCGCACATGCTTTTCGGCTCCCAACAGGCCCCAACTCACCTCTCTACAGCCGCTGAAGTGAAGAGGGCTGTTTTTCTTCCCTTCAGCAGCTGTGTTCTAATGTAGGACTCTGGCACGCCAGAGGTCAAAGGACATTTCCTGTTTCCCGGCACTCAGCACACCAGTGGCCTACATTAGAACACAGCTGCCGAAGTGAAGAAAAATGGCGCTCTTTACTTCGGCGGCTATAGAGAGGTGAGCCGGGGCCTGCCTGGCTCCCTCTATAGCCAAGCAAACAGGCATGGGGCTCAGGGGAGGGGGGGCTAGGACTGGAAATGGCTGATGGGGGTGGCTGGGACTGGAAATGGCTGATGAGGGAGCTAGGATAGGACTGGAAGAAGCTGATGGGGGGCTAGGATAGGTCTGCAAATGGGCTGATGGAGGGGCTAGGATAGGACTGGAAATGGCTGAGAGGGGGCTTAGACTGGAAACGGGCTGATGGGATAGGATTGGAAATGGGTAGATGGGGGGGTTAGGACTGGAAATGGGCTGATGCGAGGGGGATTGCAGAATGGGACTAGAAGGGAGTGGATTCTGGGAGGGGCTGGAACTAGAAGGGAGCTGATGCTGAGGGAGGACTAGAAGGGGATGGGACTGGGAGAGTGAGGATGCAGAGGGGAAAAGATATTTTGTGTGGTAGGGAAGAAAAATCTATGATTGGCCTGGTATTGGGAGAGTAAGTGAGGATTGAGGATGGAAGCATGAAATTTGAGTGGATGAAAAAGGAATAAAAAAAGAAATGGAGGAAAGACCAAAGGGGAAAAGATTAGTATGTTAAAGCAGATGTAGAGAGAGAATGGAAAATAAAAACTAGAAGAGAGAGAAAGGACAAATAGACAGCAGATAATGGAGAGTTAGCAGAAGACATGAAGAAACCAGAAGAAAGTGACTGGAGCAATTGCAACTGAAAAATAAAATGCCCAAACAGCAAAAGGTTAAAAAAAACCCTTTTTTTTATTTTGAATTTATTAGCTGGAATATGTCAGCTCTGGGAAATGTGCATCGTTTACGTCTTTGCGTTTTGTTTAGTACAATTTATAGTTTTATTTCTCCAGTGTTGTTGCACATTCCAAGTTTGGCTTTTGGGGTTGCCAAGTTAATTCTTGTCTTCCTATTTTTAAATTGTGATCCCTTGTTCTTTGTTTGGTCACGGTCTATGTTCTGCATGTGTAACCGAGCTAAGGTATTCTATTCATGTAGCTTCTGTAACAGTGCCACTTGTTCTCTTTCCCCAGTAGGAGATGTATTTGTATTCTCTGAGATGTATTGGTTTAATATTTGCAGCGTTGCCTTTTGATAGGTAGGGTTTAGTGCTTTGTGAGTCCTGGTAGTGCTGTTGTGATACGGCGGGTTTACTATGGGTTTTAAACGAGCAGGGTTTATAATATTTCCTAATGTGCTTGGCAGTTGGCACTGGAGAATATATAATGTAGAAATCTGGTAGTCTTTGTTCATCCAGGAACTCTTTAAGAGGCTTAAAGTTAGCACATGTTAACATTATGCAAATATTTATGCAAATGAGGCCCCCAATGAGTCTCTGCACATGCCCCGCACCCCCTTTAGGCCTTCCCTTGGCATGTTACTTGCAACACTCGTATGTTAACTGTTGGAGGTGTGGAAAGCATTTCCCTGGCAGTTCATGCTGAGACCTCTCGCATTGCACATGCAGCATTAGCATAGTTGCACCTAATGCCGACTATTAAAGTGGCATTAAGTGAACCTGTGCAAATACAATTAGCATGTGGTGTTAACACAGCACTAAGCATGCCAAGCTCACCATGCCCACTGTCTGTTCCTTTGCCACCCACTCATGCCTTTAATGCAGTTTGTACAGTTAGCATGGGAATCATCTTGCACCACCTTGAAGATAATCCACAATTCATCAGCTCTTAGTAAACAATCCCTCATTCAGAAAGATCACGACTCCAGGACAAGAAGAATAGCATTGCAAAACTTGTTAAGTGTACCCAAATGTATAACCAAATGCAACCAATCCACATCCTTGCGAGCTTTCTCCTTATTTGCACCCAACCTATGAAACCCTCTATCCCTGGAACTGCGACTTGCTGTCTCCCTCATAGAATTCAAAAGAAAGCTCAAAACACACCTTTTTAAGGACCACTTTGGCACTGACACCTAACTGCAACAATGCTGCGATCATCAGCCCTTTTCTCCCAACCAAACAGCTTGATCTAACACATATGAACAGAAGAAGACAATACGCCAAAATGAGTCTCACCCTTTCCCACCCCCTTCATAAATAGTCTTAAATAGTCTTTTTCCAATGTCCCATGATTGTATATAATTATACCAAATGTTCATCCTCATTTTAGTCCCCCTCCTTAATTGCACTACATGTTAATAATGCTATTCTATTAATGTTATATTGTAAACTTCATGTTCTATGTAAACGTTACGCATTTTGTTCTATGTAAACAGCTTCAGCTGACAGATGAAGTGGTATAGAAGACTTGCTAAATAAATAAATAAATAAAATAACTGTCATGGCCCTGAACTACCTGACAATGTGTGTCCCAGGGTGCCTTTAGCGAAAGGCCTGGAATGCCCTTCCAATGGATATGTTGGGGCAGAAACAGTGACAGAATTTAAAAAGGCATAGGATGGACACAGAGAATCCCTATAGAGCAAGAGGATTGAATCAAAGCAAACAAATAATTTTTACGCTTCGGAAAATAGAGGAGGGTAACCTGCATGGACTGACAGGTACCATTCTAGCCTCATTACGGGGCAGGCTAGATGGATCATGTTGGTCTTTATCTGCCGTCATTTACTATGTTACTATGTGGGGTGACCGTTTTCCTTTTTTCAAAGCAAACCTTTTCCTACTGGGTGCCCTGATTTGTCTATTGCCAGTTATAGTCATCCAACCCATTCCTGTGCACTGGGGCCACCTCCCCTCCTCCAAACAGTGTATCTTGGACACTAAGACAGCTAGTCAGCTGTTCTCCAGCACTCAATATTTCCACAACCAGTTCACTCAACTCAGCTCCTTTACAGATAGGGCTACTGAATGTGCAGTCTCTCTGTTCTAAAACAGCCTCTATTCATGAGCTACTATAGGACTCTAATCTCTCATTACTCTGTTTTACTGAAATGTGGCTGCATCCTGGGGATGAGGATTACCTAGTCCAGGCACTCCTCTCTATTTTTTCATTTATTACTCATCTCCATTTAGAGAGGTGGTGGGGGGGGAGGGGTTGGCTGTTCTTTTTTTCCTCCAATACCTTGGTCACAGAATGCAATTCTTCATTTCTTGTCTACCGTGAATCCATGCTTTTTAGAGTTAATTGTCAGGCAGCAACTGTATGCATTTGGTTAGTGTACTGTCCACCCCAAATGCCCTCTTCTTCATGGAATCTTTTTTATAATTCATTATCAGATATCTACGTTTGCTATTTTTAGTTATTGATCGTGACTTCAACATTTACATGGATGGCCCAGTTCAGTTAAAGAATCTTTTTTTTGGTACTATTTGGCTGATGTGGGGCTCACACAGCATGTCCATGTTCCAACTCATAGTGCAGGTCACACTTTGGACCTTATTTTCTCATCTAGTTCTCTCTCCAATCTAATTATCTCTTTGCAAGCCAATCCTTTTCTCTCGGACTGCCATTATCTTATTCATTTTAATCTCAATGTTCTCTCATCATGCGCCCTCCCCATGGTAACTAGGATTACTACTAGACCATTACATTAAATCTCCCTGAATACCCTTCTTTCTGCAGCTCCAGCTTTTCCCCCGACTTTTCCTAAACTTCCACTATCTGACCAGATTACTACCTGGTTTGTGAGGAATATTTTGATGAAGTGACTCTCCCTCATACTATATGCTCCAGACCCCATTGGAACCAGGCCTAGTTTCATCCAGGGCTGGTGCTTCTGAAGCAACAAACTCAGAAAGCCAAGTGCTCCTGGTGCAAGTCAAAATCCTCTCATGGTCTTCAGCATTGTAAAGAAATACAAAGGGACTATGATTATCAAATCAAAATAGCCAAATAAATTATGTTACCTCCATGTTTTATAAAAGTTCCAGTAAGGCCAGAACTTTATTAAAGTTTTCTACAAATTCCACCTCCAAGAAGATGACCAATTCCTCTCAGAAAATCCTCTCAGCAGACTTACTAGCAGACTCTTTCAAGACCAAAATTGTAGCTATTCACAATGGGTTCCCCTCTTCAACAGCTTGCCCAAACTCATCTTCTGGCTCTTTCTCATCATCAGCTCTTTCAACTACCTTGTCTTTGTTCAATGAATTTTCCATCTTGGAGAAGTTGCTTAATGCTCTTAGGCTTACTTTCTGTTCATCCACCTGACTTAACTAAAGTGGAGGCTATACCATGTCTTCATTCCCTAATTAACCATAATCTTCCATTGGGTCATCTTCCACTGTCCTGAAGCAAGCCATTGTGCACCCCATTTTGAAAAAGCCTTCATTGGACCCATCTCTGTCCATTAATTATCACCTGGTCACTAATTTGGTTTTTTTTGTCTAAGGTGATTGAGAAGGCAGTCTTCCTACAATTAACAGACTTTATTTTTAAAACAAATATACTACATCCAGATTTCATCTCATCATGGAATCTGCTGTAACTGCCCTGGTCAAAGACCTACTGTACATAGTCATCTCGACTCTTATGAAGTTGCCTTGCTGGTTTCTTTAGATCTGTCTGTGGCATTTGATATCATTAGGCATGCTCTCCTACTACATTGCCTCACTAAAATTGGTATCAATGATAAAGTTCTCAAATAGTTTTCTTAATTTTAGGAGGAGTGCACTTTTCAGGTTAAATTTGAGAACACAACTCCCTCTTCATTTTTTTCAGTTCCCTGCAGGGTTCCTTGGGGCTCTTTTCTGTCACTAACTCTTGTCAATAGTTGTCTCTCCCCCCTTCTCATGTTGATACAAGACCTGAGGGTGACCACATTCTGTTATACAAATGATGTTCTCCTTAACTATTACTCCTCCTCTCCTCTTTCACCAGATTTGACCTTTCTTATTACTTGTCTTAATTCAGTTGTAGCTTAGTTGGCAAATCATTACCTCAAGCTAAATCTTTAGAAGTTCCAGGCTCTGTGAATCACCAAGAGTTCTTATATACTGACACATAGTCCTCAAATATCAGGCATTCCAGTGCCTTTGGTAACCTCATTATTGCATCTGGCCATCATATTTGATGCCCAGCATTCATTTGATTCACAAGTTGCAGCCATGATTCATTCTGTTTTCTTTTCTTTGTGCCAGATACATTTAGTTAAATCATTCCTCACTTCAAACACACTGCACTGCCTCATTCATGCCACCAATTACAAACAAATACAGTTAATTCAGAACATTTCCATCCATCTCCTATCCAATGCTTCTCATTATGATCATGTCTCTCCTCTCACTGGCTTCCTCTCCCATATAATTTTCACTTTAAAGTGCTGGTCCTTGCTCACAAAGCTTTCTATTTGGCCTTTCCCTCTATCATTCCTCCTTGTTCACGCCTTACTGCCCAACTAGGTCGCTTCACTCCCAGAATTCCAATCTGTTGGTTATCCATCCTCTTTCCTGTGCTTGCCTCGAAGCATTACATTGGGTGGCGCTCTGTTTCTTAGCCCTGACCCTGTGGAATGCACTCCCAACCCCACTTCAGTCAGAGACCTCTCTTAAGAAATTCAAGGCTTCGCTGAAGACTCATCTCTTTAGCACTGCCTTTCAGGGGATAACATGATGGGGTTGAACAGGCACTGGATGTTGGTGATCTTCTGCTTGTCTCCTTTTTTCTGATCTTTTCTTTCCTGTTTTATTAAAGTTTTATTTTAGATTTGTAAACTACTCTGGTACTACGTCGCATAGAGAAGTATAGTACGTTTTCAATAAACATGAACATAGCGCCTTTTTTTTTTTAATATACATAATGATGCATGTGCAGCACAGTCAGTGAGAAGAGCCATTGCAGAAAGGACATTTTCAAAAGAGAATCTCTGGTTTTAAAATGTGTAAGAGCAGACTTTACAATTTATGCACGTAAGGGTCAGTACTTACATGCATGAGGACTGGATTTAAGAAAACTGGATGTTCAGAAAAAGGAGCTGGGTGAAATAAAGGGTTTTTTTTAAAATTTTTGGATGGATTCAAACACTATGGGGGTCATTCTGAACCATGTTTAGTGGGAATGGACGTCCGGTTGGGACATCCATCCCTGCTAAATGCCCAGGATCGTATTCCCTGCCCAAGCTCCCTGCACATACAGGGGAGCTGTGGATGGGGGTGGGAGGGGGTGGGCTGTAGGAAGAGCGAGTGTGGGGAGTGGGTGGGATCCTAGCCCTAGACATACAGGGCCGATTCCGGTGTCGGCCCTCTACGTCTGGTGTCGGCAATCTAGACAGGGGACTTATTCCACCTTGGAAGTGGAATGTCCCCCTAGATGGCGAGTCATGAATGCTCTGGGGCCAAAAAATGAGGTATGGGGGTGGAGGGGGTACCCCGCAGCCTGACCCTGACCAGGCCTGATCAAGGGTCAAGTGTCAGGGAAAGGACATTTGTGGGATGTGCCAGGGATCAGGACTCCTGCATGAAGCCATGACAAGGAACACCACAACACTGCCTCTTCATGCAGGAGCCTGGCTGGGCTAGCTGGGTAAGTGTAAGGACATCCGTGGTGCCTGAATCGGGGCACATCCTGGATGTCCCAGTCTTATGCCATGATTCTGCTCCCGCTGGGCCGTCTAGCCCCTGTGGGAGCAGAACTGAGTGCATCCCTGGGCTATAAGGATGTCTGGATGTCTGGACGGCCTTGGGTTGCTCATCTCTGAATTGGCCTCCACGGGATCTATTCTAAATCGCATTTAGTGGGTCCAGACATCTGATCCAGACATCCAGACCCACAAAACGCCCGGCTTGCATCCAGGAAACAGAGCTTCTCGCATGTAGATCTGAGCTAAGTGGGGAGCAATTTGGGCGGGAGAGGGTGGGCTTCAGGTGGAGCGAGGGCAGCGCCATGACCCTGGACATACATCATCTTTGTCTCCTCCCATTCCTTCTTCACACATATTCTATGCATGCTACTTTTAATGAAGAAGTAAGCTCAGAAAAAGCAAGTATAACTTTAATAACGAAAGTACGAAAGCATGGTCAATTATTGAGGCTTGTAGTTAGACACAATTGAATATTGTTAGGGCTAATCTGAAGTCTTGCAATGGTTTTATTATTAGAGAAGATAATTTTAAAAGCCATTTACTCACTAGACCACTCCCTGGAAGGAGGCATAGCCTAGTAGTTGGGGCAAGTTACCTCAGGCCAGAGGGCCAAGAGTTTGAATCCTGCTAGAGGACAGCATCCTTGGACTGGAAGGACTGGGGTTTCTAGTCCCACAGGTGCTCCTTGTGGCCTTTGGCAAGCCACTTAACCCTCCATTGCCTCAGGTACAAACACATAGGTTGTGAGCCCTTTGGAGACAAGGGAAAAATATATATGCAGTACCTGAATATGCACTGCTTTGACTAGTAGAAAAGCGGTATATAAGCCTAAATAAATAAATAAATAAAACAAAGTTTTATGCATGGAAATGGCTTGCTATAAAATTGCCCAGGGTATACGCACATAAAATGATGTGCATTATGACATTTCCATGTATGTTTTTATCCACAATGGGTACAAGCATCCTAGGGGCAGGATTGAGATGGGGTTTGGACTTGCATACATACTTTTGGAATTTCAAAACTGTGGGGGTAATTTTATAACATGGCGCTTGGATTTGGAGATGGAAAAGGTGCCAATTTTAAGCTTATTTTATAAAGATACATAGGCGCTTGCTTATGTGTCTTCATAAAATGCAAGCACAAATCCTGCAGAAACTGTACGTAGACTGACGGTCTGGACACTTTGCCTGCTCCTGAGCACGTACAAATATTAGCACATGCTTTGCACACATACGCATATGTTTTCTAAAATATAGGTGTAAATTGCAACTCTGCCGATGCACCACTAAACTTTGTCCCTGTGCTCACTCGTCCCTTTAGGCATGACCTAATTCTGTAAGGGCTCATTTACAGGCACATAATGCTATTTTATACACAGGTGTGGTGTATAGAAGTGCCCTCTATGGGGGTAAATTTATAAGGAGTCACATAAAGATAAGCACATATTTAAGTTGGCTGCTGTTCTGTAAATATGTGCGTAAGATCGATCATGCATACTTTCACTATGAGCAAGCACATGGGCGGAGCACAAATTTACATGAGTAAGTTACAAAATGCTATCACTTGCACATGTTCTTTAGAAATTTAGGCGCAGGCATTTGCACTATCCCAGGGCTGCTGTAAGTGCCCTCACTTAGATTTAACTAGTGTTTTCAGACACTTAAGCCCCTATTTTATAAAGAGAAGTAGGCACCTGCTTTTCTTTTTAAAATTGGTTCAAGATAGGCACGTTTTGGCTGCCTAAAATTAGGTTCCCAGTTATAAAATGACCTCCTATGAGGATAATTTTATACCTTTCTGTGCAGTCAATGTGCTCTACCACACGTGCATGTGCTTTACTTTCTAAAATAGAGGCATACTGATACCCCCTAACTTAGTCACAGCCTGCCCCTAGATTTGCAGAAAACACACATAGGTTATAGCATTCTATAATTCATATGCATAATTTGAGGCACTGCCTACTCGCCGCCCAAGTTCTACCTAACAGGGACTTCAGTAAAATGGCAAAGTACCTGAAGGAGGAGTTGGCAGGGTGGAAGGGGATAAGAGAAGTGGAATTGCAATGGGCTAAACTAAAGATGGCAATAAAAGGGGCAACAGATAAATATGTGAGGAAAGTAAATAAAAACAAGAGGAGAAGGAAACCTATTTGGTTCTCCAAAGAAGTGGCTGATCAAATAAAGGCAAAAAACACAGCTTTCACAAAATTCAAAAGCTTGCAAACAGAGGAACACAGAAAGGAATTCAGGATCAAACTAAAAGAGAAAAAAGAGAAATAAGGAAAGCAAAGTCAAAGGCAGAGCAAAAGATGGCTAAAGATGTGAAGTGTGGCGACAACTTTCTTCAGGTATATTTGGGAGAGGAGGAAAATCAGAAGTGGAATTGCAGGACTCAGAAATGCTGGGAATGGACTCGTGGAAAGTGACATTGAAAAAGCAAAATTGCTAAACAAATACTTCTGTTCTGTTTTTACTAAAGAAAATCCTGGAGAAGGACCACCTGTGACTCCCAAATATAAAAATGGAAATGAAGTAGATACCACACCATTCACAGAAGATGATGTGTTAGAAAAACTTGCAAAACTGAAAGTGGACAAGGTCATGGGACCGGATGGGATACATCCCAGGATACTGAAAGAGCTCAAAGAGGTTCTTACAGGGTCATTAAAGGATGTTTTCAACAGATCATTGGAAACAGGAGAAGTTCCTCGCGACTAGAGAAGGGTTGATGTGGTGCCTATTCAGAAAAGTGGTGACAGGGAGAAGTGACAAACTACAGGCCCATGAGCCTTACCTCGGTGGCGGGAAAAGTAATGGAGGCGCTCCTGAAAGAGTGAATAGTTGACTTTCTCAAAACCAACAGGTTGCATGATCCGAGGCAACATGGTTTTACCACAGGACGATCTTGCTATTCAAATTTGATTGAGTTCTTTGACTGGGTGACCAGAGAACTAGATCAGGGGCATGTGATGGATGCCATCTACCTGGATTTCAGCAAAGCCTTTGATATTGTTGCTCATAGGAGGCTTATTAATAAACTCAATAGTTTGGGGATGGGTCCCAAGGTAGAGAACTGGATCAGAAATTGGTTGACTGACAGACGACAGAAGGTGATGGTAAATGGAGCTCACTCGGATGAAAAGAGGGTGATTAGCTGGGTGCCCCAGGGTTCAGTCCTGGGCCCGGCACTGTTCAAAGTATTTGTGAGTGATACTGCTGAAGGACTGAATGGAAAAGTCTGTCTTTTTGCAGATGACACAAACATTTGCAACAGAGTGGGGAGTGGATAACATGAGGAAAGATCTACAAAAGCTGGAAGAATGGTACCACAAGATACGAACCCTCCGCCACCTCCGCCCACTACTCGACTTTTCGGACTATTGGACGATATTTCAGGCCCTAGTGATCCCACACCTGGATGTCGCGAACATCATCCTTCATGGCCTTCCACAAGCAACCCTCAGCCCGCTTCGGCTGGCCATGAACTCAGCGGCTAGAGTTCTTACAGGTGTATCAAGATCGGAACATATAACCCCAGTAATGAAAGATCTACACTGGCTTCCACTACAAGCCCAAATTCAATACAAGGTATTAGTCATGACCTTCAAGGCACTGAAGAATCAGTCTCCCACACCAATCAGCAAACTGATTAACAACATCCCCGATAACAGAATCAGAAGACCTGCACGACTGAATATGTTGATAGTACCTAAGGTTACCACAAAGTGCACAAAGACAACTACCAACAGAGCCTTCTCGATTTATGCTCCAATAGCCTGGAATGATCTTCCCACCAATATCCGATCCATATCGAGCCTCACTACATTCAGAAAAGCAATAAAACACCATCTGTTTCAAATTCACTATCCCGAAACCAGCCCTGAAAAACACAAGTCACACGCACTCACCCCCCTCTTTAACTATCCCGACACCCTAACCCAGCACGAGAATGGTTAGTCGCCCCTCCCCCTATAGATGTACCCAGGGTTCCCACTTGATCTAGTTATGCTCACCCTGACGATCATAAGTATTAGTGTATATAGCTCTCTGTAGATATTGTGTAAATATTGTTGTAAATAGTTTCCCCAGTTCTCTCCCTCAAGATGTTCTCCCTGTTCTATGTAAGCACATTGTGATGTTAAAGGCATTGTTGCACTGTTCAGTTCTAATGTAATGTAAACAGTGAGCCTTCTCAGTGTTTGCGCCCAGAGCTTGGAATGCCCTCCCACCGGAAATTAGAGCCATCACAAGTCTCATGGCATTCAGAAAGGCCTTAAAATATCACTTGTTCCTACTTTACTACCCGGAAGTGACTACGATTGATCCTAGCCCTCATGTTAGTCTTTCCCACCTGTCCCCGGTGGAAAAGGGCTAATCATGATAACTCATACCTGTCCTCACCATCCATACTGTAATTATACTGTATTTTAATTGTAGCTATTTACCACTACCATGTTAATCAACCAAAATGCCATGTACATAGTTTACTCTATTTTATGCCTCTTGACTGTATATAGTTAACCCTGTTTTTCCGCCAAGTTTTTGTTCCCTGTTCATTGTAAAAAACCAATGCTGACTGTGTCATTGTGTTTACATTTTGTTCATTTGTAAACCGCACTGATTAAAAGAGCGCGGTATATAAGAAATAAAAATAAAGAAATAAATAAAAATAAAGAAATAAACCGCGCTGATTTTAATAGCGCGGTACATAAGAAATATAAATAAATAAAATAAATAATGCTTGGCAATTAAGATTTAATGCGAAGAAGTGCAGTGTCATGCACTTGGGAAGCAGAAATCCAAGGGAACTGTATGCAATAGGGGGAGAGAGGCTAGTGTGCACGGACCTGGAGAAGGACCTTGGTGTGATTATTTCTGAGGATCTCAAGGTGGCAAAACAGTGCGACAAGGCAGTGGCAAAAGTCAGGAGGATGTTGGGTTGCATACAATGAGGAATTACCAACAGAAAGGAAGAGGTACTAATGCCACTGTATAAGTCACTGGCGAGGCCTCACTTGGAATACTGAGTTCAGTTTTGGAAACCATATCTCACAAAGGATGTAAAAAGACTAGAAACAGTTCAGAGGAAGGCGACCAAAATGATTTGGAGCCTGCATCAGAAGCCTTATGAGAAGAGACCTGAAGACCTAAATATGTACACTCTGGAGGAGAGGAGGGATAGAGGAGGTATGATTCAGACCTTTAAATACTTAAAGAGAATTAATGAACAAACAAATCTCTTCCAAAGACAGGGAAGCTGTAAAACTAGAGGGCCCAACATGAAGCTGCAAGGGGGTAAATTGAAAGGCAATGTCAGGAAATACTTTTTCACTGAAAGGGTGGTGGATGCTTGGAATGCCCTCCCGATGGAAGTGGTGGGGGCAAATACAGTGACAGAATGCAAAATGGCATGGGACAGACACAGTGGATCCCTTTACAGCAACAGGACAAAATCAAAATAAACGTAACTATCTAATTTCTCAACAAACAGGGGTGTCGTACACGAAGCGGTGGGTTCACCCCTAAACAAAGACATGGGGAGTAGTGTCCTGCATGGAGCGGCAGGTGCACCTACTCTTGCCATCTTACTGGGCAGACTAGATTGACCATACTGGTCTTTATCTGCCATCATTTACTATGTTACTATGTATTGCTGCCCATAGGTAAAAGCACAACCCTTTTGCTAATCTATCTGTCCTCATTGCATCCACCAAAAATTCTGCAGGTGTGTTAAGGAGATGATTTCAGCAGGCTTACTGTCGTAGTGCTGGGCCAGAAGCAATTGTTTTGAGTGACGAGCCTCCCATGCCAGTGATCACCCTTCCTATGTGACAGTGATATTCTAAATGGACCCGTGAGCTCCAAGGGCCATGGGGTCTCAGTCTAAGTACAGTTCAAAAACATTACCTCTCCCAGTGGCCTGCCTCTTATGAAAAAGAGGAAGCACCAGGAGTCAGGCCACAAGGAGAGACAACGCTGTTAACTGTGCACAGATTCAGAGACCCCACAGCCAGCACAGCTCACGGCTCCATCTAATAACAGATCAGAGGTGACAGTGGAAGGAAGCATTTGGAATTGGCAGGACAGGTGACTGGTGTGGTGATGACGGGAAACTTAATCACACTGGTAAAACAGGAAACTGCAGGACAGATGCATTGTGCTTGTATGAAGGATCAAGAGAGTAGGAATTTAGATGTATCTTTTGCAGTCATGCAGGGTCCCACAATCTGTGAGCTGCTTACATAAATTTTTATTATCTCTGACAATGACATTTCACTGTATACCTTCAATTGCTTTATCTACCTTGCCCCGTCTAATCTTTCTATAAATTGTGATGCCTATTGTAGTATGGTTTTAAAAGTAACTCTTCTTCCTTTTGTTAACTTTACCATATATGAGGGGGGGGGGTGAAATTAGTTTTTCCACTGGTTTAATATTTACCTTATCCATATTTTAGGTAGCATCTTAGGAATGCTCCTTTTAATTCCAGTTCCTAAAGTACATTATAAAATGCTGAAAGATCAGTAAGGCTGTTTAAAAGTGGCTGCAGATACACGTTTGTCATTCAGAAAAGGAATAACATATTGTAGTGAATGTCCTGGATTCTTGAATCATGTGAAAATGTTTATAATACAGTAGTCTCCTCATTGAAACCAAATGGAGAAGACTAGGGGGGAGAGCCATGCTAAGACCCCTATGAGTATCAGAACCACTTTTGGCCCGGTGCTGCCATGGTAAGCCCACCCCCCTGACAAATTTTGACAGATCTCAATTTTAGTACTTTTCTCTTTAGCTTTTGTGCAGTGCAAGAAGAAGAAATGCATTTCTGGGTCTATCTCTCCCATACTGTGTTGCCTGAAGAATCAGTCTTCTTGGAGTTTACAATTCAGTGTTTGCATATTTCTGTTTATAATTTGTGGCTCCTTATTCCATATTCGATGAAGTGTGTGTGACAGTGCTGAGCTATTCTGCTGGTGTTTTAGTTTTTTGCTCTGTACCCACTTCTGGAGAAGTTTATATGAATGTGGGTATGTTTTTACAGAGCTGGATCAGTGGTCTTTATACAGAGGTTCTGTCCCATCCTGTACGGAATCCTGACTTCACTCCCACATACAAATAGGTGTCCCAGCTCTTTGTCATCTTCAAATTGGGTGCTTGTTTCTCAAGATGTTTGATTTGCTAAACTTTCAAAGATGACTGAGCCTTGGGAAGTAATCTGATTTGAGAGAGTACAGTAGCAATCTGAAAAAATGAATGGGGGCCCACTAATGAGCAATAGCGTGCGCTCTTTTACAGAGGGCACAATATTATGCAACAGCATGCACTATTCTCGTGAAAGAATGTGACTATTGAGGAAAAACGATACAAGACAAATAAAAAAGGAAAATTGAAAATGAAACAAAACAAAATGAAAGTTTTTGGCCTGCACATTCCTAGCACACATTAGGTAGCCTGTTACAAAATTACAGTGGTATTCTCTTCCAGGCCTCAAGGGCTGAAAATGAGTCAGGTTTTCATGAAATTCCTAGTGCAGGGGTGGGGAACCCTGGTCCTGGAGAGCCGCAGACCAGTCAGGTTTTCGGGATATCCCTAATAAATATGCATGAGATATATATGCATTAGAGATATCCTGCCAACCTGACTGGTTTGTGGCCCTCCAGGGCTGGATTTGGAGACCCCTGCCTTACACCTCTGTCATTTAAGATTGTGAGTGGGCAAGGTGCAGATGTCCAAGACATCAAAAAGGTTAGATAGAATGTGTCACATTCCTCCTCACTTCTCACCACCACCAAAATATTGTCTATTAGACAACTTTTTGGTGGTGGTGAGAATCGAGGAGGAATGTGACACATTCTATATACCCTTTCGATGTCTAGGACATCTGCACCTTGCCCACTCACAATCTTAAATGACAGAGGTGTAAGGCAGGGGTCTCCAAATCCAGCCCTGGAGGGCCACAAACCAGTCAGGTTGGCAGGATATCTCTAATGCATATATATCTCATGCATATTCATTAGGGATATCCCGAAAACCTGACTGGTCTACGGCTCTCCAGGACCAGGATTCCCCACCCCTGTCCTAGTGAATATGCACGAGATAGATAGATTTGCATATGGTGAGGGTGAAATGCCTGTGGATCTATCTCATGCATATTGACTGGGATACCAAAATAATCTGAGCTGCTTTTGGCTCTCCAGAATCATCAGTACTCTAGGTAAATGAGATTGTCTGTGCTCTTCAAATTCCTAATGGTTTATTTTTAGGTTGATGTGATTTAGCTTTTGCATCTATAATGCCTAGATACATCTTTTATGTAGAACCCAGGGCACATTTTGGATAAGGGACTTTACCTACCTCTTTTACCTGAAAGGCCATATAGGAATAATGGAATCCCTGGATTCTCTCACTTCAGTTGTGTTTCAGCAGATTCTCTTACCACTTACTCAGTTATTTGAGGAAGCATATGGTATACACAATGCAGATTAGAACAGATTTGCTGTCTTCATCATTGAAACAGACAGTTCTCCTTTCTTCTAGTGCTGGAAATAGCAGACTCCTTTCTATCTACAGACTCACTAAGTCTTCCTTTTATTTCATGGGCATTTTGAACTTTCTGAAACCTCCGAAGGCAGTCTCCCATAAAACAAGCATTCTCCAACCTCAGCACAGACTCATATAGTCACTCTTCACTCCTTCCGGCTTATGGAGTCACGAGGGAATCCATGTTGATAGATGACAAAAATATATTTCAGAGGCTCCTTGAGCCACTAGGTGATGTGGGAAAAAAATCCATAAAACTAAAAGCATTGTTCTTCTTCAGTTAGACCAACTCATCTCTCAGGGCTCACTCCTGGAAATCCAGACTCTCCTGCTCTGATCCCTGACCCCCTCTCAAGAAGGTTTTTTAGAAGTAAAAAATATCCTTAAAACTCTAAAGTTACTGTCTCTGAACCCTAGGCCTCCTGATCCAAGTGCCACACTCCAAGGAATTCAGTAGCTCACTTTATGAATTCTATCCATTCACATGGAGGGAGAGAAGGAACACATTTTCCTTTATCTATGACCAGTTTGATGCATAGGTCCCAGCTACCAAAAATCAAGGTACAATACTCTTTAGTAATTGACAATCTGCTAGAATAGCAGAACAAATATCCCTCCCAACAAGGGTTTTCATACTGGAAAATGACCATATCAAGAACTATATATACCTTCCATTTTCTTAATGGAGAACACACTTTACATAAACACTCCCGTTTTGTAGCTTTCTCAATGAACAAGAATATCCCTGAAGCCATCAATAAAATCAGAGGCTAATTGCATATCTGAGGAACCAACAAAGCAGGGAGTTTTAGTGGCAGGTCATAAAGCAGTATTCAGTCGATGATTTTGTTGAATTTTTGTGTTCACATATCATTTTGTGGATTTTAATTCTAAATCTGCTAGGCTGTTTTGACACGGTGGATAATCAAATGTCAATACATAAATAAATATGTACATAAATACTTTTTCCTTGAAAACTGGATTAAGCTTGCAGGTAAATATAAGCCGTTTGAAAGTTTCCCCAACAAAGTGCACTACCTTCGTATAACCATTGTGGCGACCACACCCCTACCAGGCGGTTGCCTAGTAGGGATGGGAGACCATCTTGTATTCCTTTTCCAAAGGGTTGTAGTTGTGTAGTCAGAAATGAACCAAGTGGATGTTTCAAAGCGCACAGGAATTTTTATTAGCTTCCTTTAGGTAAGATGGTAACAATCTTCAAAGCCACTTTACACTCAGGACAAAGAAACAAAGGATAATCTTCTCCAATTAAAGCAAATGTCAAAACAGTGTTTCCGTGAAATTATTTACAATGGCTTTCCTTTTCTTTCCCTTTAAGATGCTTCTTACTTCAGCAATAATAAAGGCACATATATTTACAACTTACAATCAAAGCCAGTAGGGCTGCTAGCTCCTTCTTTGCTGTTTTGAGTTAAACAGTTCTCTGCTGTCTAGCCCCGCCTTGGTTGCACTAGCCACTTCTTTAGGAAAGAACCTTAGTGCTTCAATATAAGACTCATTCTCTCCTTACTTCAGGCTTTCAGCTATAACAAAGTTGTAACAGCTTTCTTAATTTCTTTCTGCTATTTGGCTTCCATTAATTAGCATCAATACAAACAGCACAGTCCATCTCAGAACAAGAAGAACCTATGTCAGTTCCTCTACCATCCACTTCCATACTTTCTTCTGAGCTGCATATTGGTAAAGCTTGGAAACGTTCAGGCACTTTTTGCTTTAAGTCATTTAAAAGCTCAAATAGCCTATTCCACTGCACTGCCCCTCCTTCTCTTGGCAGAACTTCAACAGGCTTCTCCTGTTCAACTTTTCTTGAAAACCCCTTCTTTCTAATCTGGGTTTTCCCAGGTACAAATCCCTCTTCAGAATCAGAGCAAGATATAAGCCTTAGGCTTCACTGCTTTCTTTCTCCTACCTTGGAGTTTTACTGCAGGACTTCCATATCTGGGGCTTCTGTTGGCTGTAGCTATCTCTGCCTCAGAGCCAGTCAGGGAATCAGGGTAAGATTTCCTCTCCACTTCCTGGGACTTCTTCTGCCTGAAGACACACCCTTCACCCGAGGAGTCTAGGCTCTCTTGCCTTAGCTTTTCCAATGCCAGCCTTCTCTCTCTCTCTCTCTTGCCAGTATACTTGGTCCTCTCCCTGGAACCTTCTCTGTAGCTCTCTTGGCTGCAGTCCTGGCTGCTCTTGCTCTCCTTGCACTTGTCCTTGTTCTGTTCCTGTTTCTCCTTCCGTCTATCTCTCTGTTTGTTTGCTCAAACTTAAACGTGGAGCAGGGCACCTCCCCTTCTGACTCCACCCCCATGTACCTCCTACTCTTACTTAGGGTTGCCATGGAGTCTGGGTGTGGCTTTAGCCTAGCTCTACCCTCGTGGTTTCTCTCCCTGCTTTTACTAGGGTGTATGTGTTCTGGTGCACCCATCCCCCGCAAAGAAGAAAAAGTTCCTTTTCCCTTTATTTCTTCATGCTGGACTGCACTCTCCTTACCACACCATGTTCAAACCTCATTTGGGTAATATATAAAATAACCACAGTTGGCTCAGTTGAAAATTTCTAAAATTATAAAAAGGAATTGGTTAGTTTGCCATTACTCTTGAGATGAAAACATTTTTAATCAGAACAAACCAGAAATTAGCAGAGTATATCTTAAAATAACTGGTGGACTTGACTATTGTACCATTACTCCCAATACACTTTCCAACCTGGATTGCAGAATATGTGAAATAAATGAGATTTTGAATGTTTCTGAAATTATGCACAATGGTTGGATCAAGTCTGCTTTCTATGATGTTCCAGTGAAATACTCCACTGCTCTTGAATGAAGTTTAAAAAAACATTTTTTTTTAATAATCCTTATAACAGTTGAAGTAAAGTTTAGAAAAATGTCCTTTAGAGGTAACCTGCGGACATTATCTGAGAGCCTGCAGTATTTCTAGAAAGAGACTTAAATTGGACAGTCATACAAATTGTCCAGTTTGAACATATTTCCAGTAACTCAGTAAATGATGACTGATAAAGACTGAAATGATCCATCTAGTTTGCCCATTAAGGTGATCAAGATTGTAACTGCTGTTCTGTTCAGGTTATCTGCAATTTCTTCTTTGTTCTGAGATGAGGTACTCAGTGTTTGTTCCATTTTCTTGCCATTAAGGGAACATCTGCCTTTGTGTTTATCACATGGAATTCATCACCATTTTTGTCTCCACTACCTCCTCTGGGAAGGCATTCCTATCATCCACATCCTTTCTATGAAGAAACATTTCCATTCTCTTCTACTTGTTTGATACACTGCCCTTCACTATTCACATAAGGAGAAATTGCTTCTGAATCTCCCTCTTTGCTGCTTCATATCATGTCCTTAGTTCTAGAGCTTCAAATGTCAGCATCATATCTCCAACTCTCCCCCTCCTCTCCTCTAGAATATACACATTTAGATCCTTAAATCTCACTTCCTATGTCTTTCAGTGCAGAGCTCATTTCATTCTACTGAAACGATTCTCGCCAAAGTCTCTAGTGATCTGTTCCTCACTAAGTCCAAAGACCTTTACTTAGGTCTCATTTTTCTTGATCTTTCTATTGCTTTTAATACTGTTGAACACCTCCTCTTCCTTGACACATTATCCTCACTTGGTTTTAGAGGTCCTGCACTGTCTTGGTTCTCTTCTTATCTTTCCAATCACTCCTTCATTGTTGGTTCTGGAGGTTCCTCTTCTCTTCCCATGGTTTTCAGTATCATTTTTACGTTGATGACTCTCAAATCTATCTATCTACACCTGACATATCTCCAAACTTGTATTTCTACTTGCTTATCTGACATTGCCACCTGGATGTCTCACCACCTCCTAAAATTGAATATGACTAAAACTGAACTTCTTATTTTCCCCCTAAACCCTCCTTCCCCCTTCCTCCTGCCTCTATCACTGTTGACAATATCCTTCCTGTTTCCTCGGCCTGCAACCTTGAGGTCATCTTTGATTCCTTCCTTTTCTTCTCCACACATCTTCAACATATAGCTAAAACCTGTTGTTTCTTTCTCTACAACATTAACAAAATTCATCCCCTTGTCCATTCTTTATTCATCTTCCATCTTAACTATTGCAACCTCCTCCTTGCTGGTCTCCCTCGGTGTCATCTCTCTCCTCTTCAGTCAAGCCAGAACTCTGCTGCATGGCTAATCTTCTGCTAGCCCTTTGTTTCACTTGCATTGTTCTGTGTTTCTTGATTAGATTGTAAGCTCTGCGAGCAGGGACTTCCTTCTTTATATGTTTGTACAGCGCTGCATATGCCTTGTAGCGCTATACAAATGATTAATAGTAGTAGTAGTAATTTTAGTTGCTTTTCTTTATATTCTCCTGAGGTATGGGCTTCAGAACGGAAGACTGTATTCCAAGTGAGACCTCACCAACAACCTTTGCAGGAGCATTATTACCTCCTTCTTTCTGCTGGTTATGCAGTCCAGAATCATTCTGGCTTTTGTGGCAGCCTTATTACACTGTTTCACCACTTTGAGAATGTCAGACACTTTCACCTCAAGGTCATACCTGCCTGATCAGGGGTATATAATGGATGCAATCTACCTAGATTTTAGCAAAGCCTTTGATACTGTTCCTCATAGAAGGTTTGTCAAGAAACTGAGCAGCCTGGGGATGGGTCCCAAAGTGGTAAATGGGATCAGAAATGGGCTAACAGACAGACACAGAGGATGGTGGTAAACAGTATTCATTCAGAAGAGAGGAAGTTGAGTAATAGAGTGCCTTGGAGATCCGTCCTGTGTTCGGTGCTGTTTAATGCCTTTGTGAGTGATATTTCTGAAGGATTAAAGGGAGACGTTTTCTTTTTTGCAGATGATGTGAAGGTTTGCAAGAAAGGGGACTCCTCGAGAGCATGGACAGCATGAGGAACAATCTACAAAAATAAGAATGGTCTAAAGTTTGGCAGCTAAGATTTAATGTGAAGAAGTGCTGCAGAGTCATGCACTTGGAATGCAGAAATCCAAAGGGATTGTAAGTGATAAGGGGTGAGAGGTTGCTATGCTCAGACCAGGACTGCACACACCAAGGTGCCTCAGAGTGATAGTGTCTGAGCATCTTAAGATGGCAAAACAATGTGACAAGGCATTAGTCAAAGCCAGAAGAATGCTAGGTTTCATACAGAGAGGAATAACCAGCAGAAAAGAAGAGGAAGTAATGCCCCTGTACAAGTCATTGGTGAGGCTTCACCTGGAGTATTGTGTTCAATTTTGGAAAGAACGTTTCACAAAGAATATAAAAAGACTTGAAACGGTTCTGAGGAGGGCGAGCAACATGATTTGGAGCCTGTGCCAGAAGACCTAAATACGCATACCTTAGAGGAAAGGAGAGACAGGGAAGTTATGATACAGAAGTTTAAATACTTAAAGGGTATTAATGAACAAATAAAACTTTTCAACGAAGGGGAAGTTGTACAACTAGAGGGCATAAAATGAAGCTGCATGGAAGTAAACAAAATAAACTGGTTATTTTCAGTGTTGTTCTGGAGGGTCCTCCTCTATTGCTATCCCACTCTCAATTGGTGCACCCAAGGGTCTGTCTTGGGCCCCACTCCTTTTTGTCTGTATACCCAGTCCCCTGGTGCACTCATCTCCTCCCATGGTTTTCAGTACCATCTTTACGCTGATGACTCTCAGATCTACCTCTCTACACCTCAAATTTCTCTGGCAATCCAGGCTTGGATCTCTGTCTGCCTATCTGATATTGCTGCCCGGATGTTTAACCGCTGGTTGAAATTGAACATGGTCAAAACCGAGCTTCTTATTTTCCCCCCTAAATCCACCTCCCCCTTCCTCCTTTCTCAATCTCTGTGAATAATGTTCTACTACTCCCTGTTTCCTTCTCTTACAACTTTGGAGTCAGCTTTGACTCCTCCCTCTCCTCCACAAACATCCAATTGATAGCTAAAACCTGTCACTTCTTTCTCTATAACATCAGCAAAATTTGCCCCTTCCTTTATGAATACACTACTAAGACACTTATCCACTCTTAATCACCTCCCGTCTAGACTATTGCAATCCCCCCCCTCCCAAATCATCTCTCTCCCCTTCAATCTGTTCAAAACTCAGCTGCGAGGCTAATCTTTCACCAGCCTCAATATGCTCATATAACTCCTCTTCTCAGTTAGCTTCATTGGCTCCCTATCCGTTTCCGTATCCAGTTCAAACTTCTCCTACTGACCTATAAGTGCACTCATTCTGCTGCTCCTCACAACCTTTCCACTCTTATCTCTCCCTACACCCCTCCTCAGGAACTCCGCTCTTCTAGCAGATCGCTTCTATCTGTGCCCTTCTCTTCTAATGCTAACTGCTAACTCCAGACTTCGCTCCTTTCACCTTGCTGCACCTTACGCCTGGAACAAACTACCAGAGTCTTTTCATCAAGCGCCTTCTCTGACCCTTTTCAAATCCAGGCTGAAAACTCACCTCTTTGAGGCCGCTTTTGGATCCTGATCCGCTTAGTCTCCTATGTGTTTCCCTACCATTCCCCTAGATATATCCTTGTCCATAGCTGTTGTGCTGTCTGTCTTGACTAGGTTGTAAGCTCTGATGAGCAGGGACCGTCTTTTACATATTCTGTACAGCGCTGCGTATGCCTTGTAGCACTATTGAAATGATAAGTAGTAGAAGTAGCAGATAGATCATACTGGTGTTTATCTGCCATCATTTACTGTGTCACCATGCTACCCCACTACGTATCGCATAGAACTCTTTTTGGATTGCTGGTCCGCAAAAGCAGAAATCCAAAGGCATTCTTATGATCAGCAAACATAAGAAAACACATCTGAAGCCTGGGTAGAATATTTTTCAGAGTTTCCTAGAACTTATTTACCACATTTATTGTATGAATTCACAGTACAAACAGCAGAACTATATATAACAATTTCCTAACACATATTGAACAGGTTAGCCAAGTTGCTATGCAAAACTCACGTCATTGTTATGAAAGCTTTTTCTGTTAAATCAAATAGGAATGAGATAGTGGGGAAAATACTGCTGCCCTATTATTTTCAGAGTTATCTTTTATAACAAAGGATGTATGAACTTCAGAATATGTCAAAGCAGTGCGTATCTAGGTTATTTGGAAGAAGGCTATAGTTGTGCAGCCCAAGTGCAGAAAATGGAACAGAGAGAAAAGAGGCAATAGGAAAAGGGAAAATAGGATCACCCAAGTTTTATTCAGACTACACAATTTCACTAAACCATCTTTACCCCCACAAAAAAGCAACAGGAATGTCCCTCCATTTGCATTTAAATAGCGGTTCATTCTGTTCTTCAATAAGGCTGTAAATAATTTCTATTCTGCAAATGAAAAAAAAAATCTAGGTGCCATGTTATCACATTTAACATTGTTTCTTTATTTTATATTTTCAGATAAAATATTTTTTTGCTGATGTCTTTTTTTTCTATCACCTTATAACTTATCTCCACATGCCTCTCCCTGAAGTTCAACAAATCATGTGAAGTGTCTTGGCTCCCTGGGGCTCGCCTGGCTCTTTATGGACACCTCTAAGCTTGGAAAGCTGTTTTGCTTGGCAGGGAACTAATCTCTTTGGAGTGCTGCTCAGTTAAGGTATCATTCTCGTGTCCTTTATAACTCAGCCAGGTACAGTTTAGTGCTAGCAGCTACATCTCTGCTTGCAGCCTTGGCAGTGATATATATCTTTGTGTTTTGAATTAACATACAATGAGCTGCTGTTAAGCCTCTCCTTAACAAGCAGATTTTCAACCTTGAAATGTCTTTTCTGAAGTCTGTTAATTGTCCTCATGAACAACCACACTTGCAGCAACAATATTAGCAAACCTAATTTTAGATAAATTAGTTACCAGTAAAAACAGACAGAAGAAAGTTAAGAACCCCCTTTTTAGAAATGTTTAACTTTAGCATAGAACCTATTGTCGAGGGTGCAATCGGCAACAATTCTGTCCATATGCATGCTTGTTTGCAGATGCATATGCTTCCCTATAGGTGCCCTGTAAATGAGGCTGGGGAGGCTAAGCATTCTGAATCCTTATGGTAACCACACCACCCTGACTCCAAATCACACTAGCAGACAAAACTGCTATTTATTCTGCTTGTCAGTTTGACTTGCAGTCAGAGCAAAAGTAGACAAAGTGATGGGTCCAGATGGGATACATCCAAGAATACTGAGAGAACTTGGGGGCGTTCTAGCAGCTCCACTGTCTGGCCTTTTCAATGCTTCTTTTGAGTCAGGAGAGGTGCCAGAGGACTGGAGAAAGGCACATGTGGTCTCTTGTCAGATAAATCTGATTGAGTTCTTTGACTGGGTGACCAGGGAGTTGGACCGATGGAGAGCCCTAGTTGTGGTGTACTTAGATTTCAGTAAAGCCTTTGACACCATTCCTCACAGGCAACTTATAAACAAACTGAGCACTCTAGGGATAGATCCTAAATTTACTGACTTGGTTAGAAATTGGTTGAGAGGGAGGCGACAAAGGGTAAAGGTAAATGTCAACTCTGTGCCCTTAGTCCCTTTTTGTCCACCTCTGCTCTGACCACAATCTCTCTTGTCCTTGCCATGACTTGTATCGACTAGTGCAACGTCATTCTGGCTGGTCTTCCTCACTTTCAGATTCAGCGCTTACAGTTGCTGCAAATTATGGCTGCTCGAATCATCTCCAATGCTACCCGCTTTGATCATATTACTCCATTACTCACCTACCTCCACTGGCTTCCTGTTCAATTCCGCGCTCAGTACAAGATCCTTACTCTGGTACATTAGTCTCTCCACACGAACACCCCAGTTTATCTTGCCAACCTTCTGCACTTTCATGCTTCCTGCTTATTTGGCTCCATTCATGCCAATTGCCTTCACCTCCCCCCTGTTACTCATGCCCATGTGGAATCCACCCATCACTCTGCTTTCTTTTTCCTTGGTCCCGCTCTCTGGAACTCACTTCCCACAGACCTCTGGCTAGAGCTCTCATACCATAAATTCAAATCCTTACTGAAAACCCACCTCTTCCGGCTGGCCTTCAACCTTCTCCGACCCTAAATCCTGGCCTTCTTGATTACCCCTTCCTTTCCTCCATGTGTTCTCTCCCCTGCGTGATTACTCTCTCATTCTTTCCTGTCGATTAATGGATTTCTTTTCCATCCTGTTGCTTGTCCTGGCAGTTGCCATTATATATTTTAAACCACCTTGTTGTTTGTGATAGGGATATAGCAAATCATGAATAAAGAAAGATAATGATAAATGGGGCTCACTCTGAGGAGAAGGAGGTTACCAGTGGTGTGCTGCAGGGATATGTCTTTGATCTGATTCTTTTTAACACCTTTGTTAGTGATATAGCAGCAGGGCTGTCAGGTAAGGTTTGCCTCTTTGCGGATGATACCAAAATCTGCAATAGAGTAGACACCCAGAAAGGAGTAGATAACATGAAGAGGGATCTAGCTAAGCTTGAAGAATGGTCTAGAATTTGGCAGCTGAAATTTAATGCTAAAAAATGCAGGATCATGCATTTGGGCTGCAAAAATCCAAAGAAGAGGTACAGTGTAGGGGTGAAGTACTTCTGTCCACAAAAGAAGAGCGGGACCTGAGCGTGATTGTGTCTGACAAACTTAAAGTAGCTAAACAGGTAGAAAAGGAGACTGTGAAAGCCAGAGGATGCTTGGGTGGAATGGCCAGTAGAAAAAAGTAGGTGATAATGTCTCTGTATAAGTCTCTGATGCGACTTAATTTGAAATATTGTGTGCAATCCTGGAGACCACACCTTCAAAAGGATATAAGCAGGTTGAAGTCGGTGCAGAGGGTGGCTACTAAAATGGTTAGTGGTCTTCATTATAAAGCATATGAGGACAGACTTAAGGATCTTAATATTTATATTTTAGAGGAAAGGCAGGATAGGGCAGAAATTTTATTTATTTATTTATTTATTTAAAGTCTCTTCTATACCGCACTATTCAGCATCAGCGCGGTTTACATTGAACAAAGAATTTACACATTTCCGATGGTACTTTGTGTTTACATTTGAACAGGAAGAAATAACTTGGATAACAGGGGTAACTATTTACAAATTAAGACAGGTAACTATTTACAAATTAAGACAGAATCATGAACATTTCTTGGTTTCAGCGTTATTGGTTTTGGGAGGTCTGTGAGGTGGTTGAAATAACTGCATTGGTTACTGGGTAATACAAGAGGAAGAGGTGGTGTTTCAAAGCTTTTCTGAATTGCAATAGATCCGGGATTGCTCGGATGTCTTGAGGGAGGCTGTTCCAACACCTTGGGGCACAGAACTTGAAAGCCCTGTCTGCTGTTGCTTTGGTACAGTGTGAAATTGATTTTGGGACTACAAGTGTGTTGAGTGTTACTGACCGTCTGTCCCTATTTTGAGGTGTCACCTGGATCAGATCTGTTAGTGACTCAGATGAGAGCCCTTTGATGGCCTTGAATGTCAGTAGTAATGACTTGTAAGTGATTGTATGATTGTATAATGACTTGTAAATGATAGAGACATTTAAATACCTCCATGGCATAAATGCACAAGAGGGTCTCTTTCCATTGAAGGCAAGCTCTGCTATGAGGGGACATAGGATGAGGGTGAAAGGGGATAGTCTCAGGAGTAATATGTGGAAATATTACAAGAGTGGTAGATGCGTGGAATAATCTCCTGGTAGAGGTGGTAGACATCGGGACAGTATCTGAATTCAAAAAAGCATGGGACAAACACAGAGGATCTCTAAAGGAAAAAAGGGGACTATTGTAGTTGATATGGAAGGGCAGACTAGATAGGCCACATGGTCTTTTTCTGCAGTCATGTTTTTATGTTTCTAAAATGTGCCCTGAACAGAACAGCATTTTCCTTCCCCTGTTCTGCCACCTCTACTTAAGGCAACCAGTGGCAGTGTGTACCCCTCGACATTCCCTATGACTCACACAATTGTATGCATTCCCTGGCACTCCTTATGATACACGCACATGAACTCACCATAAGCATGATTCTGTAAATGGCGGAAATGCACCATAGTGTTATAGTGCAAATGTATACTTTACAACTTTTGTTTCATTTTATTATTCAGGATACTGTATATTAGCATATAAGGTTTTTGGAAACTCCTCCTATTTAAACACTGCCAATTGTGTCAACGATAGAAAACTGGGACATCCATGCAAGTATCTCACAGCTCCATATAAAATGGACTCAGTTAAGTGGGAGGGGCTTAAAATAATATGGAACATATTCCTCATATCTACAAGAATCAGGAAAAGTAATTTTATAAACAATTTAGTTAATAGTGTTTTATTATTTTTTTTAGTGCCATCAAGTCAGTGTTGACTCATACTGAGCCAGCTACCTCTGGGTTTTCTTGGCAATGTATCACTGGAAGCAGATTACCAGCCTTTGCTCCTGAGAAAGTAGAGGGAATCAAACCCTTAAGCTTCTGGGTACCAGGTAGTTGTGTTAACCACTAGGCTACTCCTCCACTAGTGCTTTATTTGCTGCTACAAAATATGCAAGTATAATACACTAATTATGTTTTCATGATAGTAATATATACTAAAGGAGAACCAAACCATCATGTCAAATATTCTGGGTTTTTTTTATTTGTGTAACGAGCCTCAGTCACAGGTTTACTTAGGAAATAAGCTTTATTGTTACAGTCCCAAGTTCACCATCCTGTTATAATGTAAGCACAAGATCTTTTGTTCTGATGCAAAATTTTGTTATTTGTGAACCGCACTGATACTGAAAAGTGTGGTATATAAGAGCCTGTAAATAAATAAATAAAAATAAATAAATAAATAAATATTATATGTAACTAGACACAAAATAAGAAAGCTGAAGGCCTTGAATTCAATGGCAAATCTATCATAGATACATAAAACACTACTTTAATCCATAACTAATAATTATATACTCTACATAAGAACATAAGAACATAAGATATGCCATACCTGGTCAGACCAAGGTCCATCAAGCCCAGTATCCTGTTTCCAACAGTGGCTAATCTAGGTCATACGTACCTAGCAGTTTCCCCAAAATATACAGGTTCCACAATGCTTGTACTGGGTCAAGCATTGATATTCTGGGTCCCTTCTTAATAATGGTTTATGGACCTTTCCTCCAAGAACTTGTCCAAACCTTTTTTAAACCCAGCTACACTAACAGCCTTTACTACATCCTCTGGTAACAAATTCCAGAGTTTGATTACACGTAGAGTGAAGAAATATTTTCTTTTATTAGTCTTAAATAGTTTACCCTGTAGCTTCATTGCATGTCCCCTAGTCTTTCTATATTCTGATAATGTAAACAATCGATCTACATTTACCCGTTCCACTCCGTTCATTAATTTATAGACTTCTATCATATCTCCCCTCAGCCGTCTCTTTTCCAGGTTAAAGAGCCCTGTGCATTTCAGAGAACACTACCCTGGAAGTTCTGGATTTCAACTTCCTACCTAAAAGCCTAAATTTAGCCTCCAGAACCTCCCTACCACATTTTCCTATGTCATTGGTACTGACATGTACCAAGACAGCAGACTCCTACCCAGCACTATCTAAGACCTTATCTAGGGGGCGCGTAAGGTCCGCTACCTTCGCACCAGGCAGGCATGTTACCAGGCGATCCTCATGTCCACCAGCCAACCAGCTATCTACATGCCTAATGATCGAATCACCAACTATAACGGCTGTCCTAACCCTTCCCTCATGGGCACATGGCCCTAGAGAAACTTCCTCGGTGCGAAAGGGTTTTACATCACCTGGAGGACAGGTCCTAGTTACAGGATCACTTCCTGCCACACCAGGTTGATGCTCTCCTGTCATGTGACCTCTGTCCTCCATGGCAATAGGGATGCTGCCAGACTGGAGGTGGGACTTCAGGACTATATCCCTGTAGGTCCCATCTATGTACCTCTCTGCCTTCCTTATGTTTTCCAAGTCTGCTACTCTAGCCTCTAGAGAACGGACTCGTTCCCTGAGAGCAAAGAGCTCCTTTCACCTAGTGCACACCTAAGACCTCTCACCAACTGGGAGAAAATCATACATGTGACACTCAATGCAAAAGACTGGAAAGCCCCCATCTCGCTGCTGGACTGCTGTCTGCATCTTAGTTTTAAGTTTGTGTTTAGATCTTTAAGTTTTGCTTAAATTTAACCAGAAAGCTCTCTTCTGTGTTTTAAATTTAAACTAAAAGTACTTTGCTGATACTAGGCCCTGAGTGACTATTAAATTTAAACTACAAGCTCTCTGCTGGGTATGAAATGTAACCAGAAAGCTCTCTTCTGTGTTTTAAATTTAAACTTAAACTGCTGCTACTAGGCCCTGACTGATTTAACAAAAAATAATGGGTTCACAGATTAATTAGCTTTAATACAAAGAATTCCTTTCAGAAAATTCCCAGAAGTATTTACTCACAATTGCAGATCTCTCTCCAGAAGTAACAGTCCCCTTTTCTAGTCCTTCAAGACTCATACTCTGTTATGAAGAACTACAAACCAAGCGCTAGTTTCAGTCCTGACGTGCTCTACATCTTGGATTTGTAGTATTGTGCCATTAAAATCTGTCACGTAAATGGCATTATATGATATGAAGTCATTGTCCAGACATGTTAAAATCCTAGCATACTGCATCTGAGTAACTCATTGGGGGGTCCTACAGTATATTGGAAATGCTGTTGTTTGTGTCATTTTCCATCCAAAAAGACATTTATAAAGTGGAGGGGAATTTTAGAAGGGATGTCCATGTGCAACCTAGGATGTCTAAGCCAGAACATATAAAAAAAAGCAGGCATGTCCTGGTGCAGACATGATTTCACAAACCTATTAAACATACCCTCTCAAAGGAAAACCTACAAGCAAACCGCTTGTAACAGGGCCTTCTCACTCTGTGCTCCTTCCATATGGAATACTCTTCTGCCTGAACTTCGGAACTGTGCCGACCATTCCGATTTCAGAAAAAGACTCAAAACTCACCTTTTCAATGAATACTTCTCCACACCACCCTAGCTCCCCCTTCTACGGCCTTATGTACACTGCACCTCTCCCTCCCCCTTTGCCCTAAAATTCTCTTATCTACCGACTTCTCTATAATGTATATATGTAAAGTTACCTGATGTTCCTTGGTTGTTCATATTGTAAAGAGTTCAATTTAACTAAGTTCTGTTCCATGTAAAACAGCAGTGCCATGCTGTTCTGTTTTGTTACCTGTAAACCGTCTTGAATTGATGAAAGACGGTATATAAAAACTGTTAAATAAATAAATGTATTTATTTATTTATTTATTTAACAGTATTTCTATACCTCCTTATCCTACAATCAAATAAATAAATCCCCAAACCATGGTTTATATCCAAGATCTCTAGGATAGGCTAATGGTTAGAGTGGTGGGCTAGGGATCAAATCCCACTGTTGCTATCAATGTGATTGTGCTGAGTACTGTAGATGATGGAGTGCTATCTTCTTTACACCCTCTGGATGTTTTTCAGCCAAAACAAGCACTGTAGTGGTTCTAAACTTTGATACAACTCCAGGCATTTCTGAGAACAGGCAGTGATGTTCAGGTTCCTAGGAATGCTCCAGCTACCTCTCCACTGAGTCCCCATTCGGACTTAGATGTCATCATGCTGGGAGGAATAGGGCTTGAAAAATAACCCCCATATGATTGCATTTTACATCTGTTGTTTTAGCATATGCTAACTAGTTCTAGCACACACTAAAATGGCTTTGCATGTGCAAATTTAGTGTACTGAAATAATAAAAATAAAATAAAAAATGCAATGAAACTTTCTCCCATATACACCCATAACTATTCTGCCAGAAAGTAAACATGGGTACAAGATAATAGAGACATGCAGAGGACAGCAAACCAAGGCAAAACCCATATATTCATCAAGCTAATTAACAAACCTCTGCTGAAAACAAGGCAGTGACACAGTGCAGCCCCAGATCTGCACACACTCTGCTGTGGATGTCAGGAAAACCCCTCATGTTTCCAGAAATAAACCAGGCCTACCTTCTTGTGATCTGATTCCACTGAAGACAGGTATGCGTATCCAGAGAGATGCAAACATGTCTCCTAAAAAGTAATAAAGCTTTCCTACCATAGCTTTGTAGTAGTTGGCTGACTCAATTTTGGGTACACATTGGGACACGGAGCATTGGGCATTGGGGCATTGGGACACGGAGCAGGTGATTTCTCCCTCCCACCATATACAATGGTAAGTGGTTGGGGGGAGAGATTGAGGTGGGAGGATCGGAGGTCCTTGGAGAGGATGAGAGGAAGAAAGACTGTCACAGCTGAAGGAAGAACAGACCTCACAGGAAGCCAAGCAACTCCCCAAGTAGATTGGGGGAGAGAAGTAAGGTAGCAAGAGCCTTACAATTTGGACAAATGGGCATCATCATCAGGGTGGAGTAAGATCAAAGGGGCTCCATAATTTATGGAAATGGCGGGGAGGGGTAATGAGAATACAAAAAAAGATGTTTTGGAAGACTAGGATGCTATGATCTAGTTCTGAACTACTACTACTACTACTACTGCTACTGAGCTTTTGTATAGTGTTACAAGATAAGAACATAAGATATGCCATACTGGGTCAGACCAAGGTCCATCAAGCCCAGTATCCTGTTTCCAACAGTGGCCAGTCTAGGTCATATGTACCTAGCAGTTTCCCTAAAATACACAGGTTCCACAATGCTTGTACTGGGTCAAGCAGTGATATCCTGGGTCCCTTCTTAATAATGCTTTATGGACCTTTCCTCCAGGAACTTGTCCAAACCTTTTTTAAACCCAGCTACACTAACAGCCTTTACTACATCCTCCGGTAACAAATTCCAGAGTTTGATTACACATAGAGGGAAGAAATATTTTCTTTTATTAGTTTTAAATAGTTTACTCTATAGCTTCATTGCATATCCCCTAGTCTTTCTATATTCTGATAACGTAAACAATCGATCTACGTTTACCCGTTCCACTCCGTTCATTAGTTTATAGACTTCTACCATATCTCCCCTCAGCCGTCTCTTTTCCAGGTTAAAGAGCCCTAACCTTTTTAGACTTTCTTCATAGGAGTATCCTTCCATCCCCTTTACCATTTTGGTGGCTCTTCTCTGAACCTTTTCTAATAATGCTATATCCTTTTTTAAAATATGGTGACCAGAATTGCACACAAATTCAAGGTGCGGTCTCACCATGGAACGATATAGAGGCATTATAATATCTTTTGTTTTATTTTCCATTCCTTTCCTCTTGATTCCTAGCATTCTATTTGCTCTCTTGGCCGCCACTGCACACTGGGCGGAGGGTTTTAACAAGTTAGCCACAATGACACCTAAATCATTTTCCTGGGTGGTGGCTCCTAATGTGGAACCTTGCATCGTGTAACCATAATTTGGGTTGTTCTTCCCTAGGTGCATAACTTTGCACTTGTCCACATTAAATTTCATCTGCCATTTTGATGTCCAGTCTTTCAATTTTCAAGATCCTCTTGCAATTTTCCACAATCCTCTTGGGTTTTAACAACTTTAAATAGTTTTGTGTCATCTGCAAATTTGATAATCTCACTCGTTATTCCCCTTTCCAAGTCGTTTATTAATATGTCAAAAAGCAGCGGACCCAGCACAGATCCCTGGGGTATAACACTATACACCTTTCTCCATAGGAAAAATGGGCCATTTAGCCCTACCCTCGGCTTAATATCTTTTAACCAGTTCCTGATACACAATAGTACACTGCCTCCTATCCCATGACTCATTAGTTATGCCAAAGGTCTCTGATGAGGGACCTTGTCAAAGGCTTTCTGAAAGTCCAGATACACTATATCAACTGACTTACCTTTGTCCACCTGTTTATTCACACCTTCAAAAAAACATAACAGATTAGTAAGACAAGATCTTGCTTGTCTAAAGCCATGTTGGATGTCTCCCATTAGGCCATGACTATCTACATGCTGAGTAATTTTATTCTTTATGATGGTTTCTACCATTTTTCCCGGTACTTACGTGAGGCTCACCGGTCTGTAGTTTCCTGGATCACCCCTCGAGCCCTTTTTAAAAATTGGTGTTACATTGACGATCCTCCAATCTTCAGGTATTACAGATGATTTTAATGAAAATTCACAGATTACTAATAGCAGGTCTGCTATCTCATATTTCAGTTCTTTCAATAACATTAGATGTATACCATCCGGCCCAGGTAATTTGCTACTCTTCAGTTTATCTAATAGTTGTAATACATCTTCCCGATGTATCAATATTTCCTTCAATTCTTCTGCACCTTTAAATACCACTTCAGTCATGGGTAACATCCCTATATCTTCCTCAGTAAAGACTGAAGCAAAGAATTCATTCAGTCTCTCCGCTATCGCCTTGTCGCCTCTTAGTGCCCCATTAACCCCTCTATCATCTAATGGACCAACTGACTCTCTCACAGGTTTTTTGCTACAAATGTACTTGAAAAAGTCTTTATTTTGCGTTTTTGTTTCCGCAGCAAGCTTCTTCTCAAATTCTCCCTTTGCCTGCCTTATCAATGCATTGCATTTGACTTGCCAGTGCTTGTGCTCTTTCCAGGTTTCGTCGTTTGGCTCTTTTTTCCATTTCCTGAAAGATGCTTTTTTGGCAACAACAGCCTCTCTGACTTCACCTTTAAACCATGCTGACAGTTTTTTGGACTTCCTTCCACTTTTCTTAAAGCGTGGAATACAGCTGGTCTGGGTTTCCAAGATAGTATTTTTCAACAACACCCAAGCTTGATGTAAGTCTTTAACCTTTGCAACTGCTCCTTTTAATTTTTTCTTAACTATTTTCCTCATTTTATCATAGCCTCCCTTTCGAAAGTTAAAAGGTAGTACTGTGGATTTCCTTACTATTCCTCCTCCACTAATTTAATCAAAAGTGATCATGCTATGATCACTATTGCCAAGTGGCCCCAATACCCTAATATCTTGCACTAGATCTGGTGTTTTACAAAGGACTAGGTCTAATATAGCTTCTCCTCTGGTCGATTCATGAACCAGCTGCTCCAAGAAGCAGTCATTTATTTCATCTAGGAACTTTATCTCCCTAGCATGTCCTGCCGTGACACTGACCCAGTCAATACTGGGGTAATTGAAATCACCCATTATTATTGCTGCGCTGTAACTTTTGTTAGCTTCCTTGATTTCTTTGAGCATTTCATCATCCATTTGTTCATTCTGGCCAGGTGGTCGATAGTACACCCACACTGAACATAAGAACATAAGAACATAAGATATGCCATACTGGGTCAGACCAAGGTCCATCAAGCCCAGTATTCTGTTTCCAACAGTGGCCAATCTAGGTCATACGTACTTAGCAGTTTCCCCAAGGGTCACAGGTTCCACAATGCTTGTATTGGTTCAAGCATTAATATCCTCGGTCCCTTCTTAATAATGGTTTATGGACCTTTCCTCCAGGAACTTGTCCAAACCTTTTTTAAACCCAGCTACACTAACAGCCTTTACTACATCCTCCGGTAACAAATTCCAGAGTTTGATTACACGTTGAGTGAAAAAATATTTTCTTGTATTAGTCTTAAATAGTTTACCCTGTAGCTTCATTGCATGTCCCCTAGTCTTTCTATATTCTGATAAGTTAAACAATCGATCTACGCTTACCTGTTCCACTCCGTTCATTAATTTATAGACTTCTATCATATCTCCACCTCAGCCGTCTCTTTTCCAGGTTAAAGAGCCCTAACCTTTTTAGCCTTTCTTCATAGGAGTATCCTTCCATCCCCTTTACCATTTTGGTGGCTCTTCTCTGAACCTTTTCTAAAATCGCTATATCCTTTTTAAGATACGGCGACCAGAATTGTACACAATATTCAAGGTGCGGTCTCACCATTGAACGATATAGAGGCATTATAATATCTTTTGTTTTATTATCCATTCCTTTCCTTATCATACCAAGCATTCTATTTGCTCTCTTGGCCGCTGCTGCACACTGGGCCGAGGGTTTTAACATGGTATCCACAATGACGCCTAAATCTTTTTCCTGGGTGGTGGTTCCTAATGTGGAACCTTGCATCGTGTAACCATAGTTTGGGTTCTTCTTCCCTAGGTGCATAACCTTGCACTTGTCCACATTAAATTTCATCTGCCATTTCGATGCCCAGTCTTCCAATTTATCAAGATCCTCTTGCAATTTTCCACAATCCTCTTGGGTTTTAACAACTTTAAATAGTTTTGTGTCATCTGCAAATTTGATAACCTCACTCGTTATTCCACTTTCCAGGTCATTTATGAATATGTCAAAAAGCAGTGGACCCAGCACAGATCCCTGGGGTACACCACTATTCACATTTCTCCATTGGGAAAATTGGCCATTTAGCCCTACCCTCTGCTTTCTATCTTTTAACCAGTTCCTGATCCACAATAGTACACTGCCTCCTATCCCATGACTCTTTAGTTTTGCCAAAAGTCTCTCATGAGGGACTTTGTCAAAGGCTTTCTGAAAGTCCAGATACACAATATCAACTGACTCACCTTTGTCCACCTGATTATTCACTCCTTCAAAAAACATAACAGATTAGTAAGACAAGATCTTCCTTGTCTAAAGCCATGTTGGCTGTCTCCCATTAGGTCATGACTATCTACATGCTGAGTAATTTTATTCTTTATGATGGTTTCTACCATTTTTCCCGGTACTGATGTCAGGCTCACCGGTCTGTAGTTTCCCGGATCACCCCTGGAACCCTTTTTAAAAATTGGTGTTACATTGGCGATCCTCCAATCTTCAGGTATTAGAGATGATTTTAATGATAGTTCACATATTACTAATAGCAGGTCTGCTATCTCATATTTCAGTTCTTTCAACACCCTTGGATGTATACCATCCGGCCCAGGTGATTTGCTACTCTTCAGTTTATCTAATAGTTGTAATACATCTTCCCGATGTATCGATATTTCCTTCAATTCTTCCGCACCTTTAAATACCACTTCAGTCATGGGTAACATCCCTACATCTTCCTCAGTAAAGACTGAAGCAAAGAATTCATTCAGTCTCTCCACTCTCGCCTTGTTGCCCCTTAGTGCTCCTTTAACCTCTTTATTATCTAATGGACCAACTGACTCACTCACAGGTTTTTTGCTAGGAATGTACTTGAAAAGGTCTTTACTTCGCGTTTTTGCTTCTGCAGCAAGCTTCTTCTTAAATTCTCCCTTTGCCTGCCTTATTAATGCCTTGCATTTGACTTGCCAGTGCTTGTGCTGTTTCCAGGTTTCATCGTTTGGCTCTTTTTTCCATTTCTTGAAAGATGCTTTTTTGGCAACAACAGCCTCTCTGACCTCACCTTTAAACCATGCTGGCAGTTTTTTGGACTTCCTTCCACTTTTCTTAAAGCGTGGAATACAGCTGGTCTGGGCTTCCAAGATAGTATTTTTCAACAACAGCCAAGCCTGATGTACGTCTTTAACCTTTGCAACTGCTCCTTTTAGTTTTTTCTTAACTGTTTTCCTCATTTTATCATAGTCTCTCTTTCGAAAGTTAAAAGGTAGTACTGTGGATTTCCTTACTATCCCTCCTCCACTAATTAAATCAAAGGTGATCATGCTATGATCACTATTGCCAAGTGGCCCCAACACCCTTATCTCTTGCACTAGATATGGTGTTCCACTAAGGACTAGGTCTAATATGGCTTCCCCTCTTGTCGGTTCATGAACCAGCTGCTCCAAGAAGCAGTCATTTATTTCATCTAGGAACTTTATCTCCCTAGAATGTCCTGACGTGACGCTGACCCAGTCGATACCGGGGTTTTTGAAATCACCCATTATTATTACTGCCCTGTAACGTTTGTTAGCTTCCTTGATTTCTTTGAGCATTTCATCATCCATTTGGTCATTCTGGCCAGGCGCTCGATAGTACACCCCCACTGCCATTGCCTTCCCCCTTTTACATGAAATTTCAATCCATATAGATTCTACAGCAGATTTTGTTTCCTGAAAAACTTTAATCCTTTCTGAATCAATGCCCTCTCTAACATAGAGAGCAACCCCTCCACCAATTTGATCAGCTCTATCATTACGATATAGTTTGTACCCAGGTATCACAGTGTCCCACTGGTTCTCCTCCTTCCACCATGTCCCTGATATTCCAATCATATCTAACCTCTCATTTAGTGCTATATATTCTAATGCTCCCATCTTATTTTTTAGACTTCTAGCATTTGCATACAAGCATTTTAGAGACTGTATTTTATTCATATTAATTTGGCTATTGGTAGATATGGGTAATTTAGGATCTTTAAGCTCTGTCTGCTCCATACTCGTGGGGCATTTAGGCTACATTACTCTTTTTTGGAATCTTTCTGCTTTTGGTAGTATCCTTCAAGGATACATTCTTCTGAACCATTCACTCTTGGGTGACTGTTGGCTTTCCCCTAATATCTAGTTTAAAAGCTGCTCTATCTCCTTTTTAAAGGTTTATGCCAGCAGCCTGGTTCCATCCCAGTTAAGGTGAAGCCCATCCCTTCGGAAGAGCCTCTCCTTTCCCCAGAATGTTCCCCAGTTCCTAACAAATCCGAAACCCTCATCTCTGCACCATTGTCTCATCCACGCATTGAGACTCCGGAGCTCTGCCTGCCTTTTGGGTCCTGCGCTTGGAACAGGAAGCATTTCAGAGAATGCTACTCTGGAAGTTCTGGATTTCAACTTCCTACCTATAAAAGCCTAAATTTAGCCTCCAGAACCTCCCTACCACATTTTCCTTTGTCATTGGTACCGACATGTACCAAAACAGCAGACTCCTCCCCAGCACTATCTAAGACCTTATCTAGGTGGTTCATGAGGTCCGCTACCTTCGCACCAGGCAGGCATGTTACCAGGCGATCCTCATGTCCATCAGCCACCCAGCTATCTATATGCCTAATGATCGAATCACCAACTATAACGGCTGTCCTAATACTTTCCTCATGGGCACATGACCCTGGAGAAACATCCTTGGTGCGAGAGGGTGTTACATCACCTGGAGGACAGGTCCTAGTTACAGGATCATTTCCTGCTACACCAGGCTGATGCTCTCCTGTCATGTGACCTCTCTACTCCATAGCAACAGGGATGCTGCCAGACTGGAGGTGGGACTGCAGGACTATATCCGCGTAGGTCTCGTCTATGTACCTCTCTGCCTTCCTTATGTTTTCCAAGTCTGCTACTCTAGCCTCTAGAGAACAGACTCGTTCCCTGAGAGCAAAGAGATCCTTGCACCTAGTGCTCACGTAAGACCTCTCACCAACTGGAAGAAAATCATACATGTGACACTCAATGCAAAAGACTGGAAAGCCCCCATCTCACTGCTGGACTGCTGTCTGCATCTTAGTTTTAAGCTTGTGTTTAGATCTTTAATTTATTTACTTACTAAGGGTTGCTATGGATATTTATTCAAATAAAACTACCTAATATGTTTGATATACCTTGTTCACCTGAACCTTAGTTAATCTCAGGTCCTTAGTGTATGACTGATTTGACTAACGAGCTTCACCTGAGAGCACCTCCTGTCCTTTAAGATGTGTAAGTACCTATAAAGCTACGATTATCCCAGGGGTGGGTGGGTGCTGGGGAGGGAGGGAGGGAAATAACACTTTTTAAAAGAGGGCTGCCGCTACACCGCACCCTGTCCTGTGCTGCTGAGGTAAGCTGTGACCAACTTCCTGGGTGATTAACACTCCTTGCTTGGATAGAAGGAGTCTTTTAAAATGGCCTTTTGACCTGCCACCTGGTGTTAACACCTATTTAAAAAGTTTCACAGGTCTCTTGCCCACTAGGTAGAAGGCCTCTTTGGAAAGGTCTCTAGAAGACTTTATTTGTTGCTCAAAGAGTACTGATCCTGTTTTGCCTTTTATGCTAAGCTATATTCTGATTTGATTTAAATTATAGCTCTTTGCTGCTGCTAGGCTCTGACTTATTATGAAATTTAAACAACAAGCTCTCTGCTGGGATCTCAGTTTAACCAGATAGCTCTCTTCTGTGTTTTAAATTTAAACTAAAAGTACTTTGCTGATACTAGGCCCTGAGTCACTATTAAATTTAAACTACAAGTTCTCTGCTGGGTATGAAATGTAACCAGAAAGTACTCTTCTGTGTTTTAAATTTAAACTTAAACTGCTGCTACTAGGCCCTGACTGATTGAACAAAAAACAGTGGGTTCACAGATTAATTATACTCACAATTACAGATCTTTCTCCAAGAGTAACAGTCCCCTTTTCTAGTCCTTCAAGACCAAGGATCACAGAGCTCTGGTTGAACTATTTATGCCATTGCTGCTGAGGTAAGCTGTGACCAACTTCCTAGGTGATTAACAGTCTTTGTTTGGATAGAAGGAATCTTTCAAAATGGCCTTTTGACCTCCCACTTGGTGTTAACACCTATTGAAAATGTTTCACAGGTCTCTTGCCCCCTAGGTTGAAGGCCTTTTTATTTGATTTTCCAAATATTATCAATTACAAGCAATAGAACAAAAACTATTATTATAACACAAGGAAAATCTAATATAAGGAAAAAATACAGAAAATATATAGTCCACAAAAAGGGAGGAAGATTTTTTTCCAAATTAATGACATAATAAATCCAAGAAATCACAAGGAGAATAAACTCCAAATCATAGCCAGTATCCTTCAATCTATCAATCCGCCTCCTGAACCACAGAATCTATGGTCTCCCTACTAGACAAAAATGACTGCAGCTGAAGTGGGACAAAAAATACATATCTCACCCCCTGAAGAACTATCAAACATACTCATAATTGCAGATCTCTTTCCAGAAGTAACAGTCCCCTTTTCTAGTCCTTCAAGACTGAGGATCACAGAGCTCTGGTTGAGCTATTTATGCCTCTGCTGCTGAGTTAAGCTGTGACCAACCTCCTGGGTGATTAACAGTCCTTGCTTGGATAGATGGAGTCTTTCAAAATGGCTTTTTGACCTGCCGCCTGGTGTTAACACCTATTTAAAAAGTTTCACAGGCCTCTTGCCCCCTAGGTAGAAGTCCTCTTTGTAAAGGTCCCTAGAAGACTTTATTTGTTGCTTAAAGAGTACTGACCCTGTTTTGCCTTTTATGCTAAGCTATATTCTGATTTGATTTAAATTATAGCTCTTTGCTGCTGCTAGGCTCTGACTTATTATGAAATTTAAACTACAAGCTCTCTGCTGGGATCTAAATTTAACCAGAAAGCTCTCTTCTGTGTTTTAAATTTAAACTAAAAGTACTTTGCTGATACTAGGCCTTGAGTGACTACTAAATTTAAACTACATGCTCTCTGCTGGGTATGAAATGTAACCAAAAGGTTTTCTTCTGTGTTTTAAATTTAAACTTAAACTGCTGCTACTAGGCCCTGACTGATTTAACAAAAAACAGTGGGTTCACAGATTAATTAGCTTTAATACAAATATGTCGTTTCAGAAAATTCCCAGAAGTATATACTCACAATTGCAGGTCTCTCTCCAGAAGTAACCGTCCCCTTTTCTAGTCCTTCAAGACTGAGGATCACAGAGCTCTGGTTGAGCTATTTATTCCTATGCTGCTGAGGTAAGCTGTGACCAACTTCCTGGGTGATTAACAGTCCTTGCTTGGATAGAAAGAGTCCAAATGTACACAGCTATGCACTGACACATGTAAAAGATGGTCCCTGCTCATCAGAGCTTACAACAGGGCACAGATAGAAGTGATTTGCCAGAAGAGGAGAGTTCCAGAGGAGTGGCTTAGGGAGAGATAAGAGAGGAAAAGTAGTGAGGAGCTTCAGAGTGAATGCACATATAGGCCAGCAGGAGAAGTTTGAACTTGATGCAGAAACGGATAGGGAGCCAGTGAAGTGACTTGAGAAGAGGGGTAATAATAGCATGATGAGGCTGGCAGAAGATTAGCTGCCCAGCAGAGTGTTGAACGGATTGAAGGGAAGAGAGATGATTCAGAGGAAGACCAGCAAGGAGTAGGTTACAATAGTCTAGAAGGGAGGTGACTAAAGAGTGGATAATTGTCTTGGTAGTGTGTTTAGAAAGGAATGAGCAGATGTTGTTGATGTTATAGAGAAAGAAACGGCAGGTTTTAGCTATCAGTTGGATGTTTGTGGAGAAGGAGAGAAAGGCTATTATGTCCATCTGACTAACACTTGCCTCTGACCCTCACCATCTCTTTACAACTCTCAACCCTCTCCTCAAGTTACCTCCACCTCCAATGCCTCCTTTCCTTTCTGACCAAAACCTGGCTGACTATTTCCATGACAAAATCCAGAAGATCACACTCCAATTCCCCATGAGGTCAGCTACTTTCCCTCTTCCCCCTCTTCATTCCAAATCTACCCCCTCCCACCCACCTCTGCTACCCTTTCTTTCTTTCCTGTGATCTGTGAGGAGGAAACCACATATCTTTTTTCCTCCTCCTGCTCTTCTGATCCTATTCCCACCCATCTCCTAAGCTCCATCTCCTCCATTGTTGTCCCTTCCACCTCTCATATTCTCAACCTATCACTCTCCACTGCAACTGTCCCTGCAGCTTTCAAGCATGCTGTCCTTTTAACTATTAGAAACATAGAAACATAGAAATATGACGATAGAAATAGACCACATGGCCTATCTAGTCTGTCCTTCCATAACAACTACAACAGTCCCCTTTTTACCTTTAGAGATCCTCTGTGTTTGTCCCATGCTTTTTTGAATTCAGTTACTGTCCTCATCTCTACCACCTCCACTGGGAGACTATTCCACGGATCCACTACTCTTTCCGTAAAGAAATATTTCCGCATATCACTCCTGAATCTATCTCCCTTCACCCTCATCCCATGTCCCCTCGTAGCAGAACTTGCTTTCAATTGACACATCTCCCTCCTCCCATTCATTTCTAACTACTTGAACATGTGGTTCATTGCTGAAGCCTTCCTGGATCCTTCACAGTCTGGCTTTCGTCCTTTACATTCTACTGAAATGGCTCTTTCCAAAGTTTCCAGCAACTTGTTTCTGGCAAAATCCAAGGGTCTTTACTCAGTCCTCATCCTTCCTGAACTTTCTACTGCTTTTGACAGTGTTGACCATGACCTTCTCCTTGATACCTTGTCCTCACTTGGTTTTAAGGGCTCTGTACTATCCTGGTTTCCTTCTTCTCTCCTGTAGTGTTTATTCTGGTGGATCCTCCTCTGCTGCTATCCCACTCTCAGTTGGTGTACCCCAAGGATCTGTCTTGGGTCCACTCCTTTTCTCTCTCTAAACCCAGCCGCTTGGTGCACTCATCTCTTCCCATGGCTTTCAGTACCATTTTTATGCTGATGACTCCCAGATCTACCTCTATACACCTGAAATCTCTCTGGCAATCCAGGCCCTGATCTCTGCCTGCCTTTCTGACAGTGCTGCTTGGATGTCTCACTGCCACTTGAAACTGAACATGGCCAAAACTGAGCTGCTTATTTTTCCCCCTAAACCCTCCTCTTTCCTTCCTCCTTTCTCAGCCTCTTGTGGAAAACTCTCTACTCCTCCCTGTTTCTTCAGTTCACAACCTTGGGGTTGTCTTTGACTCCTCTCTCTCCTTCTCCACACACATCCAACTGATAGCTAAAACCTGAGTGCTATGTTCAGTTAATTGAATTAATGAAGTTGAATTAATGCTAAGGTATATAAAGCTGCAGCTGGGTTTTACCACTTCATGTTTGATGATGGGGTGAATAGTCCATGCATTAGAGGGATGGATGAATGTGTATGAATGGGGGATCCACAAAGGGGCACACACACTTGCAGAATGACATAGCTCAACAAACAGAAGCGAGACAAAGAAAAGACTCCACCTTTCAGTGATGGAAATACAGCTTTATTCATTTGAAACCAACCCCTACACTGGCAGTGTTTTGGCAAACTGCCTTCTTCAGGGGGTTAAAAACCTCTAACAAATAAGAAACATAAGCAAAACATTAAAATCATAAATAAAACATAAGTAAAAGCATAAGTAGACTATAAAATATTGCAAACTTATAATAAAATCATAATAAATAGGCAGCCAAGTAAAATAAAACATCAAACAATATTAAGAAGTGTACCAGGGAGAGCAAAAATTAAAACTAAACAGATAATATAAAATGATATGTAAACAATAAAGAACCTCTAGAGAGGGATGTTATAAGAGGATTATTGGAAGGCAAGTAAAAACACACACCTTATAAAAATAGTGAGGGATATGTAAATGAATGAACATAGGAAACCATGAAGTCACATAAAAATGTTGGTATTCTCATTAGCCATACATTGGCTAGTATAAAGCACAAATGTGCTTGTATTTTACAATGACCCCAGTCGGGTGGAAAGGTACTGTAGGACTATAATATAATAATTAATTGCTAAAATGAAAAAAAAAGGGGGAAGAGAAGGGGGAGAGAAAGGAAGAAAAAACAGTGTAACCTAATCAGCTGTAAAGACAACTTTGAGTAGACAGCGCAGAAGCACTGTCAAAATTGCTTGCGGGCAGACCAGTAATTCACTGCAATGAAAATATGACTTATTTAATGAAAACTGTTCCAAAAAGAGAAATACAAGGGAGTGGAGGAGTAGCCTAGTGGTTAGAACACTGGCTTGGTAACTAAGCAACCAGGGTTCAGTTCCCCCTAGCACTCCTTGTGGCCTTGGGCAAGTCACTTAACCCTCCATTGCCTCAGAAGAAAGGCCTGGCAATCTACCTCCAGTGACACTGCAAAGAAAACCCAGGAGCTTCTGGGTCACCAGGAGTCAGGACTGACTTCAAGGCACACATTGCATTTGCAAGGGAGTATAAAACATCCCCAAGGGAGAAGAGTCATACATAGAGTGATGTGGGATATGTCTATTAACTAGAGAGAGGCATTGTATGTGACATGCATACCAGTCCAAGAATGACTCATTCAAAATGTTAATGGTCAGAAGTATTTTAAGAGTGAAGTGAAACCAATGAGACCATTTTAATATAAGCATACTGCTACTGAAAAGACCCATTCATAGTTCATGTAAATGATCAAAAATATTATGAAAGCAAAATTTTAGTCAATAAAAACAGAGACCACCCACTACAAGTGCAATCAATTACACAGGTACACTACCAAAAAACTGCCTCCAGTTTTGCAACTGATTCCTATAGATTTTGGGGTGCTGAATCCAGGAAAAATAGCCAAAATGTTCCATCACGTCACGTTTTCTTGCAAAATTAGATTTCTTACCCATATAAGGAATGTTCACATAATTTCTTTTTAGCCGACTGCAGTTTATTTTCTTGGCCCAAAATAGAGGTTGTAATGGTTAACTAACTAGAAACACTCCCTCATGATATTTTAGAGTGTTTTGTATTCATTTTATACATTAACAGGACAATTGGGAGGCGGGGGGCTAAATTCAGTACTCGCGCTGGCGCATGTTCTTTCCTGTTCGCCTCGCCTCGTTCGCTCGCTCAAACACGGTGGTTGCGACATGAACGTTCCTGTCAAATTTCAGTTTCTTGCAAGTTAATTATTACCTTTTGTTTGCTCAGTCGTAATCCAGCTTTATTCCGAAGTGGTTCACTACAGTTGTAGTTTGCAGTGCTGTGTATTTGTGATGGCTCACAGAGCCAGAGGTTGCGTCAACTCTCCGGACAGTTTTTGTTTTATTTGTGGGGAATATACAGTGAAAAAGCGGCAGAGGAACATTTCTGCATTTATTAAAAAAGTATATTTCGCCTATTTCGGTTTGAAGTTAGGCGATCAAGACAGACCGTGGGCTCCTCACAAAGTGTGCAAGACATGTGAGGAAGATCTACGCTTATGGATGAAAGGTAAAAAACAAGCATTTCGTTTCGGAATACCTATGATGTGGCGTGAACAAAGAGACCACAGCAGTGACTGCTATTTTTGCTCTTGCATTGTGAAGGGATACAACTTAAAAAATAAGAACGTAATAAGTTACCCCAACCTTCCCTCAGCAATTAGGCCTATGCCTCATAGCAACGAAGTACCTGTGCCTGAACCACCAAAATCTTTGGATTATATTTGTGTGGACGGTTCTGATCATGATGAGACTCATCAGATGGCTTTTCCCGATGAGTCCAGTACTTCCGAGTTTGAAACTGAACCAGATTCGAAACCTGAACTTTTCTCTCAAGCTGAATTGAATGATTTAGTCCGGGATTTAGGACTCCCAAAAGATGCTGCCCAACTGCTAGGTTCTCGGCTTAAACAGAAAAATCTATTGTCATCAGGAACAACATTTTATTGGTACCGCAACCGCGAGACACAATTTTTGAAGTATTTCAGCAAAGAGAAAGATTTGGTATTTTGCAATGATATATACGGAGTGATGGAAAAGTTTAAACTCAAGTATGATCCTGCTGAATGGCGGCTGTTCATTGATTCGTCAAAAGACAGCATAAAAGGTGTTCTTCTTCATAATGGCAACACATTCGCTTCAGTTCCTATTGCTCACTCTGTTATTCTCCAAGAAAAATACGAGAATTTGGCCCTGATTCTTCAGAAGATTCGTTATGATGAGCATAAGTGGATGATTTGTGGAGACTTTAAAATTCGATCCATGCTATTAGGGCAGCAATCCGGTTTCACCAAATATCCCTGCTTCCTTTGCTTGTGGGATAGCCGGGCCCGCGACCTACACTGGGGGAAAAAAGACTGGCCAATTCGGGAGTATTTGAGACCCCGTGAGAAAAATGTTCTTCATGAGAGCTTGGTACCTCGTGATAAATTTCTATGGAGTGGAGGGGTGGCCTAGTGGTTGGGGCAAGGTACTTCGGGCCAGAAGGTCAGGGGTTCAAATCCCACTGGAGGACAGCAACCTTGGGCTGGAAGGAGTGGGGTTTCTAGTCCCACAGGTGCTCCTTGTGGTCTTGGGCAAGCCACTTAACCCTCCATAGCCCATGTTCCCTGTAAAATAGTTCTCTGTGTGCTGTGCTTTCCTGTCTAATCAATGTGTTTATACCTCAAAAAATTTCCTGTCATGATTTGACAATTTCCAATCTGTAATCAAAACCGCTGCTGATCGCTGGAAGTAGCGGTATACAAATGTATACTAAATAAATAAGATATTACCACCTCTCCACATTAAGTTGGGTCTCATTAAGCAATTCATCAAGTCCCTTCCAAAAGATGGTGAGTGCTTTCGGTACCTTTGCTCAAAGTTCTCCCAACTTTCTGAAGCAAAGCTAAAGGAAGGAGTGTTTGTTGGCCCTGATATAAGGAAACTCATTTCAGATGGAGCATTCGCTGAAACGATGTCTGAGAAGGAAAAAGAAGCCTGGGATTCCTTCAAGGATGTTGTTCTCAAATTCTTGGGGAACAGACGGGATGAGAACTATAAGGATATTGTTGCCAGGATGCTCAATGCCTTCAAAGAACAAGGCTGTAAAATGAGCCTGAAAGTCCATTTCTTGCACTCCCATGTGAACTACTTTCCCGAAAACCTGGGGGCGTACAGTGAATAACAAGGTGAAAGGTTTCACCAGGACATCAAGGACGCAGAGAGAAGGTACCAAGGAAGATGGAACACCACTATGATGGCTGATTTCTGCTGGTTGCTGCTGCGGGAAACCCCAGATGAAAAATACGCCAAGCAGCGCACCAATAGAAGCATTCGGGGGAAGAAGAAACGGGCCCACCAGGAGATTGATTGACCCAAGAATGACTTTAAAATCTAAACTGTGCTGACAAATATCGTGTTTTTACTAAACTTTGAAATAAAAATTTGCTAGTTATTACCACAGTGTCGGATCTCATTTATTAGAATTTTATTTTCACACCATCGGGTGTTTGTCTTCATGTATTGCAATGGTGCGGTTTGCGTTTTCTATTCTTACATACATACCTGTACAACATTTTTTGCACATTTCTTTGCTTTGCTTTGTGTCTAACCTCGCTCTTATATGCTCAATGTTTGTGCACATGTATGTGGCTGTTTAAAGTGCAGACAATTTTGCTACCATCACAGTGTGTTTTGTTGACATTACTCTATTCTTATGTGCTGCCTTGTTACAATTTTCTTTATTCTTATTTGAATAACTACTAAACAATTAGTATAAAGAATTCATCCAAGAAACTTTTATCTCGATCGCACTCAATCTGAAACGTTCACCTCAAACTGCTAACCCAATGTAGCAAAAAATCTGTACGTGATGGAGCAAATTGGTTACCAGATTTGGATTCAGCGCACCAAAAAACGTAAAAATCAATCAAAACATTAGAGGCAGTTTAAAAAAAATTTTTTTTAGTGTACCTGTGTTATCAGACACTTTATTTACATTCTCTTATATACTGTGCTATTTTGTATCAGTGTGGTTTACATTGAACAGGGCATTATAACTTGGAGATAACTATTTTACAGGGAACATGGGCTATGGAGGGTTAAGTGGCTTGCCCAAGACCACAAGGAGCACCTGTGGGACTAGAAACCCCAGTCCTTCTGGCCCAAGGTTGCTGTTCTCTAGTGGGATTTGAACCCCTGACCTTCTGGCCTGCAGTACCTTGCCCCAACCACTAGGCTACTCCTCCACTCCACTTTAACTTAGAAAAAGCATATAGGAAATGATAAAATTTTTACTCAATCTATGTAAAAGCACCAGCTCAGAACAGCATCCAAAATTAGACGCTGGTGTAAGAGAGCCTATATTTAAACTTACGATTTGGCACCAAAGTGACGAGAAGGTTGCCATGGTTACATGATGCCACCATACAGAGAATAAGTAGAAATAAGAGATGCGTGCATTTATTTAAAAGAAAGCAAAAATGAAACTAACATGTCCCTTATTATTTTTATAAGGTATATATTTTTATTTGCCTTGCTATGATCCTCTTTTAACATAGTAACATAGTAACATACATAGTATATTACGGCAGATAAAGACCAGCATGGTCTATCTAGTCTGCACAGCAAGGTGGCAAGAGTAGGTGCGCCCGCCGCTCGGTGCAGGTTACCCCTCCCCATGCCTTTGTTTAGGGATGCACCCACCTCCCTGTGCAGGTAACCTCTACTTGTTGAGATATCAGAGCCAGTTAAGTTTATTTTGATTATATCCTGTTTCTATAAAGGGATCCACTGTGCCTGTTCCATGCCATTTTGAGTTCTGTCACTGTATTTGCCCCCACTACTTTCATTGAGAGGGCATTCCAAGCATCCACCACCCTTTTAATGAAAAAGTATTTCTTGACATTGTCTTTCAGTTTATCCCTTTGCAGTTTCATGTTATGCCCTCTAGTATTACAGCTTCCCCGTCTTTGAAAAAGGTTTGTTTGATCATTAATACTCCTTAAGTGTCTGTATCATATCTCCACGTTCGTCTTTCCTCTAGAGCATACATATTTAGGTCTTGGCGTCTCTTCATACGTTTTCTTGTGCAGGCTCCAAATCATTTTGGTCACCTTTCTCTGACCCGTTTCCAGTTTTTTTATATCCTTTGTGAGATATGGTCTCCAAAACTGAACACAGTATTCCAAGTGAGGCCTCACCAGCGACTTGTACAGTGGCATTAGTACCTCCTCCTTTCTGCTGGTAATTCCTCTCTGTATGCAACCCAGCATCCTTCTGGCTTTGGCCAAAACCTTGTCACACTGTTTTGCCACTTTGAGATCCTCAGAAACAATCACACTGAGGTCCTTCTCCTAGTCCATGCATACCAACCTATTGCTCCCTATCTCATACAATTCCCTTGGATTTCTGCATCACAAGTTCATGACACTGCACTTCTTCACATTAAATCTTAACAGCCAAGCATTAGACCATTCTTCCAGCTTTTGCAGATCTTTCCTCGTGTTATCCACTCCCTCAGGGGAGTCCACTCTGGTGCAAATTTTCATGTCATCTGCAAAAAGACAGGCTTTTTCATTCAGTCCTTTAGCAATATCACTCACAAATACATTGAACAGTAAAGACCCCAGGACCGATCTCTGGGTCACACTACTAATCACCTTCCTTCCATTCATCTGTCAGTCAACCAATTTCTGATCCAGTTCACTACCTTGGGACCCATCCCCAGGCTGGTAAGTTTATTGATAAGTCACTTATGAGTAACAGTATCAAAGGCTTTGCTGAAATCTAGGTAAATCACGTCCATCGCATGCCCTTGATCTAGTTCTCTGGTCACCCAGTCAAAAAACTCAATCAGATTTGTTTGGCATGATCGTCCTTTTGGTAAAACCATGTTGCCTTGGATCTCGCAACCTATTGGTTTTGAGAAAGTCTACTATTCTATCTTTCAGGAGTGCCTCCATTACTTTTCCTGCCACTTCTTCCCTATTGCCACTTTTGTGAAGAGTTACTACATTGGCCCTTTTCCAGTCCTGCGGAACTCTTCCTGTCTCCAAAGATCTATTAGCCCGTTTTGGACCAGCGTATGTTTTACATACATAAGGTTTCCATACTTACTACTCAACTGTTTACTAATTAATGGTTATAAATTCAATGGAACTATGTTTAGCTTTTATCATTATGTAAAAAAGTGTTATATACAGATTTTTTATCGGAGATCTAGTTAGTTTAATAGGTATTCGAAGTTTGCTGATTTTGACGGTACTGGCGACTCAACATAAAAAGATCACAAAAAATAGTAAGTAGCTTATAATGCTGCAATAGCTACTATTTTGCAAATAAAAGTATTTGTAGACTTTAAAAAATAGGTTTAGATAACTGTAAGTTACTTAGTGTCAGTTATTGGTGCGTATATTGGTCTTGTATGTTTTTCATACGCTGGGCTAATATGTTGTTGAAAATGCTCGAGGCCGCGGGCCGGGTCCCGCGGCCGTCAGTAACCTGGGCCCGGGCCCGGCCTCGGCCTCCAGCATGTGACGGGGGGCGGGGGGGGGGGGGGTGAGGGAGAGGAGGCCATGCACGCGGCATTCGAAATCGCTCCGTCATGAGGTCGGAGCGATGGCATGGGCCGCGGGCGGAAGAGGGGGGGCGGTGCAGTGTGTGCGAGGAGCCGCGTGGCCGTCTCCTTCTGGCCGCGGCTCCTCGGGAAACGGACGCGTTATGGCGGGTCCGGTGAGTGGGGTAATCGGGGGGGTTATTCTGCTCGGGGGGTGCTCAAGCGGCGATTTCGTCAGGGGGCGCTCTGTGCGGCGGGCGTTTCCGGCGGGAGCAATTTTCTTTTTCTCACCGGGGGTTAGTGGCAGCTTCCGGCAACTTGGCAGGAAGCTACTAGGCAGGGATCGATCAGGGCAGGAGCACTCTGCCTACCGGAGGGGGGCATCAGGGCACGGCCAGAAGGAGCCAAAAGAAAGGGGGTTTCGGCTGGACGGGCTGGGGGGGAGCTCGAGGGGGCCACGGGGAGTGGGTTCCGCATCGGGGGCCGGAGCAGGCAGTGGGAGTTTGCGGAGGGGGGGGCAGGTAGGGGGTGGGGAAGCATGGGACAGGGGCTGGGGAAGCGGGGGTCTCTACCTGCTTCAGCAGCCAGGTTGCGGGGTCCGGGGGGTCGGTGGGCCTCCTGGCTGGGGGTGGGGGGGCCTGGGGGCGGGGGAGACTGATGGGGTGGAGGGGGGGTTGGGTGAGGGGGTGTTGCGGACGGGGGCATTGCATTAGGGATCGTGGTGCCGGGGGCTGGTAGGGGACGGGGGGAGCGGATGGGCTGCAGGGGGGGTGCTGGAGGGGCTGGAGGGGGGGATTTGATGGGCTGGGGGGGGAACGGATGGGTGGGGGGGGTTCAGGTCACGGGCGTTTGCCCTGCGGGGGGCTGGCCTGTGCGCCGGGCGGCACGGCAGCCTAGGGGCCCGTGCCGCAGGGGATGGGGAGGCCGGGTTTGCATGGTGGGGAATGGGCGGCCTGGTCCCCGGTGGGGGGGAGGGGTGGGGGGCCGCTTTCCAGGGAGGCGGAGGGCTGCTTCCCTAGGGAGCGGCGGGCTGGGCGGCCGGGGGGTTGGGGTCCTCGGGGGGGGGGGTGGGGGGCCTCAGGGGATGGCTTCTCTGGGGGTTGGTGCACCTCCTTCCCCATGTGTTGGTTCTCCTCCTTCCCCGTGTGTTGGTTCTTCTCTCCTCTGCAGGTTCCCCGGAGTGCAAGGGCGGCAGCAGGCGGTGTGGGAGTCGGCTCGACGGAGATGTCGCCGAGCTGGTGCCAGACCGATCTGACCTCTGTGGAGCTGGCGGGGTCCACCTCGGTAGTGCAGGGAACAGCGGCGCCGGCGGCGCTAGGTGAGTGTACCGGGAATCCGGTTGGGGGGTGGTGTCGTCGGGTGAGGGTGCGCCGCGGGTACGTAAAGCCTAAGCATCGTGGCTGCACCGGTAGCGTCGTAGGCGGAGTGCGTCGTCTTCGTCGTCGTGGTCATCGGCTACTTCCTCGGCGGCCTCCGCGGTCGGGCCGCGGGCAGGTGAGGGGGTCCTCGGCGGTGTGGTATGCGGCGTTGTGGGAGGGGGTCCTGCGCAAGTTGTGGTGGCGGATCGTAGAGCGGCGTCACGTCGATATTTTCCGGCGCCTCGGAGGGGGAGACGCTCGGGCGAGAGTCGCGAGGAACGGAAGGAGGATGAGTAGGCGGGGGGTGCGTAAGGTGTCCTGGCACGCCTTCGAAAACTGAACCTGGGGCCTTTTTTCGTGAATGGCGCGCGTAGGGTGCCTGTGGACCCGAGTCGGTACGGTGAGCTGCAGGCTGGAGCCGACTTACGATGGGGAGTTTCGGGATTGGATGGGGAATTCGGCAATTGTCGAGGGGAATGTAGGAGGTTAAGCGTCGGATGCAAAGGTCGGCCAGGAATGGTGGGGTGGGGTGGGGTGGGGGGGGGGGGCCGGTCCGGTTAGGGCATCGGGTGATGCAGCTTTGCGGGCCTTTCAGTCCTGTTAGCCAGCGGGCCCGGGGCCCGATTCGAGCTGCCCCTTTCCGGACTGCAATTTTCGGCGCGCCTGCTTGCTTGGCGGTGCCGGTCACGTGGCCGTTAAGGGTAGTCGACGGACAGTTCAGGGGGCGCCGGCGGCGGGTAGGTGTAGAGGGTAGCGGGGGGGGCTGGCGCCTACCCCCCCTTCGGTGTTAGGGTATCAGGCACGGTGCGGCGGGGAATATGTTGGGGGCGGGGGGTTTTCCGAAGGCTTTCCTATCCCAGTTCAGGAGGAAGTCCGGGATGTGGCGGGGGGGGGGGGGGAAGGCTAGCTCGGTGAGGTTGATGGCGGAGGTGGCCCACGCGATGATCGCGGAGGAGTGCTCGCTGGGCTGGGTCGCAGGGTCATTTGACTGGCTGCCCGGTGCGCTGGCTATGGTTTCTCCGCTGTGGGTTCTCCTGAAGGAGGAGCCGGGGCGTATCGGCGGATACACGATCTGTCTTGCCCCTTGGGGCCTCGGTGAACGGCCCCATCCCGCGGGAACTGTGCTCAGTGCGCTATTCCTCCTCCGATGCGGCCTAGGAGCTGGTGCGCCAATGTAGAAATGGGCTTGGCTGGCGGAGTCGGACATTGGATTCGCCACTCGGCTTTGGCCGGTTCAACCTCCTGCCTTCCTCTGGCTGGGAGTTCGTTTTGGGCTCGGTATTATTGCTAAGGGTTGGGGCAATCTCACGTGCTTACTTCGCGGCCATCAGCTCATTTTGCACTGGATATTGGTGCGGGGGTCGGGGTGCCGGGTACCGTGCAGTATCTCGACACTGTTGTTCGTGGGGCCCGCGCGGTCTGCAGCTGGCGGGTCCTTGCTGGGGCGTTTCCTGGGGCCTAGCAGAGGAGTGGGCATCCCTTTGGCAGTGGGAAGACAGTGGGGCCGGTGACATGTCGTTCGTTCTTGGGGATCGAGATCGACTCAGTGGAGTAGAGCGGCGGCGGCGGTTGGTGGCAGAGGTCGGCTCCACCTCGAAGGTGACGCTAACGGTCTTCGGAGGCTGGTCGGCCACTCGAATTTTGCTGGTCGAGTCATTGCCAAGGGGAGGCCGTTGGCGTGGCGGCTATCCTTCGCGACGGCCAGTGTGTGCTAGGGGCATCATTGTATCCGGGTGACGTTGGGGATGCGAGCCTACTGGCGGGGGTGGGATGCTTTTTGGGGTGGTATATGGGCTGCGCGGTGTTGCGGCCTGTGGTATTATCCCACCGTGACTTGGAATTGTTGTCGGCGGCGGCCGGTAGGTTGGGTATGTGATGGTACTGCCCGGGTTTATGGGGGCGGCGCCGTGGCCGGCATCCTGGACGGCGCAGGGGTTGACGCGTACCGTGGCGTTCCTGGCATTGTTCCCCATTATGGTGGTCTTCTGGGTATGGCCTAAACAGTGCGGGTCCGGCGGGTGGTTTTCTGGTGCGACGACGCCGCGGTGGTGCAAGTCATCCATCGGCATCCGTCCAAGTGCCCGCGGGTAGCGGCGTTGATGTGTGTGCTTGTGCTGGCCCGTCTTCGTCTCATTATTCCGGCTCGGGCTCGCTCTGTGCGGGGTGATCATAATGCTATTGCTGTCGAGCTGTATCGTGTGCAATGATCTTCTTGTTGCGGTCCTGTGGGGAATGGGCTGGAGAGGCGGTGGAGTGGGGGATGTTCCGGCGGTTTTCCTTTATAGCGTGGGCCAGAGAGTCTGGCGGTCCCGGTCGGCGGTGCAGGCGGCGGTGGCCGGTTCCTCCTTGTTTCGGCAGGGCGGCGGGCTGGGGCAGTCCGGGTGCCCTTATGTGGTGAGGCGGCTATTGGCTGGGTGGGCGCGCGAGCGCAGCCAATGGTCCCGGATTGGCGCCGTCCCGTGATTCATGAGGCCTACGGGAGGCACGAGTGCGGATATTTGTGTCCCATGCGAAGACCGACCCGTAGGGCCGGGGGCGGTGTGTGCTGCGGTAGGCAATACCGGGTCTGGGATCCTGTCCGGCGCGGAACTTGGCGTCTCATGGGCGTCAGCGACCGGTTCTGGCTGGAGGTTTCTTCTGTCACCCGGACTGGTGTGTGGTTATCCAGTTTCCATTCTCGGTGGTGCTCCGCCTGGCCTGGCGGCGGCTGGGCTTGGATGGACGAGAGTATGCGTCTCCCTTCCTTCCGGATAGGGGCGGCGACGTGCGCGGTTGCAGCTGGTCGGGGGTTGAGGTGGGTTCTCGGACCGGGTGTTGGCGATCCGGGGGCCTACGCAGGCTATGTGCGCCTGGACCAGTTGTGAGTTGGGGCGCTGGGGGGGGTGGGGGGGTGCTAATGCTGTGTTTCTTTTCAGGTGTACTGCAGGGAGGGCCAACAGGGGCATGGACAAGTGGTGTGGGGGGGTGGGGGGGTGGGGGGGGGGTGCTAATGCTGTGTTTCCTTTTTCAGGTGTACTGCGGGGCGGGTCTACAGGGGGTAAGGCACGGGCCCGCCGATCATCTGGGCGGAGCGCAGAGCCTGGAATCGACTGCTGGGTCCGCACCTGGGCGTGGTGTCCGGCAATTCCCAGTCGGTTTGGCTGGGCGAGTGGGACAAGCGTCAGCGGCAGCTCCTTCCAGGGATTCTGGAGCGTGCGGAGCGGCGACAGCGGCCCGTGGGATTTGTTTTTTGAGACATCTGGGTGGGCACGATCTCTCCGGTGGGACGTGCCGGCAGCTCATTCGAGTGGTGCAGGGGGCCTTGGTGTGCTGCAGGAGCAGTGGCCAGACGTGCAATCGTCTGGTCGGACATCATCACGCGGTCGGCCTGCCTGCCTCAGCGACGGTGGGTGAGAGGGCTAGCGCAGATCGACAGGGCTTGGCTGTTGGTTGCAGCAGGCCGGAGGGGGGGGGGGCAGGTCCGGCGTCCTGGGGCGGACCCCCTGTGTGCTGGACTGTACCGTGCTGACGGGGTACACTTGTCCCCGGTTGGACAGGACTTATTGCTTAATGATGGGCAGGAAGCACTGGAATTGATTGGTCGCAGCTTTATGGGGGGGGCGGTGTGAGGATAGTGAATACCTCGCACCGGTGGCGGGGTACAGAGCCAGCGCTCGCAGGAGCGGCGCGGGCTTGAACTGGTTTACGAGCAGTGGGGGCGAAGTGCTCCTCGGGGTTGGGGCGAGACAGCCCGGTTGGGGGTCTCGGCCCGGTAGCGGGGGGGTGGGAGCCGGCCTTTGCTACTAGTAGGGCGAGGCAGGCGGAGGGGTTTGGGGGGGAGGAGGATGCTCCGCCTTGCTACTACGATGGCGGGTGGGGGGGCATCCTCCGGCAATGGGGTGTGGGGGCTGGGTTATGTTGGATGGTTTTATATTCAGGCCCGTGTTGGGCCGGTTGTTACAGGTGTAAATAAAGCTGCGACCAAATGTTTGTACCAAACTACAGTTGTTTGTGAATTTGTGGGGGAATATTATTGTGGGATGCTAAGACTGGTGATGGAGGCGAGGAGGGCCTCCGGGTTACCAGAGTTACTAATTGCTGTCAAGCATTCTGTTCTAGGTGTTTCAATGGTGCAATATCGACGCACTGCATCAGAAGTGTTTTCACGTGTATCATATTACGCCATCAGAATGGACTGTTGACAAACTATATTATATCAGAATAAAGTGTTTTAAATGAAAACTGCAGTTTTGATAGTATCATACAGTATGTTTATGTCAATGAATATTGGAACTGAATCCTTTCTTTTCTGAAGACGGACAATATACTATATTGGACCAGTGTATGAAAAACATACACTATGTGAAACTTCTATTTTCTGCAAAGTTTTAATATTTTTTATTTTTGCTGGTATTTCATAGTTGTTTGAGTGTAACAAATCTAATAAATCATCCAGAACAGAGAAAGAATATTCAAGCTGTCCAAAACAGGTTAAAAACATTCTTTTAAAGGCCCTGCAAGAACCTCTGAACTCTTTCAGTATCCTGGGATATATTCCATCCGGTCTCATGGTTTTGTCTACTTTCAGTTTTGCAAGCTGTTCAAACACATCATCTTCTGTGAATGGTGTAGTATCTACTCCATTTCCATTTGTATATTTGTCAATCACAGGTGGTTCTTTTCCAGGATTTTCTTTAGTAAAAACAGAAGTATTTGTTTAGCATTTTTGCTTTTTCAATGTCACTTTCCATAAATCCGTTCTCAGAACTTTTGAATCTTGCAATTTCACTTCTGTCTTCCTCTTCTCCCGAATATATCTGAAAAAAGGTTTATCATCACACATTGATTTTGCTATCCTTATTTCTCTTTTTATCCCGTTTAGCTTTATCCTGTATTCCTTTTGGTGTTCCTCTGTTTGCAAACTTCTGCATTTTCTGAAAGTTGTGGATTTTACCTTTATTTGTGCAGCCACTCCTTTAGAAAACTAAACAGATTTTTTTCCCTCTTGTTTTTATTTACTTTCATTACATATGGATCTATTTCCCCTTTTATTGTCTCCTTTAGTTTAGCCTGCTGCAATTCCACTTCCCTTACCTCCTCCCTCTCCAGAGGTTCTCTGTTGTTTACATATCACTTTATATTATCTGTTTAATTTTAATTTTTGTTTTCCCTGGTATGCTCCTTAATACTGTTTGTTTGATGTTTTATTGTACATGGTAGTCCTATTTATTATGATTTTAGTATAAGTTTGCAAGGTTTTATGGTTTACTTATGTTTTTGCTTAAGTTTTATTTATGATGTTAATGTTCTGTTTATGTTTCTTTTTTGTTAGAGGTTTTTAACCCCCTGAAGAAGGCAGTTTGCCCACACACTGCCAGTGTAAGGGCTGGATTCAAATAAAGCTGTATTTCCATCATTGAAGGGTGGAGTCTTTTCTTCACCTAGTTCCTGTATGCTGTGCTGAATGCGTATGAATGCCTGTGTTATGGTTGTGGTCAATATTATTGCTACCCTTGCATTGTAGGCATGTTATGTACAATATCTTGAGAAATAATTGTAAATATTCCACCGGTATATCATCATAATATTTTAAAAGTAAGCTCAAATATATACAACAAAAAAGGATGTCTGTGAAATGTCGACGTAGTAATTTCAGAGAAAAAAACAAAATATGACCTGGTCAGGATTAATGGCACCCTTCACTAAGATTTGGTTGCACAACTCTTGGCAGTGATGACAGCCTCCAAACATTTTGGAGCCATCTATACATTTTGTACATCTTTCTGGTGGTAGTTTCTCCCATTCTTCAACTGTGATTTGTTCCAGCTCATGAATGTTTTCAGGATTCTTTTTAACAATGGCAGATTACAGCTCTTTCCAAAGGTGCTTGAAAGGACTGAGATCAGGACTCACTGCTGGCCAGTTTAAAAGAGTCTATTTTTCTTTTTAACCATTTTTTGTACTTTTGGATGTATATTTTGGGTCATCGTCCTGCTGGAGGACCCATGACCTTCGACCTACACCTAGCTTTCTGACACTAGGTGGCACATTTCACTCCCAAATTACCTTGGTAATCGTCTGACTGTGATTCCTTTAATACATTCCAGGCCTCCAGTTCCTGAGGCAGCAAAACAGCCCCACAACATTATAGAAACTCCATCATATATAACTGTGGGAAGGGTTTTTTTTTTTCTTATAAGTTTCATTTCTTTGCCTGTCTGCATTGCCAAAGAGCTCAAGTTTGAATTCATAATTTCATAATTTTCCCAGAAGGATTATGGTTTCTCATGGTGGGTTTGGGCAAATACCAGGCATGCCTTTTTATGTCTTTGAGCAGTGGGGGTCCTCCTTGGCCTTCACCCATGAAATCTTTCTTTGTTTAGTGTGCAGCGTATGTTTATGGTTTGAAGCCACTACTCCAGATTGCTCCAGGTCAGCCTTAAGCTCTTTGGATGCTGTACGTGAGGTTTTTCCAATAGTTCACATTAACCTAGTGTTCCTTTTTCTTGATCTTAATGTTTTTATTGTAAACCGTTGTGACACACTGTAGAAGGGCAGTATATCATATTTTTAAATAAACCATAAACCTTTGAAGACTTCTTGGATTAATTTTCCTGGGAGGTTCTTGACAGTTCCATGAGCAGAAAACGTCTTAATAACATTGTGAACTGTAGACATAGGAATCCCAAAGTCTATGGAGATGGTCTTGTACCCTTTTGAAGTTTGATGTTTGGTGATAATTGCTTTTCTGATGGTCTCAGGCAGCTCTCTTGTCTTCACTATTGTGAAAATGGAACAGGGAGTGAAGATGTTGTTGTTTAAAAAGTTGATTGTAAATAATTCAAAATCGTTCCATATAAAACCTTGTTCAGTTCCTGTTATCTGTAAACCGCCTTTGATCTCTGGAAGAGGCGGTATATAAGAAAAGCTTAAATAAATAAAATAAATAAATAAATGTGGCCATTCTAAACATTAGAACCATCATTCATTGGTTGATTCAAGTCATGTGAGTATTGACAATGGATCAGAGGTGCGTTTAATCTTACTGCAAAGGGAATGTAATTATTTTCAAACTGATTTGAATTGTTTATAAGGGTGCCAATAATCATGCCTTGCAATGTCCCAGTTTTTATACTATTTCCTGCTATTTCCTTTTTTACTTGGTCTTGTTTTATTTGATTATTTTATGTGTCAAACTTTTGTGCATATATAGTCCAAAGCCATTTCACTGGCCACTTTTTTTTAGGAGATATTGGACATTTAAGGAGTTTTACTGCAAGGGTGCCAATAATTTTGACCACAAGTGTATGTATATTCCAAAAATATGGCCACAAAGAAGAGAATATTAAAAGACATTTTTATGTGTGAAGCATTGATTTATTCCATGGAAACTGTGTGCTTGATATGTGCCCCCCTTCCTCATTTTCTGCTCTGTAAATAGGTCTTTTAAATATGCATTAAGAATATAAGAACATAAGATATGCCGACATCTGCTGCTGCAGCCCCTAACCAGCATTCTGCGAGGGATCGGGAAGTCTCGCTCCTCCCCACCCACCAGGCCCGAGGCCAATCAGAGAAAGCCAGGAAACTTTAAATGTAAAGCTCCATCAGGTAGTCCCACGCCTGAGGGCATGCCAGAAGGCCCTTTGGTATGGCCCTTATGTGTGGAAATTTCGTGCCAGAAGACTACTCCACACTACCAAACCATATGTACAGATAAAATATTTGTAATCTCCCATACCAGCGTACTGTTTACCCTTAGCTACCTCTGTAATTCCTACTGCTATTCCTACTGCTTAACTCCTCCTCACTGACTAGAGCCCAGTTTATCCTAGCTTCCTTATCCATCCTTTTAATATGATATACAACTACAAACAGCTTTACCATTCTTATGATAGTATATTATAACTAAAGCCTTACAACATCTCACTTGTAACACCCACCCAGATCACTGCTATAACCCCCTACCTCTGTAACACTGAGGTGTTCAAGATTCTGGGAAAGATTGGCATCCATATACCTCTCTTAATGATATACATTCACAGCCAATGCCACACCATTAATTGATAGCCCAACATCCATTGAAGTGCACCACTCAAAATAGCATATCATAAACAGCAATTGGGTGCCATCACAATTTCGCAAACCACCATGCAATAAAGCCCATACTCCATAACAGCAAAAATTAAGTGGATACAAGCCACACTACTCCTCTCCCTTTTATCAATCCTACTAATAAGACCTGCCAGAGCAATGCACAACTGGAACTGCTTGATTCCAATCCTCTACAATCCAAGACAACAATTGGCAACACAACCATGGTTTCCTCACCCTCATAAAAGACCACATAGACTTATCCACATACACTCAAATAAAATTACACAGTCACAAATAGCAGCCCATCAACATACTCAAACAATCAAATGTTCTCTAATAATTACGCGCTCTATTCGCAACAAAATCCACACCATTGCAGACTACGTATAGGACCAGAATGTGGATCTCATGTGTATAACTGAATCATGACTGACTGACACAGACAACATCTTATTAAATCAACTCACCCCAGCCATCATGGATGCTCACCAATGCCCAAGAGCACATCACAGAGGTGGTGGAACCCTCATCCTATCAAACAATCAACTAAACCTCAAAGTAGTCTATACCATTATCATCCTCCACTCTAAACACCATAACCCTCAAAAGCAAAGTTCTAACAATAAGCTTAATATACATAGCCAGTTATACCTCTGACCCAGATGACCTCTCCACCATAATCGATCTGGCCACCAACTTCAGCAACAACGGTAGACAAACAATAATTCTAGGTGACTTTAACCTGAACTCTTTACCCCCAGCTCAAACTATGGCATTCCTCAATGCTTTAAACTTACTGGACCTCTCCCAGATCATCAAAACGCAGACACACATTGGCAGAAATACTCTTGACTTGGTTTTCATACCCTTCAACCTTCACTTCCCCAACTGTCGCATCACCTACCAAGTAACGCCTGTACCCTGGTCTGATCACCACATGATATCTTTTGACTTTCCTATAAATCCCCTCTCAGCCTGAACAACACTGCTCAATCACTCACCGTCACTTCAGAGTATTTGACAAGGACACTCTGCTTGACCAAATACTCCCCAAGCTTGACACCAGCACCTCAGATCTGACATCCCTCATAGAGAACTGGAACAACACCATTTCACCAGCTGTCCTTGCACAACCCAAGCAAAGAACTTCACGAGAAACCAGAGCTCCATGGTACTCCCCCGAAATAAAGCTAGCAAAGATCACATGAAGAAGAATAGAAAGAAGATGGCGGAAAACCAAAGATCAATCAGACCACCAGGAGCACAGGACAAAGCAACGGGAATACAATGAGCTAATTCTTAACCAAAAGAAACAGCATCATATAAACCTCATCACGAAAGCTCTAAACCACCCTAGAGAGCTATACTCAATAGTAAAAGAGCTAACCAGAGACCCAAATAGCCAGATAGCAGTTTCAATAACTCCAGAAAACTATGTAATTCATCTTCAGAGCAAATTCATCTGTACACAATTTGTGCCAAACCAATCCCTCATACTAACGACCAGACAAGACCTTCCAAAGATCTGAACATCCTTTCACCCAGCCACTGAGGATCACTGCATCAGTCTCCTGAAATCCCTGAACACAACCACTTCCCCCCTCGACCCATGCCCAACCACATGGATAAAGATGATTTCACAAGAATTAGCACCTCACTTTGCAGAATAATAAATGTATCCGTCTCACAAGGATATATGCTTCCATCGCTAAAAATCTCATCCATCAGACCACTTCTAAAGAACAACGCAACTGGTCTAAGCTCTCCAACCTTATATCGACCCATATCCAGCATACCGCTTCTTTCCAAATTAATTGAGGTCAGTCCTATGTCAGCTACAATATCACATCAACTCAACCTTCCCATCCAACCCTCGGAAGCATGGATTTTGAGAGCTCTACAGTGTGGAAACCTTATTAACATCCCTATTGAACACAATTCTCGAAGGGACAGAAAACATCAAAGTTTTACACTCATATTCATTGACATAGCATCCACATTTGATTCAGTAGTATGCTCCATACTCTCGGTCAGGCTGAAGGATATAGGAATAAGTGACAAACCGCTGTCATGATTTCGCTCTTACCTTTCTGAAAGAAAAACACAGGTCACGATCAAAAATAACACATCAAGACCTTTCCCATTAATTCAAGGACTTCCTCAAGGCTCAGCACTTTCCGCCCTCCTTTTCAACATTTATATCTAGCCAGTTTGCAAAATTATACAGAAGCACAGCATACAATACCACCTATATGCTGATGACCTAATGATCTACTCCACCATCTCCTCTTGCATGTCAGAAGTCTCAGAATGGCTAATACAATGCAACCTAGCAATTAACTACAACAAATCCGAAGCCCTCATAATCTCAAAAGACTGCATTTAACACCCCTCAAAATCTACTAATAGGAAACCAAGCAATTCCAGTGAAGAGTAAAGTAAAATATCTTGGAATACTGCTTGACCATAGGCTCAAATTCCAATCCCACATCAATAAATCAACTGTCAAAGCCTACTATAAATTGAAGATCCTGAAAAGTCTATAAACCATACTCGACCAGAACCACTTCCATTCCATCTGCCAGGCAATAATCACTCCACACTTAGATTACTGTAATCTAATTCTTCAAGGTCTACCCAAATATGCAACCCAAGCATTACAACTAACGCAAAATACAGCTGCATGATTAATCACAGGAACCAAAAAACAAGATCACATCACCCCCATCTTAAAATCCCTCCACTGGCTCCCCATCTGAGCACAAATAAAATACAAAGCCATAATGATGGCATTCAAGATACTACACAACCAATCCCCCAAATGTTTAAAAGAGATTGTTAAAAGAGTTCCAGACACGCAATTAAGGAGGAAGCAACATCTGAACACCCTCTCATCAGCTACTGTTCTCAATCAACACTACACAGAGTATTTGAATATTATACCCCATCACTATGGAACTCGCCTCTGTATCACCTGAGAGCAACCTCAGATATCACTGACTTCAAGAAATATCTAAAAATCCACCTTTTCACAGAGCACTTCGACACTACATAAAACATGCAACCTCAGCAACATAATCCCAATCAACAATCCCATACACAAGTTTCCTCCTTAAGCAAGTCCACAAGCTACTACAAACAACTAAAATGTTGTGAGACTACCATTGTAACACTCAGGCAATTGTTAATTGTATAATATAAATAGTTTGAATTGTTAACTGTTCAATGTAAATAGTTACTACTGTACCGTTCCATGTAAACCTTGTTATGTTTCAATATAAACCACTTTGATAAAGCTGAAAAGCGGTATATAAAAGATGTTAAATAAATAAATATTGTGTCAAATCGAAGGTCCATCAAGCCAAGTATCCTGTTCCGAAAGTGGCCAATCCAGGTAACAAGTACCTGTCAGGTTCCCATTTTGCTTTTGATTTCTGACTTGCTCCACTCACGTTTTCTCATTATTTGTTGCCTTACTGGAACCTGGTTGAAACCTGGGGAGGTTTTCTTTCTTACATAAGATATGCCATACTGGGTCAGACCAAGGTCCATCAAGCCCAGTATTCTGTTTCCAACAGTGGCCAATCTAGGTCATATGTACCTAGCAGTTTCCCCAAGGGACACAGGTTCCACAATGCTTGTATTGGTTCAAGCATTGATACCCTGGGTCCCTTCTTAATAATGGTTTATGGACCTTTCCTCCAGGAACTTGTCCAAACCTTTTTTAAACCCAGCTACACTAACAGCCTTTACTACATCCTCCGGTAACAAATTCCAGAGTTTGATTACACGTTGAGTGAAAAAATATTTTCTTTTATTAGTCTTAAATAGTTTACCCTGTAGCTTCATTGCATGTTCCCTAGTCTTTCTATATTCTGATAAGGTAAACAATCGATCTACGTTTACCCGTTCCACTCCGTTCATTAATTTATAGACTTCTATCATATCTCCCCTCAGCCGTCTCTTTTCCAGGTTAAAGAGCCCTAACCTTTTTAGCCTTTCTTCATAGGAGTATCCTTCCATCCCCTTTACCATTTTGGTGGCTCTTCTCTGAACCTTTTCTAAAATCGCTATATCCTTTTTAAGATACGGCGACCAGAATTGCACACAATATTCAAGGTGCGGTCTCACCATGGAACGATATAGAGGCATTATAATATCTTTTGTTTTATTTTCCATCCTTTCCTTATCATACCTAGCATTCTATTTGATCTCTTGGCCGCTGCTGCACACTGGGCCGAGGGTTTTAACATGTTATCCACAATGACGCCTAAATCTTTTTCCTGGGTGGTGGTTCCTAATGTGGAACCTTGCATCGTGTAACCATAGTTTGTGTTTTTCTTCCCTAGGTGCATAACCTTGCACTTGTCCACATTAAATTTCATCTGCCATTTTGATGCCCAGTCTTCCAATTTATCAAGATCCTCTTGCAATTTTCCACAATCCTCTTGGGTTTTAACAACTTTAAATAGTTTTGTGTCATCTGCAAATTTGATAACCTCACTTGTTATTCCACTTTCCAGGTCATTTATGAATATGTCAAAAAGCAGCGGAGCCAACACAGATCCCTGGGGTACACCACTATTCACCTTTCTCCATTAGGAAAATTGGCCATTTAGCCCTACCCTCTGCTTTCTATCTTTTAAACAGTTCCTTATCCACAGTAGTACACTGCCTCCTATCCCATGACTCTTTAGTGTTGCCAAAAGTCTCTGATGAGGGACCTTGTCAAAGGCTTTCTGAAAGTCCAGATACACTATATCAACCGACTCACCTTTGTCCACCTGTTTATTCACACCTTCAAAAAAACATAACAGATTAGTAAGACAAGATCTTTCTTGTCTAAAGCCATGTTGGCTGTCTCCCATTAGGCCATGACTATCTACATGCTAAGTAATTTTATTCTTTATGATGGTTTCTACCATTTTTCTCGGTACTGATGTCAGGCTCACCGGTCTGTAGTTTCCCGGATTACCCCTTGAACCCTTTTTAAAAATTGGTGTTACATTGGTGATTTTAATGATAGTTCACAGATTACTAATAGGAGGTCTGCAATCTCTTATTTCAGTTCTTTCAACATTCTTGGATGTATAATATCCAGCCCAGGTGATTTGCTACTCTTCAATTTATCTAATAGTTGTAATACATCTTCCCAATGTATCGATATTTCCTTCAATTCTTCCGCACCTTTAAATTCCACTTCAGTCATGTGTAACATCCCTACATCTTCCTCAGTAAAGACCAAAGCAAAAAATTCATTCAGTCTCTCCGCTATCACCCTGCCGCCTCTTAGTGCCCTTTTAACCCCTCTATCATCTAATGGACCAACTGACTCTCTCACAGGTTTTTTGCCATGAATGTACTTGAAAAAGTCTTTATTTCACGTTTTTGCTTCCACAGCAAGCTTCCTCTCAAATTCTCCCTTTGCCTGCCTTATCAATGCCTTGCAATTAACTTGCCAGTACTTGTGTTGTTTCCAGGTTTCGTTGTTTGGCTCTTTTTTCCATTTCCTGAAAGATGCTTTTTTGGCAAACAACAGCCTCTCAGACCTCCCCTTTAAACCATGCTGGCAGTTTTTTGGACTTCCTTCCACTTTTCTTAAAGCGTGGAATACAGCTGGTCTGGGCTTCCAATATAGTATCTTTCAACCACACCGAAGCTTGATGTAGGTCTTTAACCTTTGCAACTACTCCTTTTAGTTTTTTCTTAACTATTTTCCTCATTTTATCATAGTCTCCCTTTCGAAAGTTAAAAGGTAGTACTGTGGATTTCTTTACTATCACTCCTCCACTAATTAAATCAAAGGCGATCATGCTATGATCACTATTGCCAATTGGCACCAACACCCTTATCTCTTGCGCTAGATCTGGTGTTCCACTAAGGACTAGGTCTAATATGGATTTCTCTCTGGTGTTCATGAACCAGCTGCTCCAAGAACCAGTCATTTATTTCATCTAGGAACTTTATCTCCCTAGCATGTCCTGCCGTGACACTGACCCAGTCGATCCCGGGGTAATTGAAATCACCCATTATTATTACTGCGCTGTAACTTTTGTTAGCTTCCTTGATTTCTTTGAGCATTTCATCATCCATTTGTTCATTCTGGCCAGGAAGTCGATAGTACACCCCCACTGCCATCGCCTTCCCCTTTTTACATGGAATTTCAATCAATAGAGATTCTACAGCAAATTTTATTTCCTGCAAAACTTTAATACTTTCTGACTGAATGCCCTCTCTAACATAGAGCTCAACCGCTCCACCAATTTGATCAGCTCTATCATTACGATATAGTTTGTACCCAGGTATCATAGTGTCCCACTGATTGTCTTCCTTCCACCATGTCTCTTATATTCCAATCATATCTAACCTCTCATTTAGTGCTATATTTTCTAACTCTCCCATCTTATTTTTTAGACTTCTAGCATTTGCATACAAGCATTTTAGAGACTGTATTTTATTCATATTAATTTGGCTATTGGTAGACATGGGTAATTTGGGATCTTTAAGCTTTATCTCCTCCATACTCAAGGGTATTTGGGCTACTTTACTCTTTTTTGGAAGCTCTCTGCTTTTGGTAGTATCCTTCAAGAATACATTCTTTCGAACCATCTGCTCTTCGGCGACTGTCGGCTTTCCACTATTATCTAGTTTAAAAGCTGCTCTATCTCCTTTTTAAAGGCTAATGCCAGCAGTCTGGTTCCATCCCTGTTAAGGTGAAGCCCATCCCTTTGGAAGATCCCCTCTTTTCCCCAGAATGTTCCCCAGTTCCTAACAAATCCAAAACCCTCATCTCTGCACCATTGTCTCATTCACAAATTGAGACTCCAGAGCTCTGCCTGCCTTTTGGATCCTGCACGTGGAACGGGAAGCATTTCGGAAAATGCTACCCTGGAAGTTCTGGATTTCAACTTCCTACCTAAATGCCTAAATTTAACCTCTGGAACCTCCCTACCACGTTTTACTTTGTCATTTGTACAGACCTGTACCAAGACAGCAGACTTCTCCCCAGCACTATCTAAGACCTTATCTATGTGGCGCGTGAGGTCCGCTACCTTCGCACCAGGCAGGCATGTTACCAGGCGATCCTAACGTCCACCAGCCACCCAGCTATCTACATGCCTAATGATCAAATCACCAACTATAATGGCTGTCCTAACTCTTCCCTCATGGGCACATGGCTCTGGAGAAACTTCCTCTGTGCAAGAGGGTTTTACATCACATGGAGGACAAGTTCTAGTTACAGGATCACTTCCTGCCACACTAGGGTGATGCTCTCCTGTCACGTGACCTCTCTCCTCTATGACAACAGGGATGCTGCCAGACTGGTGGTGGGACTTCAGGACTATATCCCTATAGGTCTTGTCTATGTACCTCTCTGTCTTTCTTATGTTTTCCAAGTCTGCTACTCTAGCCTCTAGAGAACGGACTCGTTCCCTGAGAGCAAAGATCTCCTTGCACCTAGTGCACACGTAAGACCTCTCATCTACTGGGAGAAAGTCATACATGTGACACTCAATGCAAGAGACTGGAAAGCCCCCATCTTGCTGCTGGACTGCTGTCTGCATCTTAGTTTTAAGTTTGTGTTTAGATCTTTAAGTTCTTTACTTACTAAGGGATGCTATGGATAATTATACTAATAAAACTACCTAATATGTTTAATATGCCTTGTTCACCTGAAGCTTAATTAATCTCAGGTCCTTAGTGTATGACTGATTTGGGTAAGGAGCTTCACCTGAGAGCACCTCCTGTCTTTTAAGATGTGTAAGTACCTATAAAGCTACGATTATCCCAGGGATGGGTGGGTGTTGGGGAGGGAGGGAGGGAAATGTTGTTGTTGTTAAGTGCCGTCGAGTCGGAGTCGACTCATGGCGACCCTCTGGATAGCTATCCTAAATTGTGTACGGTCTTCAGTCAGGCGGCTCATTGTTGACAGGCTGGTACCCGTAGCTGCTGTTATTGTATCGATCCATCTCATTGCTGGCCTTCCTCTTTTGCGTTGACCTTCTATCTTGCCAAGCATAATGTCTTTCTCTAATGATTTCTCTCTTCGCATGATGTGTCCACAGTATGAAAGTCGAAGTCTTGTCATCTGAGCTTCTAAAGAAAGCTTAGATTTGATCTCCTCTAGTACCGACTGGTTTGTTCTTCGGGCAGTCCATGGTATACACAGTATTCGCCGCCAACACCATAATTCAAAGGCATCAATTTTCTTCCTATCTGTCTTTTTCACTGTCCAGCCTTCACATCCATATGATGTTATTGAAAATACCATGGCTTGAACAAGTCAAATCTTTGTATGGAGAGAGACATCTCTGCTCTTGAGAATCTTATCTAGGTCTTTCATAGTCATTCTGCCAAGAGCAATGCGTCATCTGATTTCTTGACTGCTTGTTGCTTTTTTATTGATAGTTGATCCAAGTAGGTTAAAGTTTTTCACAATTTAAATTTATTCTCCTTCAATGATGAACCTGTTGATTATGCCAGTTGTCATGATCTTTGTCTTCTTTAAATTAAGGTGCAGGCCCATTTTGAGACTATGTTCTTTGATTGTGAGAAGCAAATGTTTCAGATCATCTTCACTTTCAGCCAGTAATGTGGTATCATCAGCATAGCGAAGGTTGTTGATGAGTCTTCCACCAATCTTCACACCTCTGTTGTCTTCATACAATCCTGCTTCTCTGATGATATGTTCTGCATATAAATTAAACAGGTAGGGGGAAAGTATGCAGCCTTGTCTTACACCTTTGCTTATTTTAAACCATTCTGTTTCTCCTTGTTCCGTTCGAACTGCTGCTTCTTGATTAATGTACAGATTGCGCAAGAGAACTATCAGGTGTTCTGGTATACCCATGCTTCTTAATGTGGTCCAGAGTTTCTCATGGTTTACACAGTCAAAAGCCTTGCTATAGTCGATAAAGCACAAATAGATATCCTTTTGGTATTCTTTAGTCTTTTCAAGGATCCATCTCACATCTGCAATGATGTCTCTCGTTCCTCGCCCTTTCCTGAACCCTGCTTGCACTTCAGGTAGTTCTTGTTCCAGGTATGGTTGTAGTCTCTTTTGAATAATCTTCAGTAGAATCTTGCTGGCATGTGGGATCAGAGCGATTGTGCGATAATTTCCACAGTCAGTTGGATCACCTTTCTTTAGTATTGGTATAAACACAGATCTTTTCCAGTCAGTTGGCCATGATGTTGTCTTCCATATTTCTTGGCAGAGCCTTGTGAGTACGGTAACAGCTGCATCAGATTGCTGCAATACTTCTATGGGAATGCTATCAATGCCTGGTGCTTTGTTCTTTGATAAGGCTTTCAATGCTGCTTCAACTTCTTCTTTCATCACCAATGGTTCCCGATCATAAGGTACAGGTTGAAACGGCTGTTGGTCCACTTGATCTTTATCATATAAAAACTCGTTATATTCCTTCCACTTTTTCTTGATCTTCTCAGCATCATTCAACATAGAACCTTGAGCATCTTGTAACATTCCAATTCGAGGCTGGAACTTTTTCTTTAACTCTCTTAGCTTTAGGAAAGCCGATCTTGTTCTCCCTCTAATAGTTTCTGCTTCTATTTCCTTGCAAGTGTCTTTGTAGTACTTTTCCTTGTCCTGTCTTGCTGCACGTTGGAAATCTCTGTTGAGTTCTGCGATTGTCTTTCTTTCTCCTCTGGCTTTAGCTTCTCTGCGTTTCTGGGCAATTTTCAGAGTTTCTTCCATCATCCATTTTGGCCGTTTTTGCTTTTTCACCTTTTGTAGAGACTTCTCGCTTTCTTCCAACACAACTTTCTTAATGTCATTCCATAACTCTTCTGGAGCTCTGTCATTTGTATCTAAAGCAGCAAATCGATTTTGCAGGCAGTCTTTAAATTCCAGTGGTATATTCTCAAGGTCATATTTTGCTGCATTCATGAGTGGTTTTCTCTTTTTCAACTTTAGCTTGAGTTTGCATACTAGTAGTTGATGATCTGTACCACAGTCAGCTCCAGGTTTTGTCTTTGTTGACGTTACAGAGCTTTTCCATCGTTGACTTCCACAGATGTAGTCAATTTGATTTTTATACAATCCATTGGGTGAAGTCCATGTGTACAGTCGCCGCTTGTGTTGCTGGAAGAAGGTGTTTGAGATGAATAGATCATTGGTCTTGCAGAATTCTATCAGTCTTTCTCCAGCTTCATTTCTGTTGCCAAGTCCACTGTTGCCAAGTCCATATAACACTTATTAAAAGAGGGCTGCTACACAGTACCCTGTCTTGTGCTGCTGAGGTAAGCTATATTTTGATTTGATTTAAATTACAGCTCTTTTCTGTAGCTAGGCTCTAACTTATTATGAAATTTAAACTACAAGCTCTCTACTGGGTATGAAATGTAACCAGAAAGTTCTCTTCTGTGTTTTAAATTTAAACTTAAACTGCTGCTACTAGGCCCTGACTGATTTAACAAAAAATAGTGGGTTCACAGATTAAGTAGCTTTAATACAAAAAATTCCTTTCAGAAAATTCCCTTTGGCGTGGCCCTTAGGCGTTGGTCTTTGGCATCTGTTGCTGGAGTTTACACTGACTGCAAGGACTGGGTTGTCGTGCTTATTTATTGTGGTAACTTGCTGTTCCGTATTCTCTCTTTCTCTATTCTGTTTGACTGTCTCTGTCCTCTATTCTGTCCTATCATATAAATGGCGTTCTTTTCTTATTTCCTCGAATGATATAGTATTGTAAACCACTCTAATGCCTTCTGGCCTGAGCGGTATATCAAATTTAAAATAAACATAAATAAACATAAACATACTCACAATTGCAGATCTCTCTCCAGAAGTAGCAGTCCCCTTTTCTAGTCCTTCAAGACTGAGGATCACAGAGCTCTGGTTGAGCTATTTATGCCTGTGCTGCTGAGGTAAACTGTGACCAACTTCCTGTGTGATTAACAGTCCTTTCTTGGATAGAAGTAGTCTTTCAAAATAGCCTTTTGACCTGCCACCTGCTGTTAACACCTATTGAAAATGTTTCACAGGTCTCTTGCTCCCTAGGTAGAAAGCCTCTTTGTAAAGGTCTCTAGAAGACTTTATTTGTTGTTCAAAGAGTACTGACACTCTTTTGCCTTTTGTGCTGAGCTATATTCTGATTTGATTTAAATTATAGCTCTTTGCTGCTGCTAGGCTCTAACTTATTATGTAATTTAAACTACAAGCTCTCTGCTGGGTTCTAAATTTAACCAGAAAGCTCTCTTCTGTGTTTTAAATTTAAACTAAAAGTACTTTGCTGATGCTAGGCCCTGAGTGACTATTACATTTAAACTACAAGTTCTCTGCTGGGTTCCAAATTTAACCAGAAACTCTCCTCTGTGTTTTAAATTTAAACTAAAAGTACTTTGCTGATGCTAGGCCCTGAGTGACTATTAAATTTAAACTATAAGCTCTCTGCTGGGTTCCAAATTTAACCAGAAAGCTCTCTTCTGTGTTTTAAATTTAAACTAGAAGTACTTTGCTGATGCTACTCCCTGAGTGAGTATTAAATTAAACTATAAGCTCTCTACTGGGTTCCAAATTTAACCAGAAAGCTCTCTTCTGTGTTTTAAATATAAACTAAAATTACTTTGCTGATGCTAGGCCCTGAGTGACTATTAAATTTAAAGTACAAGCTCTCTACTGGGTATGAAATGTAACCAGAACGTTCTCTTCTGTGTTTTAAATTTAAACTTAAACTGCTGCTACTAGGCCCTGACAAGGGCTTGGGCTTTCAGTTTGAGCATGACTATTATTTTGATAAGTGCATGCCCATGGGATGTGTCATATCATGTGCCTACTTTGAATCCTTTAGGACCTTTTTGCAGAAGACAGGGCTGAATAGCATGGTGCATTATTTGGATGACTTCATGGACCCGGATAGCTTGGATACATGTGCGACATTACTGGCTACCTTTTCGGAGATGGCTGCTGATTTTGGTGTGTTGCTGGCAGTTTGAAAGACAGTAGGCACAGTGATGTGTATTACCTTTCTAGAGATATAGATCGACTCAATGACATTAGAGGCATGTTTGTCATGGGAGAAGGTAAATAGGTTGAGATGTCTGATATCGGAGGTGGGCTCGGCTAAAAAAGTGGCATTGCATGTGATGCAGTCACTGGTTGGTCATCTCAATTTTGCATGTCATGTTATACTGATGGGGCGCCCCTTTTTTAGGCGTCTGTCTTTGGCAATGGCCGGGGTACTTAGGCCTCCCCACTACATTCGAGTTTTGCAAGGCATTCGGGAAGACTTGCATGTATGGGATGCTTTTTTGGCCGATTACAATGGATGCACAGTCTTGAAGCTAGCTGAAGTCTCCAATGCCGATTTACAATTGTTTTTAGATGCAGAAGGTAGTTAAGGATTCAAACTGTATTGCCAGGAAGCGTGGTGTGTGGGAGCCTGGCTGAAGGAGTTGCACGTTGTGGGTTTAACTCGCAACATCATCTTTTTAGAGTTGTTCCCAATCATAATAGCTTTTGCAGCATGGCCTGAGCATCTCAGAAATAGGAGGGTATTTATTTTGGTGCAACAATGTAGCTGTGGTTGAAATAATTAATTGATAATCTCACAAGTGTCCGCGTGTCGTGGCTTTGATGCGGGGATTCGTACTGTATTATATGCGGCTTAATGTGACTGCCAGAACTTACCACATACCGGGCATGCTCAACATAATTTCTGATTCATTATCTCATTTTCAATGGTCACAGTTTTGCAAGTTGATACCGGGAATGGAGACAATGGTCACATTGGTGTCTGCACATCTCTGGCAGGTTGGAATCCCAAGGTGATGGCATTGCTGCAGTCCTCCATGGCACCTGCATCTTGGATGTCTTACCAGCGGGGTTATAGGAAGGTTGGTGAGTTGTTGGCGGCGTTGAGTTGGTTGAAGGGTATGCTCCCTGATGAGCTGCTTGGAGTATTTATCATTTGAGCCAAAGCCGAGGGCTGGTCCAAAGTTGTAATGTGTTCGTCTTTGGCCGGTTTCTCATTTTTCTGCAAGGCAGCGGGCTAGGGTAATCAGCAAGCGACATTTCTGGTCTGCCGTCTATTGGAAGGCTGTGAGAGGGGGTTTGTGGTGCAATGGGACTGGTGGCGCCCAATGTTTCACAAATTGCTAGCCCGCATATGGGAGGCATTACCGGTGGTTGCAGCCTCAGCGTACGAAGCATTGTTGTTCTGGGCGGCCTTTTTGCTCACTTTTTTTGGGGCATTCAAAATAGGTGAGTTGGTGTCGCACTCAGGCAGAGCAGGCACCGTAGGTGGTATAGATAGGAAGCATGTGGTAGTTGGGCAGTTGCAGATCCATATCCTAAGACAGATCAGAGTGGGCAGGGTGGGTGGGTTATGCTATGCAGGGTAAAGTGGCTGGCCACCTGTCCCGTGCAGAATTTGCAGGCCTATATGGCCCAGTACCCAGTGACTGAGGGCTTACTATTTCAGCATGAGGATTTGAGTCTGGTGACGCAGTTCCAGTTCACAGTGGTGATGCACATGCTATTGCAACACCTAGGCTGTGACAAGCAACAGTTTGCGTCGTATTCCTTCTGGATAGGAGCCACCACCAGTGCTGTAGCTGCAGGACTCAGGGAGGCAGTCAATCAGCAGATCGGCAGATGGCAGTCCAGAGCATCTACAGGATATGTGCGCCCCCAAGCAGAGGGAAAATGAGTAGGGGCTCATTAGAAGCGGGTGGTGTGTTGGGCGGAGGGGGGGATGTGTTTTAATGATTATTTTGTTTTACAGATGGCAGCAAGATTTGTTGTCTTGCAGAGAAGCAACCCTTGCCCTGAGGAATGGTGGATGCTGGGCCATTCTTTATGTACTGGGCCGGGTGGTGGGCCTCGATGTGACCTTTGGGCCAGCATCTCAGACTGGCGCCAGTGGGCCTACAGTTGGAATGGATGGGAGAGCATGTCATGCGGTGGTGTTGGTTATTGCCTTTGATCCGTTACTAAGCCAGGCAGCAGTGATAGCCCGCTGGACTACTTACACATTTGGGCGGCAACAATCTTGCAGAATGGACTTACAAGCAGCTCATTTGAGCGGCACGTCAGGACTTGGCTGCCATCATATGGTCTGATATGATTCCAAAACCAGCTTGCCAGGCACAGCGCAGGTGGTCTAGAGGTCTTGTGAAGGTGAATCGCCAGATCAGGTAGTGGGTATAGTAGATGGGTGGGCTGCAAGTACAGCACACTTGGGTAGAGTTGGCTGTATGGGATTATACCTTGCAGACGGGGTTCACTTGTCGCCAGTGGGGCAAGATCTCCTTTTGAATGACTGGCAGGAAGCCTTGGAGACAATAACCCGAGGGGTCTCTGATGGTCATAGCTAACTTTGTTGGTTGTGGGGGAGGTGCAAGAATAGTAATGCACCTTGTGTTGATGGCAGAATCCCGAGCCAATGGGTGCCGTGACAGCTGGGTTCTAATGGCGTGTGAGGAACTAAGGGAGTGCAGCTCCTAGTGTGCAGGTTGGACGGAGATCTCAGTGGGGATCTTTGCCCGAATATTGGAGGAGAGGGACCAGCCTTTGCTAATAATATGGCGAGGATTGCAGTGGTGGGGGGGGGGGTGAAAGAGAGGATGATGTGCCACTTTGCTAATAATATGGCTGATGAGTGGGGCATCATCCTTTAAGCAGACAGAGATGAAATATGTTTTGTAATGAGTTATTGTTGACTCGGGTCAGATTTTGAAACAAAGTCGTATTAATAAAGTTGCAAACGTATTTGTTCACCAATTACGTGTTCTCATTTATTGGATGGGAACAAGGGGAAATAACAAGGGGTGGACAGTCAAGGAAGGTGGGGGAGTGCTCGGACAGGGCAGGTGTCTGGGAATACCAGCATCAACCTAAAAAAACAGAAGCGATGTTTGTGACAAGAAAATCAGACGCTACTCACCCAGAAACCATCACAATCAATAATACCAAAATCCCTGTTAAAAAATAAGTAAAATACCTAGGGATAATACTAGACCACGCACTTAGTATGCTCCCCCACATAAAACAAACAGTGAAAACTGTATTCTGTAAACTCAAGACCATACAACACCTAAGACCGCTCCTAGACACTCATGATTTTAGATCTGTTATCAGCACACTCATCACTCCCCATTTTGACTATTGTAATAGTCTCCTAAATGGCTTGCCACTTGCAAATACTAGCCTACTACAAAGAGCCCAAAACAACAAAAGCTCACCTGACTGACCACATAACTCCCATTCTATTTGAACTACATTGGCTCCCCATAAATAGCAGAATAGCTTATAAAATACTACTAACGACATTGAAGCTCATCAACGGCATCTCACCCTCACACTTAACCACCCTCCTACATGCTCCACTGGAACTCAGATCCCGCAGGCAAAATGCAACCTACTCACTAGACATACAAAAAACCATCCGCAAAACAAAAAAACACACAAGCTCCAGAGCCTTCTCATATGCCGCCCCCACTCTCTGGAATAAACTACCACTAAACCTCCGCATGATAAAAGACCTCCAACTATTCAGGAAGGAACTTAAAACACACCTATTCACTGAACACTTCGCAAACTTAACTGACCCCCCCCCCCACCCTCCACAATACACCTCACAAATCTCCCACCATAACTCCAGATTACAACCCCCTCACCCAATACACCTAAAAAAAAAAAAAAGATAAAAACGTACTCAGATGAAAAAGGATTAATAAATTTATAAATACAAAGATACTTTCAAAGTTATCTGTGTAATATGTCCAACTTTCAATATCCAATGTTCAATGTAAATAGTTAATGGCATTGTTATCGCTACTGTTCATGTAAGAGTTGACTGTAATTAGTTACAAAAGCTGTTATTGTTCATACAAAAGTTGAATGTAAATAGTTACAAACGCTGTTCCATGTAAAACTTTGTTCAATTTTCGTTATCTGTAAACCGCCTTTGATCTCTGGAAGAGGCGGTATAGAAGAAAAGCATAAACAAATAAATAATGCCAAGTTACTGCACCCAATATTTTCTGTACTTTAGAAAATCATGAAACCAACCACACACTACATCATTTATCGCTATATACTGTACTCTAATAGGCGCATTAGCACATCATGATCTACTATTTCAAAAGCTCAACTCAAATCAAACAATAGAACTGCCACATGACCCTTTGCTAACACAGCATTTATATCAGAAACTAAAATTCAGTACTATGAGTTTTCCTAAATCCAAATTGATATTCCTTCCAAATGTCAAATGTCTCCAAATAGAAAATTTGCTGATTTGCCACAATTGATTCTGTAATCTTAATTAATAAAAGGTATTTTAGCTATAGGATGAAAGTTAGTAATTTCTGCTAAATTCAGTTTCTTATCTTTAGGAATAAGTGTCAGGATAATATCTCCCAGAATAGATGGATAGATTCCTTGAGTCATAAACTCAACCGTAATTCCATAAAACCATGTCCTAAAATCTTGTGGTGTTTGTGTAAAAAAATAAGTAGGATAGTGGTCTGCAATTGCAACTTTCTAGCATGTTTCTTGAAAAGTGTATTTACCATTTTGTAAGATGAGATGATAAATTCATACCACACAAAGTCAACAAAACAGTTATCTAGAGCCCTATCATTTAAAACTTTCCAGAAAACTTCTAAATGTATCTGCCCTTTATCAAAGCCAAAACTTACATCACCTGGAAGACAGGTCCAAACTACAGAATCACTTCTTGCCATACCAGGGTGATGCTCTCCTGTCACATGACCTCTCTCCTGCATGACAACAGGGATACTGACAGACTGGAAGAGGGACTTCAATACTATATCCCTGTAGGTCTATGTACCTCTCTGTCTTCCTTATGTCCTCCAAGTCTGCTACTCTAGCCTCCAGAGATCGGACTCATTCCCCGAGAGCAAAGAGCTCCTTGCACCTAGTGCACACATAACACCCCTCACCATTTGGGAGAAAATCATACATGTGACACTCAATCCTTGTGTATCTGTGTGAGGTTGAGGTAGGCATGGGTGCTTTAGTTTTGATTTGTATGATGTGGGAGTGGGCCTAGATTTGCTCTTGTTGAAGATGAGGAGTGTAGGGATGAGCGAATATGAGTGAATGATGGGTGGGAACGTCAGGGTGGGTGTTAGAGCTGTGGAGGTGGTGAGGAGTGTGGTAAGGCAGAAAGAGAGAAGGATGTCTAGGGAAGCCATTATTGTGGTGAGGCAGTCTGTGTGGTCTTGTTGGAATCACTCTTCAAATAGCTGGTTCTAGCTTACTAGGTGTATGTGGCGTTCAATTGTTTAGGGTTCAGGCTGTTTTGCAGTTTCGTTTGCACAGCATGTTTGGTCGAATGTAGGTTTCCGTTTTTGTAGATGTGGTCCATGCCTAAGTGCCATTCCATAGGGCCCTTTGGCGAGGCCCTCAGACTTGGGCCCGCCAGGCGCGGGTGCGCTTCTGGAGCATTTATTTTCAAAGCTGGATGGAGCGTCGGTGATTGCTGGCAGTGGGGAGTGAAGGAGGAGCTCCTGCCCTCACACACCACTCAGAGAAGCTGTTCCTGTGCCCCCGGAGCAGTTCTTTTCTATGCTGGATGCAGTATCGGTGATTGCCAGTGGGGGGAAGTGCAAAGTGATTGTGAAAGCGATCATGCTTAGGATCGCATAGCATAGGTAGGTCCTGAGGACCTACCGATGTTGTGCCATCATAAGCAGCATCAGTGATTGGTGGCAGTGGGGAGTGAAGGAGGAGCTCCTGCCCTCACTCACCGGTCAGAGAAGCTGTTCCTGTGTCTCCGGAGCAGTTCTTACCAAAGCTGGATGCAGCATTGGTAATTGCCAGTGGGGGAGGTGCAAAGCGAACATGAGAGTGATCACGCTTAGGATCGCACAGCATTGGCAGGTCCTGAGGGTCTGCCGATGCTGTGTGATTCTAAATATGAGCGCTTTGCACCTCCCCCCACCAGCAGGAACGCTGGCAGAGGACTCAGTGCAGCTTAGCGGGAACATTGCTGATATCCTTTTACCTATGAAAAAATAGTTTTTATATTTGAAATATGACATCAAAATCCAGTTTCTTTCAAATTCCAAAGCGAAACGTTCAACTATAGTAGAAGTCTCAGATGTTAATTCAGCTCAAGAAGATGATTCCAAAAAGAACACTCAGATCCAAACTTTCTTCCAGTGTGGGTGAGTCTTTCTCCTTCCGGCATCTTCCTCAACCTTCCTTACAACGTTAGATAAAGTGCCCTCACTCTCAGATGCATATTTTACATAGGTGTTCCTAATATCTCAACAAAATATCTTTTAATTATATTCTTAGGTCTTATTGTCCTCAAAACAGAGATTAAATTTCCTACTATGATTATCAAAAGACTCCTTTTTTTCTAATGAAGATTTGGTCTTTAACAACCGTAACCATATCTTTTTGAAAATCGTTCACTCTGTCTTCCAGCTTATCAATCTTAGTTGTTTGATTTTTCAAGCATTGGTCATGCTTTTGGGTTTTACTGCTCATCACCATTGTTAGTCTCCAAAGCTGTTCATACTTTGTTGAGAGAGAATAAATTATGGCTGATCATAGAATTTCTAAGGTCACAAGAGTAGGGGTCTCAGCATTACCCAGCATAGTCCTTTTCACCACCTATCTTGGACAAGACCTGACAATACTCTCCCGTTGGCCTGGTTGCCATCCTCGTGTTCTGGTAACTGGCATAGAGGCCTCTATAATCCAACCTCACATTGACGTATGTCTGCAGCGACCTCAGCAGAGTCCTCCTCCATCAGGCGCACTGGCAACGCAGATTCCATATCCAGTTTCAGCTCAACAGCCCTAATACTCATTGGGCCTGATATTAATTTGGGTGGTGCTATGCGCCGCATTGGCGCATAGCCTACCTCCTCCCGCCTAACAAAGATTTTCCATGCTGTGGTCATATGAAGCCCCGGCATCGAAAATCCAGGCATCACCACACAGCTAGAAGGTTGCAGGAGCCTATCTTTATGGTGAAGAGCGCTAACCATGTAGCATCAAAAATTGGTGCTACATGTGTAGCGCCATGGCCTGTCTCTGCACACCCCAGAATGCCCCCGACACACCCCAATGCTAACCGCATAGCATCGGGGCACGTAAGGAACAAACCAGGGAATTTTTGAAGGCACTACCTGTATAGGTGCCTTCAAAAATTCCCTAATAAATCATTTACTTGTGTAACTAGGACAGTTACTCATGTAAATGCCTTTGAAAATCAGGCCCATCATGTAAATTGACAGAATGGTAGACTGTGGAGCTTGGGTCTCTGCCTAACTTCGTACAACTACAGACAGGAGATTCATCTTTGCTAGCACGGCATCTTTCAAGCTGACAAACTGCCACTTGATTCACAAAGCCATCCAGAGTCTGCAGACCACTGATAGAGGTCCCAGCATGGTTTGGAGAGAAAACTACAGCTGTACCCTTCCATTTATGGATCCATTGCCAATAAACTCAGGTATAAATTTCAAGGAAAACAAGACAGCTCTGGAGACACAGCGCTCAGTTCTCACAGCATGTCTACCATCTTAGATTGAAGGAAGATATTTTTAATAATACTGTATACGACTGGGATAAATCCTATGTCAAGGATATGAATACTATGGACCTGAATCAGAGAGATGATTCATAGGGCTGCATGTCCTGGCAGTACATGCAGTCCCGCAAGCCGTCCTGCCCCTATTCCCCCTCAGGCCCTCCCTGCACGGCTAGAGCAGCAGCAAAGGGAGAGCTGGCATGGGGAGGGCAGGGACAGAGTCTGGGTGGAGCGGGGGCAGGCCAAGGAGGCAGGATGCACAGGGCTGATCCAGGTCATGGCCTTGTACGTCCTGCGGTGTCAGGGGGTACGTGCTGCTTATTCCGCCTCAGAAGTGGAATAAGCAGCATCTACTGGGTGATCGGGGCCAGAATTCCCCACCCCAGGGCTAGGGCTGTGGACAGCTTGGTCCCCGCTGCCTGATCTAGGCCCTGGCTGCCCAGCCATGGGTTGGGTGGCGGGGAAGAAGTAGGCAGTGCCGTGGATGACAGGGGCACCTGCGGGGGGGGGGGGGGACGTCAGGCCATCTCAGGGCCCAATTCTGTATGCTGCAGGAACATTTTGCTCCCGCATTATAGAATTGGGTCCTAACGGGCCCAGACGTGCCCCTTTCTGAATCGGACTCCGCATCATATTTGCTGGAAACTAGAAGGGTTTCACAATGATGGAAAACTCAGATCACTTATATATTTATGAATTAATATGCAAAGTCTATTTGCATACTTAAAAGGTTCTAGCACACTCACACATTGCACTCCTAAAGAATGAATGTGAATAAATATGAAATGTGTGAAAATCGGGAGGAGCAAGTACAGATGGTTGAGCAGAAAGAGCTTGGATTAACTGGTCTGATGAAAATCTTGGGTTGAATGACGTAAGGGAAACATACTGTAAATAAAACAAAAAAAAAGGGATCTTTGTTCTGCATTCTAGATACAGCTGTAAGGGACACTGTAGTTTGGAATTTAGGGGTACTCTTAAACTCTTGTCTAAATCAAAGGGATCAGATTACCTTCATAAGCAGGAGTTATTTTGGCTAACTCTATATGCTGTCACAGTTACATCCGTTTCTTTCAAAGAAAAACTTGAGACTAGTAACTTTAGTAGGTACAGTGCTTGTTTATAGCACCCTGTACTTGGGTTTGGCTCAAAAGGATTTAGGGAGACTGGAGCTGGTGAAGAGCATGGTATCTGACTTGGTAGGCTGCTTAAAATGTACTTTTAAAACACTATTTAGCTCATGCCTTTCCAGTTATTTATTTATTTAACAGGGTTCTTTTATACCGCTTTATCATGTCAGTCAAAGCGGTTTACATTGTAACTTAAACTTGGTAACGTATATTAAATAGGAGCATTGATAACTTGGATTTAGAAGGTAATTTTGTAATATGCAGCATAAAGGTACACACTGTCCATGCATGCAAATCATGTATTTCCCATGACCTGTGGGTGTAGATGGGCACTTACTACACACTTTAGGTGGTTGCTCTCCTATAGATATGCATATAAGGCTAATGGTGCCTATTTTCGTAGTAGGCAAGCCCAAGGGTAGAGCTTGGATGGAGCATAGTCAGATCCTAAATTTATGCTCATAATAAATATTTACTTGTGTCCTTCAAAATCTAGGCGCGCATATTTACACCAAGTCTAGGGCGGGCAAAAGTGCTTGCACCTGGGTTTGGCACATGTATCTTGTTAATTGTGCCTGTATTTTATAAAGAAAGATAGGCGCCTGTTTTCCTTTCTAAAATCAGCATGATTTGTGGACATTGGAAAAAATGCAAAACTAGGCGACCCTTATAAAATTACCTTCTTAAGTCAAGTTCCATTCAGGCACAGTAGGTACTGCCTGCCCCTCTAGTACTTACCATCTAAGTTTGTACATGAGGCAATGGAGGATTAAGTGACTTGCCCAAGCTGCCAAGGAGTGTCAGTGGGATTTGAACACTGGTTTCTCTAGTTCCAGCGTGCTGTTCCAACTGCTAGGCTATTCCTCCAAGTTACTACAATGTACAGTTTGATTGTGCTACCTCCACATTGAAGATGTTATACTGGCAGCTGATTTTCAACCTTCTGTAGACCTGATTGTTAAGTTAATTTTCAAGACACAAGGTACCCATAGGACTGTTTGGACAAATATGTCCTCAAAGAATCCCCACCAACATTTCAGGATAGATGCCAACTACTTTAACTACTCTAACATGGCTGCAAAGTACTTTTAATTGTGTATTTGCAGACTAAGCACCAAATATGCAGTCGTTTTCCACATGAAATGATAGGACATATGCTGCTTTTCCAAAAATCAATAAAAGCTTTTGTTTTGTTCTCAATATTTTCCAGTGTAATGGGAGGTGGGAGATAAAGTTGTGGTCAACATTATTTGCACCCTTCATTTTAGGTATGTTGTGTACAATATCTTGAGAAATAATTGGAAATATTCCAACTGTATGTCATCATAATATTGTAATAGTATATTCAAAAAGTTGAAAAAAAGTATTGTAAATTTGGGGTGGGGTTGGTGGGGTAACATTTGTATGGTTGGTCAAAGTTTTTATTATTTTGGATTGACTTTTCAATGCGGCTAAGATGAAGTTCTTAAAGGGAATTAGGATGTGGAAGGCAATGACTGCTTGTTTTCTTGCTTTTATTAATTGTTATGTAATACCGGGTTTCTCCCCTCAGGGTTTGTCAGCTTACATACCTGAGAAGGAGAATGGTTGGTATCAAAATGGTTATTTATCCCAAGCTGAGTTTATATTAGCTATACAGGTGTGGCTATCTAGCTCAAGGAAGCCAAAAAAGTATAATAAGGATAGACCGCAAGATAGATGTCTTTCCGGCTTAAGACAAGTAATCTCTCAGGAATCGTCGCAGGAATTAGTACTTATTACATGTTTGAGGATTAATTCTAGATCAGTGTGCAATAAGACTCCTCTTATTTCTGAAATGATACTAGACAAGGACCCCTATTTTGTTTTTAATACTGAATCTTGGATTCACTCATCGGAAGATCTGTTACATGAAGTATGCCCTGTAGGCTATTATGTGATCAATGTGCCCAGAGAGTAGAAAGTGTGTGTGGGGAGTCTAATTATTTTATTTTAAGAGTTTTTATCATTTGCGGTTATTGGATACTATTGTTTCCCACTTTCTTGAAGCCTTGCGCTGCAGACTTTCAACTAGTGACTTAAAAGAGAAGTATATTATTATTTTAGTGTTTCATCCTCCAGGTAGTGGGAGAATTGTATAAGATCACTATTTTGATTTTTTGGTATCTTGGTTGTTGTTGTACCCTAATTGATATTATTGGGGGACATTAATCTTCATATGGAGGACATGCATAATGCTAAGGCATTGGAATATACTAAGGGGTATGTTTACTAAACCGCGCACACGTGCGCGGCGCACAAGAGCGTATGTTAATGATGCACTTAAGTGCTCTTAAGTGCTGCGCATGCGTGCACATCACATTAACGGGCCGGCGCACGTGTGCGGGGCGCTGATGTGCGATAGAGGCGGGGAAACGCTTACGGAGGGCGGAGGAAGGCTCCCAAGGGGCGGGGGGACGGGGTCAATGGGTGGAGAGTGGGAGGGGAGAGGCTCCCGCAAAGGAGCGGGGCTGAATTTCGGCATAAAAAATACCACGAGTGAAACCCTCGCGTTAGAGCCGATTTAAAGGGAAGAGAAACCATTTCCGTCAGCAATGTACGACAAAACCGGGGAAACCTGAAAAACGTGAGCAGTGTGATACATGTGCACAGAACAAAATAGCAAATATAAATTGAAAATGGCCACAAAAAATTCCAAATAAATTATAATCCAGCTGGGCAACATTGATATTAATGGGAAACCATAAAAAACACTCCAAGGAAAGCTCCAAAAAGAAGAAATGATTTTTGGAAGGGTCTACACTCCGTAGACTCGTTCAAAACTCACTGCATTTTAATGGAGCTTTCCTGGGAGTGTTTTTCATGTTGCCCATTGATATCACTGTTGCCCAGCTTGGTTTTGATTTTTTCCACATATTTTGGAGGTCATTTGTGAGGTTTAATTGCACCCCTGTCCCTATACAAGGTAAATGAGCCCACAGTAAAATTGTGCAGAGCAGGGTGTCTGACTCGTGCGGCCAGGTTTCCTATCTCCAGAGACTGCATTATCACTGTAGCCACAGTGTGGTGCAGCGGACACAGCCAGTGCCTGAAGGACCAGAGGGTCACAGGTTCAAATCCCAGCTGGGGCTCCTGCCACCCCAGTCCCCATAGATTTACCCACCACTAAACAGTGATAGTACAGACACTCCTTCATGGCAGAGAACATAAGCATGGTTCCAACACACATATTTTACCGTACACCGCACACAAACCATAACAATGGGCATTACCTACAGCTGAGTCCCCCAAATTCAGTCCTGGAGTGCCACAACTCAATCAGGTCATATGCTTTTTCCCAGATAGGGACATGTCTGCATGTTGGCGGAAGGGTACAGGTGGTGGAGGGGGCAGTGGCTGCAAACCACAGCAGACAGTGGCCTAGGCTTGTGCAGGCTGGCACCGTCCACCGCAACAGACAGGCTCTGTCGGATGTACAGTCATGGACTCCCCAGGGAACACAGCATGTGCAGAAACAGAAGATCACAGGTTCAAAGCCCAGCTGGGGCTACTGCCAATCCAGTCTACATTTGTTTCCTACATCTAAACTGTGATAATAAGGAGAAACCTTTATTGCTGAGAACATATGCATGGTTCACACGCCTATATTTTACCACACCAAACACAGACACCATAAACAGCCGCATTACCTAGAGCAGAGTCTCCCAAATGCAGTCCTGGAGGGCCCCACACCATTCAGGATCCATGCTGCCTCTAATAAAGATGCCTGTGCTGCATATCTATGCACCACCCCCATGGTATGCTGATGTAGCTCATGCATATTTATGAGGGACAGCATGAAAACCCGAACAGTGATTGGAACACCAGGACTGGAGTTGGGACACTCTGCCGTAAAGCAGCAGCCAACAGGGCCAGACACAGCCACACACACCCCCACAGGCCCCATTGGCCAATGCCTCCTGGAGAGGCAGGACATTGGGCCCTGCCTGTATCTCCCAATAGTAGCAGTTGCATACCTTAGCAATGCCACCCTACACCTGGGTATATGGTACACAGCTATCAAACGTTGCCCATGATAACTGGCAGATATCAATTCCTATGTTAAGCACATTTTGCTTATTGATCTCCACCATAACAATCATTGTGATGTCTGCGGTGTGCGCTGCAGGTCTGGTCTCTGACAGTGTTTACCACCCTGGGGAGTGACCCCCAACAGTAGTGCGTACCATATCCATGCCTGTACTGTGCCCAGGACTGGTGTGGTGGGTATGGCTGCTGGACTCCTCTATAGTAGCACAATGCTGGCATAGGTGTGGGGGTGGCTGTCTGTTTATCCAGTGTGTGGTGGCTGCAAACACCTTCCACAGCCCACACTGCCAGCAATGTTGCCAGTATTGGGCTGCTAATGTGCATAATGAGGAGCAAGGTACCATGGGTATAGGCCAGACAGGGTGGCCTGGCCAGGGTGCATCTGCACAGGGCATAGGGCACTGACTGGGACATTTTAGTGCCCGGCCACCACCTACACAGACAGGGTGACCCCAGTATGTCCTGCTGAGAGATCACTCTCACCCTGACTGTGCAGTGACCACAGCATGGCTAGGCACCCCCATAGTGCTATATAGTATTTCTCTCATATGATAGATATGGGTTTCATTTTGGGGCCCAGTCACTGATTTAACTGCTTGCTGTGTATGCATCTCCACTGGGAACATGCACTGTGGACTAACTAGCACACTGTTTGCAGCTGGTATGTGTCTTGATGGAGCAGCTTGTGGGGTGCAGTGGCTGATGACTTGCTGCAGGAGAATATCAGATGGTGGTGGGGTGCAGCTCACCATATCCAGGCCTAATGTCTCCTAATGTGTAATGGATGTGTATGGAGCTGCATTTACCGCCCTGTGGGGTGTCTGATTCCTCAGCAGGACCTGGGTTGATGGTCCCCTCTACTGCCACCTTTGCAGGGAGGTAGAATGTGGATCTATTGATGGGAGATCCTGTTTGCTGCCGGGGGGGGCAGGCGGCTATGCATGACTGAAGCAGACAGAGATATCCAAGGTGTTTGTGCAGAACCTACCCCTCACACACACATTAACACTGCTTTGGACCTCCAGCATGGCCTCGTTCAGCCATGTAAGGTGTTGTGGACCTGGTCCTGGGCGCCTCACCGCACCCTCAGGGTGAGCACAGTACCCGCACAATGTGATGGTGTGTAGCTACTCTGTGCCAGTAAAACACATGGTCAGTACCCCCTACCAGGCCGAGGTGGTGTTTGGGTGCACATGGTCACTTCCCTCTACCAGGCCGAGGTGCTGTGGGGGTGCATTGCCCATCTTGTGTTCATCTGTGGACAGCTGATTTGCATGTGCAGTGCATCATGGGTATGGGTGGTCTGACCCTATCCTGGTGACTGCAGCAGACTGTCTGTGTGGTGACGTGCAGGCTCTCTGCAGCCAGCCAGAGGCTTTCCAGTAGCTATAGAGCTGTAGCTCAATGGTTATGTCACTGCCTGTGATGCCAGAGGGCATCGATTCAGACCCACAGTGGGGTTATTTGATGGGGTTGTCCAAAGCATTATCTGTTTTTTACTGTACATATTTTGCTGCCAGCAAATACACCCTCAGCATTCTGTACCCATAAGGTGCCTATGAAGGCGCCCTATAGGGTACATTTTAGGGTGCCGTGGCGGACAGTGCACTTTAAAATGTGCCTTATAGGGCGCCTTATGTTAACACGATTTGAGAGTGCCTTTGCTATTAATGATAATTACAATAAAAATAAAATGCCTCCTAAAGCAATCTTCCCCATACTATGTTATGCCTCAGCCAGCCTTGTTCATTGGGCACTGTGGAGGATTGAACCCCTAATCCCTGCACCATTGATCAGTGTCTTAACCATTGTGCTGTGGCTCTGCTCTTCTTTCTGCACATCAGCGCGCCACTTATACCGCCCAGTATTAGTATGCCTCCATAAACATTAGCGTTCCGCCTTATGCCACCCATTATTTCAATGCCTCTTAAATTAATGCCACAGCCAGCCATCTTTATTGGGCTCTGTGGGGGATTGAACCCCTGATCCCTGCACCATTGGTAGGTGCCTTAACCATTGTGCTGTGACTTTGCTCTTCTGCTTGCTCATCAGCGTACCACATATGCCTCCCACGCAGCCATCTGATGCGCTAAGGTGTGGGGCGCACAATGGCGCCGCGCACCTTAGCGCATATTTAAATTCCGGCTTTTCTTTTTCAGGACGGAACACCCACTCCTTATATGGCATCCGCACTCTACCGCAGCCCGCACTCTACCGGGGTTTTAGTAAACATACCCCTAAGTTTTTATGTTCTCTAGGTTTTAAAATACTTCCCCTACAATCTATGTATGTATTAGGTTATTATTTAAATCAATGTGCTTTTTATTTTTCATTGTCACAAGGTGATATTTCAGATATTTGTGCATCTCCGTTAATTTGGTTGGATCATTATCTTAATGAATTTATATTTCATTTAACATGTATAAAGACTCACACACATTCTCCGTTTGAATTTGTTCATACAAGATTAAGGACATCCACAGATTTTTACTGGAACAAGATACAAAACAGGTTTTTTTTTTAGAAAAAGGGTTGGCCATGAATTCTGTAACTAGTTGGATAAGTATCAATTGTGGAAGATATCGCTCCCATCATTTGTAAAAAATGTTTTGTATCTAAACATCTTCCTTGGTTTTCTCAAGAATTATTAGCTCTGAAGAAAGCATGTAGATCTTTTAAATAGAAATGGAGGAAGTCTTATAAAACTGCTGATAGATGTACCCGGCAAATTAAGTATAAAAGATATAGAAACATAGAAACATGACAACAGAAAAAGACCACATGGCCTATATAGACTGTCCTTCCATATCAACCACTATAACAGTCCCCTTTTTTCCTTTAGAGATCCTCTGTGTTTGTCCCATGCTTCTTTGAATTCAGATACTGTCCTCATCTCTACCACCTCCACTGGGAGACTATTCCATGGATCCACCACTCTTTCCGTAAAGAAATATTTCTGCATATCACTCCCGAATCTATCCCCTTTCACCCTCATCCCATTTCCCCTCATAGCAGAGCTATTTCTTCTTTGTATTTCGTTTCCAGCAGAGTAGACCATGAGCTCATCAGATTCAAAGTTCCCAATGCCAGTCCATTTCAGTTATGTTTACATATTCATCACAAATCGTTTGCTTTAAAGTAGTAAAATTAAGAACTTAACAAACATTATAGCACTGCGCGTTGAAGATTTTGTTGTCTAATCCTTATACAAATGAGTACTGTTAAATAATTTTGAGTTGCAAGATAGCTTAGCTGAATGATGCCCTCCTCTGTAAGGGGTAACTTTAGAAGCATATTTAATGGTGCTTATACCATTGCCCCAGCATATATGTCCAGTTATCAATAGGTGTTCGGAATACATAGCAAAGGGAACTAATGCAATTGGTTTCCATTTTAGATGCAATGTATGCAGGGTAAAATTCCTACTTACATTACAAAACTGACTCTAGAAGATTATTTTCTTAGGCATTTACCTGGGTAAACTGGCCTGGCTGAAAATCACCTTCTTCTTCTTGGCTAAAAGTATGCACACAAAGCTTTAGTTAGGCTAAAAGGAGGTGTTCCCTGGGGTGTGCTAGATATGGGGAGAAAAACAGTGTGCATAATCACTTTTTAAACATCTGTGCTATAGCAGATAAACACATCTTTGTAGTGTGACTGAAGGTATACATGTTGTATAAAACAATGCAAACTTACAGCCAACGAGAGGAAGGCAATATTCAGACAAGCTAATTTACCTGCACGAAGCAGTGTTTGCTTGGTAACCATCTTTGAATATTGACCTAGTCCTACATGTGCTGCTTACACAAAGTTGAGGAACCTCCTGAGCATTTTAGTGATTCTAAGCAGCAATCCTTATAGAAGAAGAAAGAAAAGGGAAGGACAGCAGTCATTCTTTGCTATCTAGATATCTGTGTATGTCATGTCCTCCCTGAGCACTTATATGCATCCCTATTCAGAGCAGAGACATACTCTCGGGACTGGGGTATATTGTATGAGGGCACAAGCCTCTCTATTATTATATGTCTGCTGGGGCTGCAGGATAGGTGATAGAATGCTTCGGTATATGAAAGATGAGGCTGTCGTGTTCACTGCCCTTAACTTTGCTGGTCTATTTGGAAAGGGTTTGCTGGGCAGTAGGCCCTAGAAAGCAATGCAGGGGATGAGGACTCACAGAAACACAGAACTATGATGACAGAAAAAGACCACATGGCCTATCTAGTCTGTCCTTCCATATCAACAACTACAACAGTCCCCTTTTTAACTTTAGAGATCCTCTGTGTTTGTCCCATGCTTTTTTGAATTCAGTTACTGTCCTCATCTCTACCACCTCCACTGGGAGACTATTCCACGGATCCACTACTTTTTCCGTAAAGAAATATTTCCGCATATCACTCCTGAATCTATCCCCCTTCACCCTCATCCCATTCCCCTCATAGCAGAACTTGCTTTCAATTGAAAGAGGCTCTCTCCCTGAACATTTATGCCATGGAGGTATTTAAACATCTCAATCATATCACCTCTATCCTGGCTCCTTACTCCGATGGGATCTAGACCCTCTGATCAAGTGGTTACAGGGGTTCTTCCCTACACCAGAAGTATGACTCAAGTTACTAAGTTATTACATAGTTTTTGGCCCATTTTAGGGTCGCATGCTTGTTTCCGGGAGACAACTCTACAAATTGCGTATTCCCGAAAGGCGAATCTTAGAGATCTTATTATGAAGACTACCTCTCTGCAAGATCGTCCAGTGCAGATGCATAATAATAATGGGAATTTTGCTTGCGGTAATTGTACTTATTGTTCACTTACCCTACAGGGCCCTGATTGGATTGATGTTCATACATCCCGGTCCTTTACAACTTTCTGGCATACGGACTGTACCTCTACCTTTGTGGTTTATTTAATAGTGTGCCCCTGTTCCCTCTATTATGTGGGTCGTACTAAACGTGCGGTGAAAATTCATCTCTCTGAGCATGCTTCTAGAATACGTACCAAATCCCTCTCTGCTCCTATAGTAGATCATTGTTTAACTGCTGGTCATGACTTTAATTCATTGCGCTGGAGAGTGTTGGACTTTATACCTGTGGATCCGAGAGGTGGGGACAGAGAACAGCATCTACAATGGCGTGAACAAAGGTGGATATATTCATTGAATTCAGTTACCTCTAGTGGCCTGAATCTCCAAATTGATTGGCATACTATTATTTGACCTTTGTATATACGTTCCCATAGAGTGTTTCTCTGTGCTGAGGGATTCCCTCCCTTGGGTTTCGCTTTTCTGCATTCTGATTGGTGGCTTTGATCCTTCAGTTACAAATGACATCAGACACCAATGTTTATTAGGTTGGCTACATCCCCATGGTGGTTTGTCATTTAAGCTTTCCTTCTAGCCAGTTTCGGATGGACCTGAAGCAGGATTTCACGACATTTGATTGTAAACCCGAAACGTGAGCCACGTCGTCATTTCTGAACTGCTGGCACATTTCAGCTGCGCTGTTTGCACTGTTCTAAAGCTAAGTTTGGATTCTCATTTTATCCATATATAATGATTTAATAAAAGGAGTTGTCACAGTGGTGCCTGGCGTGATTCCTGGCACTGGGCTGACTTACTCCGACAAAAAGAAATGTTTATTTGGGGATATTAGATATTGGAATTTCAAGGTTTTTGGGTTGCATTAATAGGGTACAAAACACAGGAGGGAGGGGAATATATATATATATATATATATAGAGAGAGAGAGAGATAGATAGATAGATAGATAGATAGATAGATAAATTGTGATCTATGAGGAGAGAAATTCTGGGGACCTAGTTTTGAGAGCTTTGTGGGTAAGAGTTAAAATTCTATACTGTATCCTAAAGGACACAGGAAGCCAGTTTTTCTGTATGAACAATGGTATTATGCGGTCATGTTTGTGAGCATGGCAGAAGATCAATAGAGCAGATGCCAACCTAAACAGTATTACAATAGTCAACACGAGAAATGATGAAACAGAGGATGAATGTTCTTGAGCAGAGATATCGAAGGGATGTATGGATCAGAGTTGTTATAATGCAAGGAAGGAGCTCCTTGCCACTGAGCCTATCTGTTTCTTGAAGGTTAGCTCAGTGCTTAGGGGCCCAATTCTAGGACGGGGGTTGCGGGGTTGCACATTCCAGGCCAGATTCCCTCTCCGGTTCTCCATGTATGTCCTGATGCTCAGGACAGGGAGAGCCGGCGGGAGGTGGGAGGGGGTGGGATTGGGATGGAGTGGAAATGGGCCAGCCCGGCAGGACATACAGGGCCGATTCAGGTTATGGCCCTGTATGACCTGCCAGGCCCATGGGGACATGCTGCTTATTCTACAATTGGGCTCAGGAATCCCCCCCCCCCAAGGCTGGAGCCAGTTGCAGGGGGGTCCCCACCACCTGATCCAGGCCAGCCTTGGGTCTGACAGAGGGGAAAAGGGGGGCTGGCACCGCGGGAGCTGGGGGTGCCTGTGGGGAGAACATTCCATTTTGTTCCCGCTGTCCAGAATCGGGTCCAAACAGGCCCATTTTGCTTGTGGCCATCCAGATGGCTCAGATGTGCCCCTCTCTAACTCGTGCTCCACGTGAATGCTCAAATATTTAAAAGATGATGTTAATTCTATATGGGAGACACCTAGAATAGGTGCAATGGATGATGTGTTGATACTCCTGGCTGAAGTTTCTGTCAGGTTTAGTTTAAGCAGATTGTCAGACAGCCATGTGCTAACTTTAATTAGGCAGGAATTGATGCTAAATAGGTCAGGATGTCTTGAGTCAGGGAAAGCAATGAGTGTCCTCTGCATAATAATGCACGCTAATCCTAGTCTCTTCTATTATGGTAATTAATGGTCTAAGAAAGATGTTAAACAAAATTTATGCTAAGACTGAGCCCTGTGGGACCCTACATGACAGTGGTTGGGAAGAGAAGGAGAGGGAGCTGATATTAACTGAGAAAGGATGTACAGAAAGACGTGTACCAGGCAACAACAGCGCCCCAAAGACCAATATCATAAAAGGTGACAGTGTAGCATCTTATGGTCAATCAGATAAAAAATTACAGATAAGTCTAGGAACATGGCCAAAACAATCTTACCATCGTAATCTTACTGCATATTTCACTGAGGAGAGGCGTAAGAATAGTTTCAACACTGTGGCTTGGTCTAAAACCAGATTGTTGGGTGTGTAGGATATTGGTTTTATTATTATTTTGTATTTTTTTATTTAAAATTTCTTACATACCGCCTTTCATGATATCAAGGCGGTTTACATTGAACAAACTGAAATTACATTGAACAGGGCATTATAACTTTTATAGACAAGTCCATAGCTGACTGAAAACATTTTTGTTCTGGCTAATTTAGACAAATGTGGAATAGTAGAAGAATAGAGACTGGGCAATATTTGGATGAATCTAGGATATCAAGTCTAGGGTTTTTAACAATTGACCAGATAAGAACCTTTTTCCATAAGCTGCAATGGTATCTGTAGAGAGGCTATGATTATAGTGCACACAAAGGTTTTTAGATCAAGAGATAGGTACCAAGACATCCATATGATTTCGGATTTAGGTGGCACATGAAAATTGTGTTAGAGAGAAGTCAGTAGTGAAATTAAAAGTGGGCCAAATGTGTGCCAAGCTTTAATGGATATCTTGAATCTTGGTACTAAAGTACAGTGCAAGATTCTCTGGTGAAAGGACTGCCCATTTATCTATAGAAGTGGGTTTTAAGTTGGGCAACAATTGAAAAGAGCTTTTTTGGATAGTTTGCATATTCATTAATCAGTGTTATATGACAGCCTCTTTTAGCATGGGCTACCTTGGTATGATAGAAGAGGTGATGCTTAAGTGTCTAGGTTAAGAGTGTCTGACACTTTTGCCAAGACCCTTTGGTTTTTCTCATTTGATGCTTTAGTACAGAAAGGCTGACATAGTACCATGGAAGCTGTCCCCTAGAGAAGAGCTTTCAGGGCCTCTGAGGAGCAATAATATTAAGTCCAGCATTGAGACTGGAATCACAGATTTCCACTTGCTTTGTTAATGTCTAGGGTGTGTCCAGCTGAATGTGTGGGGCAGGGAACATGTCGAGTGAAATTAAGATCAGTCAAGAAGGTAGCAAAGTGTTTGTCATGAGTTCTTGATAATGAATCAAGATGAATATTAAAATCCTCCACTAAGACCACATTTTGGAAGGTGATTGAAATCTCAGAGAGTGATAAAAAAAACAAGTCCCACGATACAGCATTGAGTGAGAGTGGGCAGTATGCTGTGAGTAAAAAAAATCTTTCGACAGTGTCAATTTTAACCATCAAGGAATCTGGATAATGCAGGGAGTGTCAGTGTTTTAACTTGGCCCATAAAGAATTGTATTGATATCCACATGCATGCTGGTATTTCAGTTTGAAGCAAAAAGAACCTCACTTATTCTGGGCAGGATGCAGGTGGTATTGGGTTGTTTTGAGCTGACCAATGAGAATGGTATCTCATGACCCTCATACTTTTGGGGACATATACCTGCTCTGAATCTAAGCATCGATGGGCTAGCAGCTCACTGGCAGAAGGGTCAGGTTTTGTGTGCCTCTCCTCAAATGTTACGATCTTCATTTTGCAAGGAGACCAATTCCTATCGGGGGCTGTCCAGCCCGTCTGGACGTCCAAAATCTGGATGGGACGGATTCGCACCCGATTCTGCAACCGCTGGAGCTATATGTTTCCGCGGTTGCAGAACTGGGGCACTTGGACAGCCATGGGTACTTGGATGTGATTCTGAGACTGCTTCAGTTAAGTTGTGTGGTGACATGCTCTAGAGGAGAGTTATTTAATTAGAATTTAAATGGAAAAAGAAATGAAGATTTGAGAAAGAAAATAATTTTGTAAATCCCATATATGTTTATAAGAGGAGTTTTTTTTCTGGCTGTTGATGTGATGGATCGAGCACAGTGTGTTTAGACGCCCTAGCCTGCTCCGTGGCCTCTGAGGCCTTTTTCTCCCCTTTTTTATGCCTGTGAATGAGATATTTTTGATATCTGGTATTTAGTTAAGCCTGTATATAGCAGAGTGGATTTTTTAAATTGACATTTGGCAAGGCAACTTTGGCTGTTGTCTACAGCCCATTTGAGAAGGAGGAGGAGTAGCCTAATGGTTAGGACAGCCAGAAATGTTCCAGGAAAGCCAGAATTCAAATCCCGCTATTGCTCTTTGTGGTCCTCTTTGATAAAGGCAATGTACATAACTACATGTTCTTCTAAAAGAGCTTATTTGAAAGCTCCCACAAAAAGTTATATTTGCTCTAAGGAAGAAGGAATTTTTTGTGTGTATGTGCAAGGAGAAATCACTGCATTCATATGCATTTTATATGATGCACACATAAGCACCAATCCCACCCCCTATCCACCCATTCTCCATTCCAGAAACACCTCCACATGTTTCACATAGTAAACACTATGTGTTCAGAAGATGTGCATGTCAAACACTGTTCTATGTGTTCATGTTACTTAATTCTCCCCTGCCTCCAGTCCAAGCTTAAATTGTAGGCCGTCTGAGGGCGGCATAATTGCTACTGTACCCAACTGTTACTCATCTTGCATTACTGAAAAGGCATGAGCTAAATCCTTTCCTTTCCTATCAAATTCCCACTGCCTTATTCTCATTTTACATGGAAAGATTCTTTGCTACAGTTGTCTGTCGTTTAATCCATTGATATAACTATGGTTAAGTCAATGCATCCTGCCTGCCTGATGCCACTGCTTTTCCTAGGTCTTACATGTGTGTCTGGCATGCATGCTGTAGAATAGCACTCTGTCTTATGAGAAAAAGAAAGCAAGTGTGATATCAGCCTTTTTTCAGGCAATGTTGTGTAGCAAACAGATACATTTGGCTGGAGCTGCTGTGATAAGCACTGACAGAAGCCCAATTCTACCACTGGCTTCTATAGCAGTGTCTGTTGCTGCCACTCATAGTTAGTTAATAGCTACTGGCACTTTGATTTTGACTGCCCCCCCCCCCCCAGCAAGATTAATGCTGACATAATGATGAGGTGCTGCCTCAGTGCACTCATGCACAGTGAGGGAAAGGGGAGGAGACAGAGAACATAGTGCTAGCATACTCCGTGTGGTCTAAGCAAGTACAGTAGTTCACGCTGGGTAACCACATCACTATACAACATACAGAATATTCTGACGCTTCCCCAGAAACACACTGCAGCACAACAACTACCACTAGCCCAGACACCACGGATGGCAGGCAAACTCAAGGCGAATGTGCTACCAAGCATTAGGAGGGTAGCAATAACATAAGGTCTGTCTCCACTAACATCTGACTATCACAGATTTTAGCCCTGTCTTTGGTGAGCCTGCCAGTTAACTACGGTAGTATAAACTAAAATATCATTAAATGGGTATGAAATAAGAACATAAGAACATAAGATATGCCATACTGGGTCAGACCAAGGTCCATCAAGCCCAATATCCTGTTTCCAACAGTGGCCAATCTAGGTCATACGTACCTAGTAGTTTCCCCAAAAGACACAGGATCCGCAATGCTTGTACTGGGTCAAGCATTGATATCCTGGGTCCCTTCTTAATAATGGTTTATGGACCTTTCCTCCAGGAACGTGTCCAAACCTTTTTTAACCCAGCTACACTAACAGCCTTTACTACATCCTCCGGTAATAAATTCCAGAGTTTGATTACACGTTGAGTGAAAAAAGATTTTCTTTTATTAGTCTTAAATAGTTTACCCTGTAGCTTCATTGCATGTCCCCTAGTCTTTCTATATTCTTATGACGTAAACAAACGATCTACATTTACCCATTCCACTCCATTCATTAATTTACAGACCTCTATCATATCTCCCCTCAGCCGTCTCTTTTCCAGGTTAAATCAAGAAAATATTAGAAGGGGTGAGCGGGGATATTAACAGGCCAAGTGTAACCAAGTCATTGACTAAACAAATGAAGCAGCAGGTTCGTATGACAGGAACAGGCTTTAAAAACAAACAAACCCCAACGCATTTTGGCCTAGGGGCCTTCCTCATGGGGTGCAAAACCTCAAAAGAAAAGACAAGAAATCATATATAACAGAGACAATAAAACCCAATACTCATACATAAAACCATCCATCGATAATAAAAGGAACAAAGTCCTAATGTATATGCACATAAAACCATTCATAAATAATAAAGGAATAGAAGTTCCACTTATAAAGCAGTGATATAGTTTTAAAGCATAAAGAAATAAATAATAAAAAACCCTACCAAACCATATAAAAAACTCAATAAATAAATAAAATAATAGAAATAAATAGATGAACAAAGAAAGGTAAAACCACGCAATTTATAAAATGGAAAGACTAAACAATTATGACCATAAAAAACTAAAAAGGGGGAGGGGAAAGGAGAGGAGGACTAAGGGACATTTGAGGAGCAAGAAAACAGTCAAGATACCTGAAACTTAAGTGATATCCAAAGTGGACCTGCTGTAGTATCAGATATTGGTTTTGCTATTACTCCAAAAAGGAGCCGTTTAAAGAAACAATGTCCTCAGTGACTAAAACCTATAAAAACAAATAAGAAGCTAAACATAAAAAAATCTTGAATACACCTACAAGGTTGAGGTCAGAACCTAAAATATATATGTCAAAACAATCCCACAGGGAGGCGTAAAGAACCTGAATGTTAGTTAAAATCATTAAAAAGTCTACAAAACACATCCCGTATACAGACCAGTGTAATAAAGTAGATCTACATTGGGTCTGTGGGAGGGGAAGGCTAAAAAAATAATAAAAATTAAATATAAAACATTCATGCCACCAGAGGATTAAGCACTTAAAAACATATATGCATTATGTATTAAAAATGTACACGCTATCTAATAAAGAAGCGCATACTTGTTCTGTCTGAAGAATGAAAAAGGCTAGCAAGGCAAAGACTGGCTTTTAAACACAAAGGAAACCCCCACAATTAATTCAGTAACAACGCATCTGTGCGTTAAACATTAAAAAAATACATATTTGCTCTGTCAATGCCGACAATGCTCGAAAGGGAAAGTAGCTGGCGGCATCAAGACCGGCTTTTTCCCGCCGAGACAAAAGTATCAAAGGTCACATTAACTTTAAATAAAAGACTCCGTGATCATCATGGCATTGCCTTTCTTTTCTATACAGCATATACAAATGTATATTAAGCCTTATGATATTGTGCCGTGAACACCCTTGGTATGTCTGGATATGGGTGCCAATCAACCTCCAAAAAATACTTGTATGCCACCTTAAGCATGGATGTGATCCCGTGTGAAAAGCCGGGAAAACAATAAAAATGTATTATGCTGCGTGAGTGTATAAACTAAAACATTGATGAATCATATGGTAACATATGCACTTATCTCATAATGGCATCTTGCTGATGGCAACAGATAGTGATAAAATCCACGATGACAACACAAGTTCACTTAACGCTCATTCCAGCCTGACCAGCAATAAGCGCATCCATGCCCATGACTGCGATCAATGTTACAGCCTCTCGAAGGGCATGCTTTAGGAGCAGGCAAACTTAAAGAAAAAATTATCCAGATGCTTAATACTAGGGCATGACGTGGAGGAGTAGCCTAGTTGTTAGAACACTGGCTTGGTAACCAAGCAACCAGGGTTCAATTTCCACTAGCAGTCCTTGTGGCCTTGGGCAAGTCACTTAACCCTCCATTGCCTCAGAAGAAAGGCCTGGCAATCTACTTCCAGTGACACTGCCAAAAAAAACCAGGAGCTTCTGGGTTGCCAGGAGTCAGGACTGACTCAAAGGCACACATTGCATTTATAGACTCAATACTGTTGAGCCATCAGTCTAAACCAAGACATTGAGTAGATGACACTTAACCTTTCAAGTGCCAGACTCTCTGATCATGTGACTTACTGTCATTTTGTTTAAATGGATTTGCAGGGTCTGTCGGGAGCTGAATGAGCCATGGCATCCTTGCAATTCTGAGCATGATTCGCTGGCGAGGACTGGAAGAATCTGGCTACAGATCCAGATATACGTATATCCCTGATCTTTTGTGCCAAAACACAGTATTATGTTGGATGAAGATAAGTGATTGGTTTTATTGGCTGAAATTTTGTGTAGCATTTGAACTGTATAATCAAGACTGCCTGGTCCTTTTGAGGAAAAACCTGTGGTAATTTTGAGAAAAATAATGTTCCAGGAGAGTGGAGGTCATTCTGATAACAAGACTGAATGGATGTATAGAGTTTTTGGAATGATCTCTAAATTGTATCCCTTTGAACTCAGTGAGTGTATGGACCAATGACAAGTTAAATGCTATTCTGGCTCATGTGACTGGTTACTAGGCTAGCTTGCCTGAAAGTGTGTAGCTAATTGTATTTGAGGTCTATTAAACTACTCTTTAAAGAGTTATGGGTTGTGGGTTTTTTTTGTATATTTGATATTGGTTATATTCCCTTCCTTTTTTGTAAAACATTGAAGTCTTTTGCCTTTATAAAATAGGCTTAACATGGGTACCTTGGACTTCTCACACAGGCAGACTGCTATAAAATCAAGCCCAAAGAAGGTAATTTTATAATAAGGCACTCAGATTGTCAAGGCACATAGGTTGCATTTCTTTATAAAAACACCATGTGCTCATAAGCAGCTTTATAAAATTGCCTTCAAGAAAGTTCCTGCTCCAAGGCAGGTGCAACTTTCTGCAATATTTTACTGTAAAAATCTAGGGGGATGGGGGGGATTTTCAGCAGTGGCAGCGGCCAGCATACTTAAAGCAGCTGGTCACATCGGGCCGGGTATTCAATGCCAGGAACAAATCTGGGCTCTGGCAATGAAATAGCGAGGCCGCGGGCAGGGTCCCGGCGGCCTGCAGTAGCCAGGCGCGCGGCCCAGTGCGGGGACCCTGCACGCGGCTGAGGCTGGGGAGCACGTGGAGGAATAATTTAAATCTATTGGCTCCCAGCGAATGCATTCGCGCGGGAGCCAATGGGGGAGCAATCGGGCAGCGTGGCGAGGGAGGAGTCGAATGCCGGAGGCCTCCGCATGGGCATTTGCGTTGGCGTAGGCCAGAGGGGTGCCGGCTTTTTTCCTTGCGGTCTGGTTTGGGGCCTTCGGGAGCGAGTGGAGCAGCTCTGTGGCGGGCGGATCCTCGGGGCGGTGTGCTGCAGTGCGGTGCGGCTTCCCTGCACCAGAGATAAGTGCTGGTTGTGGTGGGGGGGCCAAGGCACGTGTAGGAGGCGGGGGGTTGTGAGTCCTTGCGCTGGGGAAGAGCTACTTTGGTGCCGGGGGGCTTTGGGGGCTGGGGTTAGATTAACTATAATAAATAAATAAATAAAATAAAATAAAATAAAAACAGGCAGGGTAATCTAATAAAGTAAACTGAGGCAATGGTGAAGCAATTTTAACAGGGCACCAGCAAGTAATCAGGGGAAAGTGTGCAAGGGTCAGGCAACTGAGTTGGTGGGAACCCTGCTTTTGCAAGGGGTCCAAGATGCCGCTGTGTAGGGGCCAGTTGGGCCGTGCTGGGGGACGGGTCGGGTCAGCGGGCCGCAGGCACATGCAGGCGGGCGCAGAGGTGGGGGGACGAGGTGCAGGGAGGAGTGTGGCTGAGATGGGTGATGTGGGGGGTCTGGCTGCGGGACAGAGGCAGCGCGGGGGTCTGACTCCAAGGGGGGGGTCTTGGGGGAGGGTAGGGGGAGTGGGGGAGCGAGGGCTGTTCGGGGGTCTAGTGTAGGGAGGCTACGGGGTTGGGGGGGGCAGGGCTTGGGCGGGAGCGCGGGCCTCAAAGGGGGTTTGGCGGGCAAAGGGTGCCAGGGGGGGAAGTGGGGTACCTACCGGGGGGGCTGGATCTGAGGTTCGGGAAGGGGGGCAAGTGCAGGGGGGGGCATTGCCACCAGGCTGGGGGCCTGGTGGTTTGGGCTCGCCTGTACCGGCAGCTTGGCAGCCATGGCAGGGCAGTTCTGTGGCAATGGGGATGCCTTCGCCTTGGGAGCACTGGGAGAGGGGGGGGCAAGGCACTTCATCGGCCGAGTATGGGCTCCAGCAGTGTCTCCCCCTGGTTTTTCTTTTCTGTCTTCACAGGTTGGAGGGATGGCGCACCCTTTATGGGGGTATGGTGCGGGGAGCCAGGAGCGGTGGCTGTCAGAGAGTGGTGGAGCGGTGGTGCGACAAGGTTCTGCAGTGGAGGTGCCAAGTGAGAGCGGGGTTGTGGCGGTGCCCGATAGCGGGGACGGTGTTCTGGCAGAGCAGGTGTCCGCAGCTGTGGAGGCTCCGGATGTTCCAGTGGCAGGTGAGTTCTCTGGGGTCTTGGGGGAGGGGTCATTGGTTCCGGAAGGATGTAGCAAAGCGGGCCATGGCGCGGGGAAGAAATGGCATTGGTATTGCCATCGGCGGCGCAGTTCTGAGTCCTCCTCATCCTCATCATCGGGTGGCTTGGAGTCTTCGGTTGGGGGGGGAGGTGGTGCGGCAGGTGGGTGACAGAGGGGGTGACATGGTGTCCACGAAGGGTGGGGGCCCCTTTGGTGGTGGCATTCCAAGAGCTGTGGGAGGGGGTCCCGCGGAAACTGCAGCGCAAAATTCGGAAGCAGCGATATATTGACATATTTCGGCAGTTGGAAGGCAGAAAACGGTCAGGTGAGAGCCAGAAAAAGAGGAAGGAGGACGAGAAAGTGGGGCATGTTAAGAAACTGGCATGCAATGTGGTCAACTGGACACGGTCCTTCCTGTGCTTAGCCAGTGTTTGGGGTCATCATGCGCCTGGGCATTACGGTATGCTACTGGCGTATGCAGATTCTATATTGGAGGCGTCTCAGACGCATGATGGCTGGGCGTGGTTAAATTATGATGAAACGGAGGAGAACAGAGTGTTGTCCTGGGGCACACAGGACATAAACCTCTGGCTGACACAGATGTCTGCTAGGGCGCGCCTTGGGGGAGGGGGTGGGGGCATGGCGGGGCAGGGCAGTAGTGGTGCCGGCGGGGGGCTGTTCCTTTTGGACGATGGCAGGGGGGTTGCAGCAGAGGGATGGATCGGGGGGAGGGGGTTAGCGACGTTTGTTGGAGATTCAATAGGGCCACCTGCCCCTTTCCCGATTGCAAATTCAAGCACTTTTGCTCAGTTTGTGGCGGGGGGCACTCCGCCACGAAGTGCACTCAAAAAGGGGCTGGTGGTGCCGCTGTGCCCGCCCCCAAGCCTCAATGAGTGGGGTGGGTGGGCGCCGACTCCGATTCGGTTGGACGCTTTGTGGAGTTGGCTGCAGCGGTATCTGAGGAGACGGGATGGGGAGTTGCTGGGGTCTGGTTTTCAATTTGGTTTTGTTATTCTGGTGAGAGGTGTCGTGCGGGCGTCATGTGCCTGGAATTCACCTTCTGTGGGCCGTTTTGCGGTGGTGGTTCGGGATAAGTTACTGGGGGAATTGCAGTTGGGGGGCATCGCTGGCCCGTTCACCGACCCTCCTTTCGCGGGCATGGTGATTTCACCATTGGGGTTCGTGCCAAAGAAGGAGCTGGGTAAGTTTAGGCTCATTCATAATTTGTCTTGCCCGCTGGGCGCGACAGTGAATGACCACATTCCGCGGGAGCTGTGTTCGGTGCGGTATGCGTCCTTTGATTGGGTGGCGGAGCTGGTGAGAGAGGCGGGGAGGGCTGCGTTATTGGCTAAGGTGGATATTGAGTCTGCCTTTCATTTACTACCAGTCCATCCGTCCTCCTTTCCCTTGCTGGGCTTTCGTTTTCAGGGGAGTTATTATTTTGACAAATGTATGCCTATAGGCTGTTCTGTTTCCTGTGCGTACTTTGAAAAGTTCAGCACGTTTCTGCAGTGGGTATTAGTGCAGATGGGGGATCGGTGAATGTGGTGCATTACTTGGATGATTTTCTGTTCGTCGGTCTGGCGCAGTCCACTGAATGTCAGCAGTTTTTGGCGGCTTTTGGGGAATTGTCGCGGGAGCTTGGTGTGCCATTGGTAGGGGAGAAAACGGGGGGCTCAATGATGAGACTAAACTTTTTGGGTGTAGAATTAGACTCCGTTGATATGATCGCACGGCTGCCGTCAGAGAAGGTAGCTGGCTTGCGGGCGTTGGTGGCTAATGTCTTGCGGTCCTCTAAGATTACCTTGCGTGAGATGCAGGCGTTGGTCGGCTCGTTGAACTTCGCATGTCGAGTGATACCCATGGGCAGGGTTTTTTCAAGGTGTCTGGTGGTCGCCACAGCAGGGGTGCGGAAGCCGCATCACCGGATCAGGGTCACCGAGGTGATGAGGGCAGATTTGCGGATATGGAGTCGCTTTTTGGAGGATTTTAACGGGACATCGGTCTTGCTGGGGCGGAAGAGTCCAGCGATGGGTTGCAGCTTTATACGGATGCCGCTGGGGGGATCGGTTTGGGTGTGTATTTTGGGAGGGCCTGGTGTGCAGAGAGTTGGCCTCAGGCATGGCATGCTTCCGGTTTGACCGCCAACATAACCTTTCTGGAATTGTTTCCGATTCGGGTGGTGCTGGAGTTGTGGCCGGATAGGCTGCGGGATCGCAGAATTGTGTGGTGGTGTGATAATGAGGCAGTGGTCAGTGTGGTCAATCGCTTTTTGCCCAGATGTTTGCGTGTGGCAGGGTTGATGAGGGAGGTGGTGCTGGCGTGTTTGCGGTTGAATGTGTCAGTGTCGGCGCGGCATATTCCTGGCTGTATTAATGAGATTGCTGATGCCCTTCCTCCTTTCCAGTGGGAGCGGTTTAGAGCGCTGGCTCCGGGAGCGGACAGAGAAGGAGCTGTGGTTCCAGAGGCATTGTGGAGCATTGGCCTAGCGGGATGCTGAGCCTGCTGCGGAGTTCGGTGGCGCCGGGGACGTGGTTGGCGTACCAATGTGGCTGTGATAAGGTGGCTGAGTTCTTGGTGTCAAAAGACTAGCATGTGGGCCCGGTGCCAGAGGGGCTCCTGGGTTGTTATATAGCTGAGGCCAGGGGCTGCGGATTGTCCAGATCGGCGGTGCGCTCGCATTTGGCAGGGTTCAATTTTTTCGCAAGTGCGGTAGGCTGGGGTGCGCCTGCTGGAGGAGTATTGGCTCACAGGCTCCTTCGGGGGTGGGAACGGTCGAGGCCGTTGCCACCGGATACGCAGAGGCCAATCACGTACAAATTGCTGGTGCGCCTCCTTATGGTATTGCCTGGGGTGGCAGTGTCCCGCTATGAGGAGGTTTTATTTCGGGCGGTGTTCTGCCTTGCTTTTTTCTGGGCTTTTCAGATTGGGGAACTGGTAGAGAGTTCGGGTAGGACGGGGGGGGGGGGGTTTACAACGTCACCACATCCGGGCTGAGGGAGGGCTGTTACGTATTCTTTTGAAGAGATCCAAAACGGATCAGGGTAAGGGGTCGTGGGTGGTTTTGAGAGAGATTGGGGGCCTCGTGACATGCCCGGTGTTGTCGGTGCGTCAATATTTGCGGGTGTGGCCCTCACATTCTGGGGGTCTTTTTCTTCATGAGGATGCGCGAGTGGTGACCCGTTTTCAGGTAACGGCAGTGTTGAGGATGGCGCTGTGGGTATTGGGCGAGGACCCTAAGTTCTTTGCGCCTCACTCCTTTTGCATCGGGGCGGCCATGAGCACGGCGAGTGCTGGGTTGCCTGGGGGGGTCATTCAGAGTATTGGGAGATGGCGATCCAGGGCATTTCAGGGTTATGTACGGTTGTAATGGGTGGGGTTGTTGGGGGTGGGGGATTGCTAACTCTTCATTTATTTTGCAGATGGGGGTTTGGAGCCTCGTGGGCAACGACCTCAGCTCTTGGTCCTGCCGGCAACTGATAAGAGCGGCGCAGGAAGACCTGGCTGAGGTGCTGCGGATCTTTCCAGGGGTTATTTTGCTGTGGTCTGACATTATCCCCCAGCCGGCTTGCTGGGGTCAGCGGCATTGGTCGCGGGGATTGACTAAGATTAACCATCAGATTGGGTGGTGTGTGTGTGAGCGGGGGGGTTATCAGATCTTGCATTCCTGGGTGGAAGTTGGTTGTGTTGGGCTCTATAGAAGGGATGGGGTTCATTTAACTCCTGTGGGTATGGATCTGCTTCTTAATGATTGGCAGGAGGCATTGGAGTATGTCCTGTTGAGGGAGCCTCATGGTACACTTGGGCGGGGGTGAGTTCCCCTGACCCGGACAGACCCTGGCCCGACTTTTGCTAAGGCATGGCGAAGTCAGGGAAAGGGGTTAGGAGGCTTGCCGAGGCAAGTTATGGATGTAGCGGTGGGAATCACGTTGATATATTGTTGAATGGTTAATGGTGAATAAAGCTGCGACCAGTTTTGTCCATAAAATGGTATGTCGTCTGTTTTGTGGGAATGGGGTCGAAAGGTGGAGGGAAGGGGTGTTAGGGGCCAGGAGCACCGGGTCCACTTGCCTTGGCTAATAGCGAGGCCGCGGGCAGGGTCCCGGCGGCTGGCAGTAGCCAGGCGCGCGGCCCGGTGCGGGGACCCTGCGCGTGGCCGAGGCTGGGGGGCGCGTGGAGGAATAATTTAAATCTATTGTCTCCCGGTGAATGCATTCGCGCAAGAGCCAATGGGGGAGCGATCGGGAAGCGTGGCGGGGAGGAGTTGAATGCTGGAGGCCTCCGCATGGGCATTTGCGTTGGCGGAGGCCAGAGGGGTGCCGGCTTCCTGCCCGCCCGCCCATGGGGGTTTGAGGGGTGTTGCAGCTTTGGGGGGTGGCGGGATCCCGGAGGTGTCCAGGGTCCGGAGCCTCATGGTACACTTGGGCGGGGGTGGGGTCCCCTGACCCGGACAGACCCTGGCCCGACCTTTGCTAAGGCATGGTGAAGTCGGGGAAAGGGGTTAGGAGGCTTGCCGAGGCAAGTTATGGCCGTAGCGGTGGGAATGCACTTTGCTAAGGTATGGCTGGTGCGGCACTGCTCTGCTAAGAGTTTTGGTTAAGGTTTATGACGTTGATATATTGTTGAATGGTTAATGATGAATAAAGCTGTGACCAGTTTTGTTCATAACATGGTGTGTAGTCTGTTTTGTGGGAATGGGGTCGAAAGGTGGGGGGAAGGGGTGTTAGGGGCCAGGAGCACCGGGTCCGCTTGCCTTGGCTATATCCAGATTGCCCAGATTGTGATTTTGCAATCCAGTCAACAGCAACATTCAGCCACTGGCTGGATTGCAAAACCGGCGAAAGTTCGAACAGCCATTCAGCGATTTAGGATTAACCAGGCAACGGCTGCCCGGTTATCCCACAGTGCCGGAACATCCCAATACTTAGTACTGGCCCAAACCAAGGATATTTGGCCACAGGAACTGGATTAGTGATACTGAAAATCTCAGTGAGAAACATTTATGTGGTTTGCAAGTTTGCACACCACATAAATGCCATTGAATATCCCCCCCACATGTGTATGCCTGTATTAAAAAATATCCCATCCCCACTCCACTCCAGGGAATACCTATGAATATATATCATAAAATTGCTATTACTACCACTACTTATCATTCATATAGCTCTACGGGGCATACACAACCCTTCCCCACAGAGCTTACAATCTGTTAAGACTGCCAAACAGGAAAAACAGGGGGCTAGGAAAATTATTTAAACTCACATGGGAGTCAACAGGAGAATAAGGATGTTGGAATCTGAAAGCAGCCTCAAAGATATGAGGGGCACATAGCCATTTTCAGTGACAAGAGCACATAAAGCAGCATTAAAATATGCCCAGATATACTGTGCCAGGGCATATCTGGCCAGTGGCACTGAATATCCCAGCGAGTGCTTTAGCTGTCTGGTCAGCAGCAATATTCAGCTAAAGTCCGGACAGGTGCCTGACTGCTTCGGCATGTGGCTGCTCTTCATTTCTATTGGAACTATGGCAAAGCCTAAAGTTATTTCTCCTAACATCAATGGAGAGCTGCTTTTGCTCTTCATTCTTCCCCTTCTCATCAAGAAAGGGAGCTTGTCTGGGGAATCGCCCGATATTCTCAGTATGCCAACTCAGGCTCCCCGACATGATTCAGCCCTAAAATACTTTCTGCAGCAAAAGTCATCCAGCATTCAACCTCATTGATCTCCTCGATGGAGCAACATACTTCTGATTCAGTGAGAGTTCACCGATCTGGAGCGGTTTCTGCCATCTTGTCTGCCAACCCTGAGTTGATAAATTTTGTGACCATCTGGCTGAGTCATTGGACTTATTTGAAGCTGTGAAGTCCCCTCAGGAGTCTCCTGGTGGATTGTCTCCATATTCAGGTCAGTGTCGCAGTCCTTTCTCACTCTCTTCTGGGCACACACATATGTTGTCGCCGCATGCTCAAGATGGCAGTCCTACTTCATTATCTCTGTGGTCAGCTGTGGAAAGTATGCCTTGTTTCTACTCTTAAGTCTTTGATACTATCAAAGAAAACAGACTTAAATGCCTTTTCAGTTGATAACATTTTGAATGCATTTTTGTGACTTGAGCAGCTTGTTCTGGCAAAGCTTGAAGTCCAGCACAATGTTGTTGTTAAATCTGGTCAACACATTGAACACTGTGAGAAAGTTGTTCAGTAGAGCATCTCTAGCATTTCAAACCTTCAAGCTGAGTTAAATCAGTGCAAACTACCTTGGATACTTTAATGAAGTCTTCTTCTGATACAGCTCAGAAATAGGAACATCTTGAGAACATGTGGTTCACTATGCAGTTCATTGCCGTTGTCTTGACTGTCTCTCCTCTCAGTCCCTTCTGGATCCACTGTAATCTGGCTTTTGCCCTCTACATTCTACTGAGATGATTCTTGCCAAAGTCTCCAATGACTTGTTCCTTGTCAAATCCAAGGGCTTTTTCTCAACCCTCATACTTCTTGAACTTTCTGCTGCCTTTGACACATTTGCACACACCTAAGAACATAAGAACCTAAGATATGCCATACTGGGTCAGACCAAGGTCCATCAAGCCCAGTATTCTGTTTCCAACAGTGGCCAATCTAGGTCATATGTACCTCACTATCTTGCCCTCGCTTGGATTTAGGAGTTCTGTCCTGTCCTGGTTTTCTTCTTGCACTGTAGAGCAGTATACCTGTGTTTTACACATTTCAGGAATGCCTACTGTCATAAGGGCCCCCTGAAGAAGGCTAATTAGTCAAAACTTGGCCAGATTGGGCCATTAAATAAAATGTTTTTAATTGCCTGTGTGCTTTCTGCTTGTTGTCTGTTGGTCCTAAATATCATTTCTGCCCCCACTCTACCCCCCAGAATGCCCCAGTACTAAGTGTGTTTATTTATTTATTTATTCTAAAATTTTGTATACTACCATTCGAAAAATAACATCATGGCATTTTACAAGATAACAAGGGGCAAGTCCAAGCAGTTGCAGTTGAAAACATACAAAAAACCAAACATGACATAGAAAGAATTAGGAGGGGAATATATAGTACAACAATTAATCTGAAAAACAAAAATTCCAAGCAGAGAAACAAAAGGATAGGGAAAGTCTTTGGATAACTAAAATAGTTGAGATCTAAAAATATAGTTAAAAGGGTTCATCAAAGAGCCAGGTTTAGTGCCACTGAATATCATACTGATCACAGTTTATCTGGTTAGTAGGGATGATAACCAGCTAAACAGTTTTGAATATGACCTCCTGAGTGTTTAGCTTGGATTTGAATAGGACCAGGGATGGAGCCTTACATGTTAACTCAAGTAGTCTATTCTAGGCAAATGACACAGCAAATTAGAAAGAAAGGAGTCTGGAGATGGTAGTAGAAGAACAAGTCATAGATAAAAGTGATTTGCTTGATAAGTAGAGCTGCTGAGGAAGGGTTTAGGAAGAGATTGGAGAGGAGAGGTAATGAGCATATACTTTTATGCGTATATACCAGGGGTTCTCAACCCAGTCCTCAGACACACTTAGCCAGTCAAATTTTCAGGATAACCACAATGAATATACATGAGAGAGATTTGTATGCACTGCCTTCACTGCATGCAAATCTCTGTCACGTATATTCATGATAGTTAGGCTGAAAACCTGACTGACTAGGTGTGTCTCGAGGACTGAGATTGATAACCCCTGGTGTATTCCCTGGGGTAATATTGTAAGCACCTTCTTGCACACATACAATGCTGTTCTACACACTTGGGGGTGCATTCCAAACCACGAATAGCGGGGTTGGACATGCAGACTGGACATCCAACCCTCACTCAGCTTCTTACCCATATTCCGCCACCAGCGCTTCCCACGCATTTGTGGAGAAGCACTGTACATGTATGGGAGAGGGGTATGGGGGTGGCATAGGTGCAGAGCAGGGGATTGGCCAGCTGCCGGAACATACACGGTCAATTCTGGACAGGCCTCTGTACATTCACCAGGACCAGGCTGCACGCCTGGCTTATTTCACCCCAATGGTGGAATAAGTCCCTGGGTCCTCTCCATATGAGTGACGCACACCCCTGTCCACCATGCTGCTGGCCACACTATTCATATACAGCCACGATCCAGGACATAGGGGCTTCCAGTGCTGCCTGGACAGTGGTCTGCAGGTTCTGATGTGGTGCATGACATTCTGAGCCATCATGTAGATTTTGGTCACTGTTGGGAAACAGGATACTGGGCTTGATGGACCTTGGTCTGACCCAGTATGGCATATCTTATGTTCTTACAGCTCATTGCCATGGTGCCAGTGCTCCCTCACACCAGCAGTGGCGTTCTGGCATGGGGACAGGCAGCTTCCTGTAAGACAATCTCCAAGGCATACAGGGAGCTGCTGATCATACATCTCACCGATTCTGCCATCATGGGTATGTCTGGGCCCCGTAGAGGCGGAATCAGCTCTATCTCAGCCACATTTACGAGTTAGGCAGGCAGGGAAGCCAGACGTGTGGGTAGCTAAATCGGCCTCTTGTTGCTTATAAGTTACACCCAAATGGTGTAATTTTGAAAAGCATTTCTGATAGTACGTTTGTGCACAAAAATGACCTGTTATCACACTGGCCATCTAATAGGGAGGTCAACCTATGATTATAAACCCTGTGCACATGTAAGTTTGTTCAAAATGAGTAGAGGCATTCCTGGGAGCAGAATTTGGGAGAGGTTTGCATTCACCTGCATACTTCTTAAAAATAAATGAGAACAAGCATAAATTAATCCAGAGAACTGCTGCACGTTAGTGAGCAGGTATGAATGTATAAGGGAGATATGATAGAAGTCTATAAATTAATGAACGGAGTGGAATGGGTAAACGCAGATTGATTGTTTACATTATCAGAATATAGAAAGACTAGGGGACATGCAATGAAGCTACAGGGTAAACTATTTAAGACTAATAAAAGAAAATATTTTTTCACTCAACGTGTAATCAAACTCTGGAATTTGTTACCGGAGGATGTAGTAAAGGCTGTTAGTGTAGCTGGGTTTAAAAAAGGTGTGGACAAGTTCCTGGAGGAAAGGTCCATAAACCATTATTAAGAAGGGACCCAGGATATCAATGCTTGACCCAGTACAAGCATTGAGGAACCTGTGTCTTTTGGGGAAACTGCTAGGTACATATTACCTGGATTGGCCACTGCTGGAAACAGAATATTGGGCTTGATGGACCTTGGTCTGACCCAGTATGGCATATCTTATCTTCTTATGTTAGCTCATAGGTCTGCAGTCAGCGCAGGTGAGGAATTTATGCCTGTTTCTTCTCCATCTTGAGTGCACAGCACCCACAACATTTTAGGCTTTGCTAAAGGGAGTGTTGAAAAAAAACCCAGCAGGGCAGTATGCTGAACATACTCTGTGTATAGAGTGGAGGAGTAGCCTAATGGTTAAGAACACTGGCTTAGGAACCTAGAGACCAGCATTTGATTCCCATTAGCACTCCTTGTCACCTTGGGCAAGTCACTTAGCCCTCCATTGTCTCAGAAAAATCCAAGTTACCAATGTCCCTGTTTAACGTACTAAGTTTCAATGTAAACCACTTTGATTGAAATGATAAAGCAGTATATAAAACCTGTTAAATAAATGTTGTGCTGGAATGCTACAGGGCACATAAACAGCAATATTATTCTGCACAGAATAATGTCAGGGTTTATGAGCACTGATATTATTCTAGCACAACTTCCACACAGAATAATATTACTGTTTATGCACCAAATAGCATTATAGCACATGCGCATACATGCCAAACCGTTTTTGTTTTGGAGGGGGGAGGGGGGTTTGTGCACAAGATACGGGTGCAGCTGATGCAAACCTGTATCTGCAGACATCTCGCTGGTTCTCCTTGTTTAAACGCAGGTATTCTGCACACAACTTATTTGCATACTGTTTGCTTACAGCATCGCTGAGCAAAACGTCTGGATTAAGCGTGCATTAGGAAACCCTGCACTGAGCTTTAGCAAAGGAATTTATTCAGCCCCTCAGTGCTTAACCGCTAGATATCACAAAACTGGATTTCACAAAAAGGCAGTTGAGAAGCCAAGTGAAAATGAAACTCTTTGTCCAATTTGTGAGCTGGTTTAAAACACCAGTGAGGGAAGCCCAATTGCCCTTCAATTGTTGCCTGTCTAAATAAGCAGATAGCTGACACACCAACCCAGGGGCAGGTGTAAATGCTAATGTCTTGATTTTCTTTTATGCATGTTTTGCCATTGCAAAATTGACAACACATGCACACCTTGCAGACCCATGCTGACCACATTTAGATATGCACCCTTCCAAACTGTTGTGCTGCAATTCTAAATATATAAATAGAAGTTTTTCTATTTCCATGTTTTGGGCACTTTATTGATTTAATTATTATGATTTCTTAACCACTTTTATGAAGAGATTCACCCCTGACATAAACAATTTACATCATAGTAGCAGCATAATAATAGCAAAATGACCCTGTATCAGCATAATAGGCAATTAGAACAGTGAGATAAATTTAGAGAAAGCAATAATAGTATACAATGTCAGTCATCTACACCTTAAAACAGCATAGTAGAACATTCAAATAACTTATATATGATATGATAACAAAATACAAATGGCATGCCTTAATAGGAAGCTCAGTAGAATATTCAAATAAAATAGGACACTTACAATGTCAACACAATACAAATGTTGCACCATAAACGACAGCACAGTAGAACATTCATATAACATAGACAGGATACTCACAATGCTAGCACTGTACGATGAAACATTCTGATAGGCAGCAGAGGGGACAAGTACAGTTGGAACATATAGACAGACAATAACAAGTTGAAAAGTGTACGCTTCAGTGTGACACAATGGTGCATTTCCCCCATCTGCAAAATTGGACATGTGGAGGATACATTGTGTGTGTGTGTGTGTATGTATGTGTATTCCATGTATTCCAGGAATCTAGAATGCTAGGTATCATAAGGAAAGGAATGGAGAATAAAGCCACGGATATTATAATGTCTCTGTATCGTTCCATGGTGCAGCCACACCTTGAATGTTTCGTGCAATTCTAGTTCCCATATCTTAAAAAGGATATAGCAGAATTAGAAAAGGTATAGAGAAGAGCAACACAAATTGTTAAGGGGAAGGAAGGATACTCCTATGAAGAGAGGCTTAAAAGGTTAGGACTCTTCAACTTGGAAAAGAGATGGCTGAGGAGGGAATATGATAGAAGTCTATAAAATAATGAATGGAGTGGAACAGGTAAACGTAGATCAGTTGTTTATGCCATCAAAAAGTAGAAAGACTAGAGGACACACAATGAAGCTACAATGCAGCCCAGTTAAGACTAATAAGGGAAAATATGTTTTCACTCAATTCGTAATCAAACTCTGGAATTCATTACCAGAGGATGTAGTAAAAGCTGTTAGTGTAGCTGGGTTTAAAAAAGGTTTGGACAAGTTCCTAGTTCCATAAACCATTATTAAAGAGGACCCGGAAAATCCACTGCTTACCCCGGGATGAGGATTGTGGAACCTGCCAGGTACAGTACTTGTGATCTGGATTTGGCCAGTGTTGGAAACAGGATACTGGGGTTGATGTTCTTATGGAGAGTTTCAAGGGTACGTGTGTATGTGTGTGTCTGTCATGGAGAGTGTTGGAGGTGTGCATGTGTGTGTGTCAAAGGTATGTCAGGGAGTGCATGCATGTGTGTGTGTGTGTAATGGGGAGCGTCGGGGGGTTCATGTGTTTGTGAGTGTATGTATATGTGTTTGTGTGTCATGGGGACACATGGGGGCATGTGTATGTGTTTGTGCTTGTGTGTCTTAGACTCTATGCATGTATGTACATTGGGGGCTGTGGGTTCATACTGGTGCTAGTGTTGTGGGGTGTGTGTGTGTGTCTGTCAGAGGGTGCCTATATGTCTGTGTGTGTTGGATTGGTGTCTGCACGTCCCCTGTCCTCCTGCACTTACTCCTTGTCCCTCCCATCCTCTTGTAAGTCTCCCTATTCCTATCCTTCACTACTGTCTCTTGCACTCTCCCTCTTTTCCCTCCATCCACCCATTCATTCCCCATCCCCTGCTACTCAACCACACACTCTCTCAAGCCTTTCACTCCATCCATCCAGTCCCTTCTCCCTTGGGACCCAGGGCCTCTTACCAGCCTTTTCAGGTTGCAGATCTGCCCTTCTGGTCAGTGGGACCCAGGGCCTCCTTCTGGACTTTACAGGCCACAGTAGGACTGGATCTCCCATTAGTTCTTCATTCTACTGCTCTGGGCAGCAGGGAGAGCATAAGCATGTTTACTTGTGCATGCTCATGAACAATAGGCATTATGCTGAAATAAAATGTGCCTAAAAATGGCTAAAAAGATTAAGGGTGAATAATTACCGATTGTATTGGTGGAAGCGATGCAGCTTGGAAGAAGGGTCAGCGCAGCCGGGGCTTCTGTCTTTGGTGGCATAAATTCTTGGGCCGGCTTTGTTTACAGTTAACGCACATTGGCGTCAGAGCTTAATGTGTGTTACGTGGCAAAGCCTAATGCACTTTTGCAAAAGGGTCCTTAATTTTGTACCCGAGGCAATGGAGGGATAAGGGATTTGCCAAAGATCACAAGGATTTGTACCTGAATTTCTTGGTGGTTAAGCTACTCCTCTTTTGCATACTGCAGATGTGAGTTTGTTGTTGTTGTTGTTGTTAAGTGCCGTCGAGTCGGGGTCGACTCATGGCGACCCTCTGGATAGCTATCCTAAATTGTGTTCGGTCTTCAGTCAGGCGGCTCAGTGTTGACAGACTGGTACCTGTAGCTGCTGTTATTGTATCAATCCATCTCATTGCTGGCCTTCCTCTTTTGCGTTGACCTTCGATCTTGCCAAGCATGATGTCTTTCTCTAATGATCTCTCTCTTCGCATGATGTGTCCAAAGTATGAAAGTCGAAGTCTTGTGAGTTTACATGAGCCCAAAACTAAACATTTTTGGCACTCTGAAAATATGTCAGAACTCTTATTTCATGCCTGTCATGTTTTGCTGAATTCATAAAGAAATCAAAAATCAAATGCCAGGCTCCTTTGCTGCTCAAGGTAATCCTCAATATCCAGCCATGTTCTGACTCTCCAGAAGTTTCACAATTTTTTTCTGGACTAATACTGAAACTAATTTTGGATCACATAATCATGCTGTGCTGTTGGTAAATGGCTGGATATGTGGGATTATCAGTAATGGTAGAGTTGTTAACCTGGTGAAATTGGACTGAAGCTGTTTGCATGATTTTTGTACCATGTACTAGGAATGCTGCCCCGAGTTTCCAATAGATTGGTTTATAAGAGAACAGAAACACTAATAGTGAAATTTCTATGGAAATGGAAGGTCTCTAAAATTATGTTGCAACTTTTTTAAATTCTGGGGAGCATGGGGGGGCTGCTCTGACAAATCTTTATAACTGTCATCAGGCTGCTTCACTAACACAGGAGGCCGCATGGCTTGCAGGGAAGGCAGATCTGGTCCACCTGCCAGTGTGAATGGTCTTAGAGTGAGCATTCGTGGCTCCTCGGGGCTTGCCAGATCTGATTTGCACCATGCTGCCCCATAAATGTAGAGATCACCCAGTATTGGAAGTTAGATTTCCAGCCTTACAAAACTTGGACTCTGCTCGATCTGAGAGAAGAAATGGGGTAGGTCTATTATTCAACTTTATGGGATAATTCTGAATCCCTCATCAACAAGCAGGTGCTTTTTTGCCCCAGTGAGGATAAGATGTTTTGCAGAAATTGTAGAAACAAAGTTGCAACATTGGGTCCTGCAAAAAAAGTATGGATTATCAGCACTATAAGTGGGCTCAACTAAGAACATAAGAACTGGGTCAGTCCAAAGGTCCATCAACCCCAGTATCCTGTTTCCAACAGTGGCAAGTACAGGTCAAAAGTACCTGTCAGGTTCCTAAAAGGTAGATGGTTTATGGACTTTTCCTCTAGGAACTTGTCCAAACCCCTTTTAAATTCAGCTACTCTAATAGGTTTTACTACATACTCTGGTAACAAATTCCTGTTTGACTACATGCTGAGTGAAAAAAAAATATTTTCTCTGAAAAGTCTTAAATGTGTGTCCCTTACCCATTCCACTCCACTTATTAATTTATAGATTTCTATTTTATTTCTTTGTTGAAATTCAAATACTCCACTAGCTTTAGGGAGGGAGGAACCTACACTAATTGGAAGATGCTCTGCTGCAGATTTTGGGTTGACCTATATAAGAACATAAGATATGCCATACTGGGTCAGACCAACTTTCATCAAGCCCAGAATCCTAATTCCAAAAGTGGCCAATCCAGGTCACAAGTACCTAGCAGTTTCCCAAAAGACATACAGGTTCCACAATGCTTTTATTGGGGCAAGCAGTGGATTTCCCAGGTTCTCTTTAATAATGGTTTATTGATCTTTCCTCCAGGAACTTGCCCATACATTTTTAAACCCAGCTACACTAACAGCTTTAACTATATCCTTCAGTAACGAATTCCAGAGTTTGATTACGCATTGAGTGAAAAATATTTTCTCTTATTAGTCTTAAATGGGTTACATTGTAGCTTCATTGTGTGTCCCCCAGTCTTTCAATTTCTTTGATGGCATAAACAACCGATCTATGTTTACCTGCTCCATTCCATTCATTCATTTATAGACCTCTATCATATCTCCCTTCTGCTGTCACTTTTTCAAGTTGAAGAGTCCTAACCTTTTAAGCCATTCCTCATAGGGGTATCCTTCCATCCCCTTCACCATTTTAGTGCCTCTTCTCTGTACCTTTTCTAATTCTGATATATCCTTCTTTGCCCTTTTTAAGATATGGCAACCAGAATTGCACACAATATGCAAGGTGTGGTCACAGCATGGCACGAGAGAGAGCCATTATAATATCCTTGGTTTTATTTTCCATTCCTTTCCTTATGATTCCTAGCATTCTATTTGCCTTATTGGCTGCCACTGCACACTGGACAGAGGGTTTCAACATGTTATCCACAATGACGTCTAAATCTTTTTCCTGGGTGGCGGTTCCTAATGTGGAATCTTGCATCGTGTAACCATAGTTTGGGTTGTTCTTTCCTAGGTGCAGAACTTTGCACTCATCCACATTAAATTTCATCTGCCATTTGGATGCCCAGTCTTCCAATTTATCAAGATCCTCTTCTAATTTTCCACAATCCTCTTGGGTTTTAACAACTTTAAATAGTTTTGGGTCATCTGCAAATTTGATAACCTCACTCGTTATTCCCTTTTCCAGGTCATTTATGAATATGTCAAAAAGCAGTGGACGCAGCACAGATCCCTGGGGTACTTCGCTATTCACCTTTCTCCATTGGGAAAATTGGCCATTTAGCCCTACCCTCTGCTTTCTAACTTTTAATCATTTCCTGATCCACAAAAGTACACTGCCTCCTAACCCATGACATCTTAATTTCGAAAAGAGACTCCCATGAGAGACCTTGTCAAAGGCTTTCTGAAAATCCTTTGGGGTCTGTTTACTAAACGGCGCACTTGTACGGGGCGCACATGAGCGCTCTAAAAGATGTATTTAAGTGCTCTTAAGCGCCCCGTACGAGTGCGCGGCACATTAACGGGTCCCGCAAGCGTGCGCCGACAACGCGCACATTTGCGGGGCGGTAATGTGCGAAAGAGGCGTGCCAAGGCGAAATGAGGGCGGAGGAAGGCCCCCTAGGGGCGGAGAGACGGGGTCAGTGGGCGGAATGTGGGAGGGGAGAGACTCGCCGCACAGGAGCGTGCCCGAATCTGCAAAGAAATTTACCGCCAGTGAAACACTCGCGTTAGAGGTGCTGTGCAGGGAAAAAGAAACCGTTTCCGTCAGCAATGTGCAGCACAATAGTGGAAGCCCAAACACCGTGAGCAGTGTGATCTATGTGCACAGATCAAACGCCGTAATGTCACAGGGCACTAACCACACGGGCGCCGCGCACCTTAGCGCATCTGTCAATCACAGCTTCTGTTCTTCACGACGGAACGCCCACTCCTTATACGGCACCCGCTCGGTACCGCGGACCGCACAACACCGGCCTTTAGTAAACAGACCCCTTTGTTTACCTGATTATTCACATATTTAAAAAAATATAACAGATTAGTAAAACAAGATCTTTCTTGGCTAAAGTCATGTTGGCTTTCTCCCATTTAACCATGACTATTTACATGTTCAGTAATTTTATTCTTTATAATGGTTTATACCATTTTGCCTGGTACTGACGTCAGGCTCAATGGCCTGTAATTTCCCGGATCACCCCTGGAATCCTTATTAAAAATTGGTGTTACATTGGCTTTTTGCCAATCTTCAGGTATTGCAGATGCTTTTAATGATAGTTCACAGATTATTAATAGTAGGTCTGCAGTCTCATATTTTAATGCTTTCAACACCCTCAAATGTATACCATCCAGTCCAGATGATTTGCTATTCTTTAATTTATCAAATAGGTTTATCAATATTTCTTTCAATTCGTCCGATGCATCACATTTAAATACCATTTCAGTCATAGGTAACTTCCCTACATCTTCTTCAGTAAAGACTGATGCAAAAAATTAATTCATTCTCTCTGCTATGGCCTTGTCTCCTCTTAGTGCCCTTTACCCCTCTATCACTTAATGGTCCAACTGACTCTCACACAGGATTTTTGCTATGAATGTACATGGAAGAGTTTTTATTATGTTTTTTTCTTCCACAGCAAGCTTTTTTTCAAATTCTCGCTTTGCCTTCCTTATCAATGCCTTGCATCTAACTTGACAGTGCTTATGTTCTTTCCAGTTTTCATCATTTGGCTCCTTTTTCCATTTCCTGAAAGATGCCTTTTTGGCTACAACAGCCTCTCTGACCTCACCGTTAAACCATTCTGGTAGTTTTTTAGACTTCCTTCTGCTTTTCTTAAAGCAAGGAATACAGCTGGTCTGGCTTCCAAGATAGAATTTTTAAATAACACCCATGCTTGATGTAAATATTTAACCTTTGCAGCTGCTCCTTTTATTTTTTTTCCTTAACAATTGTTTCTCATTTTACCATAGTCTCCCTTTTGAAAGTTAGAAGGTAGTAACCGAGGTACCCGTAAGCCCAACCCCGCACTTGACAATCCCAATAAACCAATCCACACCATATTATGGTAAACAGATGCTTGGTCGCAGCTTTATTAACAACAGTGAAATTCGGCCCAACATGGGCCAACTTAATATTGCCCAACATTGCAAACATACCCCCCCTGCCCCCCCCCCATTTCCGGATGATACCCCCCCAGCCATTTTAAGCAAAGTGGAGCACCATCCACCCCCCCATTTCCCTTCCGCCCGCCTCGCCGTTATTAGCAGAGGCAGGCTCCCGTTGCCTTCACCGGGTAGAGACCCCCAGCCGGGACGTCTCTCCCACCCCGGGAGCTGAACCGCTCCCACTCCAGGCGGCAACAGCCTCAAGTGCCCCCCGGGTCGACGAGCGCCCGCTCGTCACCCCGCCCCGATCAGCTAACCATTGAACATACCCCCCCCAGCTGCGACAACCACCCCCCTTTATGTGAAAAGAGGGAGGGAGGGAGGGACCTTTTTCCAAGGCGAGCAGGACGAGAGAGAACGAGCACCAGGCGTGCACCTCTCTCGCATCCTGCCACCCCGCCTCCTCCATCTTCACAGCCAATCAGGCTGCACGATCACCAGGACGCGGCCCGCTCCTCTCCCCAGCAATCCCCCCCCCCCCAGTAAACCCTACCCACGTGCAGGGTAGTCGGGCCCCGGGGACCCGGTTACAAGGCCGGCCTCGGGACCCGGCCCTGCGGCGACGGCGAGATTACTGTGGATTTCCTTGCCATCCTTCCTCCATTTATAAAATCAGAGATGATTGTGCTATGATCACTATTGTTATTTTGGTTGTATAAGTATCTGTAGTGAGCCCTAATAGTAAAAACTCCATCCCTGGCATTTCACACTAAAAGTATGCACCATCGGTCCATGGTGCATATTTTCAAAATAGCACTGACTTGATTACACTCGTAAAATGACCTGAAAATTTGTTGTCCACGTATGAATTCACATGGAAATCTAGCCACACCTTACAGAACTATTTTTCATATGTGCATGAAGTCAGTTGCTTTCCCTCCTCCCCCTCTTCACTCCCAACCTTCCCTCCCTACCTCTGCTACCCTTTCTTACTTTAGTATGATCTCTGAGGAGGAAATCACTCACCTTCTTTCCTCATGCAAACTCACTTGCTACTTCTCTAAATCCTATTCCCACCCATCTCCTTAGCTCTATCTCCTTCACTGAAGTCCCTTCCAATTCTCATATTCTCAACCTATTGCTCTCCAGTGCAACTTTCCCTGCAGCCTTCAAGCATGCTGTCATCACTCCTCTCCTCAAGAAACCTCACTAGACCCTACCTGTTCTTATAACTATCGACCCATTTCCCTCCTCCCCTTCGTCTCTAAACTACTTGCATGTGCGGTTCACCACCGTTGCCTCGACTTTCTCTCCTCTGAAGCCCATCTGGATTCTCTACAATCTGGCAAAATCTAAGGGCCTTTATTCCATCATCTTCCTTTTTGACCTTTGTGCTGCTTTTGACACTATTGACCACAACTTTCTCCTTGATACCTTCTCCTCTCTTGTTTTTAAGGGCTCTGTGCTTTACTGGTTCTCTTCTTATCTTTCCCATTGCTCTCTCAGTGTTTGTTCTGGCAGATCCTCCTCTACTGCTATCCTGCTCTCAGTTGTTGTACCCCAAGGATCTATCTTGGGTCCACTTCCTGTCTATCTCTATACCCTGTCCCTTGGTGCATTCATCTCTTCCCATGGTTTTCAATACCATCTTTACTCTGATAACTCCCATATCTATCTCTCTATACCAGAAATCTCTATGGCAATCCAGGCCTGGATTTCTGCCTGCCTTTCTGACATTGCTGCTTAGATGTCTCACCTCTGCTTCAAATTGAACATAGTCAAAACTGAGCTTCTCTCCCTTTCCTCCTTTCGCAGTCGCTGTGGATAACTCTCGACTCCTCCCTGTTTCCACAGCTCGCAACCTTGGGGTCGTCTTTAACTCTCCTCTCTCCTTCTCCACACACATCCAACTGATAGCTAAAACCTGCCATTTCTTTCTCTACAACATCAATAAAATGTGCCCATTCTTTTCTGAGCACACTATTAAGACACTTAGCCACTCCTTAGTCACCTACTTCTAGACTATTGTAACCTATTCCTTCCTGGTCTCCCTCTGAATCATCATTTTTCCCTTGAATCTGTTCAACACTCTGCTGTAAGGCTAATCTTCCGCCAGCCTCATCATGCTCATATTACCCCTCTTCTCAAGTTACTTCATTGGCTCCCTATCCATTTCTGCATCCAGTTCAAACTTCTCCTGTTGACCTATAAGTGCACTCATTCTGCAGCTCCTCACTACCTTTCCTCTCTTATCTCTCCCTACACCCCTCCTCGGGAACTCCGCTCTTCTTGCAAATCATTTCTATCTATGCCCTTTGCTTCCATTGCTAACTCCAGACTTCGCTCCTTTCACCTTGCTGCTCCTTATGTCTGGAACAAACTACCTGAGTCTGTGCATCAGGCACCTTCTCTGACCCTTTTTAAATCCAGGCTGAAAACTCACCTCTTCGCTGCCACTTTCAGATCTTGACTCACCTGATCTCCTTTGTGTTTCCTTACCATTCTTCCTAGATGTCTCCCATGTCTACACCTACTGTGTTGTCTGTCTTGATTAGATTGTAAGCTCTGATGAGCAAGGACCATCTTTTACATGTGTCCGTGCAGTGCTGCGTACATCTTGTAGTGCTATACAAATGTTCAATAGTAGTAGTAGTAGCAAAGTAATGCTGTGGATACCAAGTGGCCACAGAATTTGTGACTGCATTTTATGCATGAAAAAAGGTAAAGGAAAATAATATATGCAGATTTTAAAATTATGTCTTTATACTTTATATTTTGAATATAAGCACCTTATTAAATAAAATTTCCCATACTTTGGATAAGAGGGTCAATGCCTGGGAGGCTGGAAACTATGATATGGAGCCAATAATATCCATGGTTGGCAGATACATGTCACCAGTCTACATCATCTCAACTGATCTCCCAGTAATTAAAACTGGTCTACTACATATAATTGTAAATGGAAGAGGAGCTTGAAAATACTTCACTCAGGGGCGTTCCTCCAAATGGGTTAGTTTTGTACATATCATGACAGTTATGAACCTCACTCCTAAACCAAAGTAGGTGGAATATGATTTTATTCTCTCAAACATACTGCTAATGCTCATCATAATACTTGCATCATGCCAGAGAGCTTTCTTCTAGAGTTCATAAAATGCAACATATATAGGCAACTTGTCAAAGTGTGATTGGAAATTCTTCTTAATTTGGCTTGTGGCTCCAGATACAATGGGGAATATTGCTGTATCTTTCTGCCACATTTTCTTGGTCTTTTGATTGCATTTCTTGGTATTTCAGGCTCTTCTCTCTCTCCACATGATTGTCCGAATAATGAGATGGAACTAATACCTCTATTATAAATGCCATTGTGGTGTTTTTCTCCTTTACCATTATGTCAGGTTTCTTCACATCCAGCCTGTTACCCATTGGAATGTGAATGTCCCAAATTATCAATTTCTTCATTCTCCATTATTCTCGTAGGGTCACGATCCCAGTGCCTTTCCAATACAGCAATATTATAATATTTAGAAAGTTTCCAATGGATGAGGCGTGCCACCTTGTGTCTTTCTGTACAGAAGTTTTCTGCCATCAGAACTTTGCAACCAGATATGAGATGAGTAACTGTTTGCATATGTCTGTGTAATCTCCCTGTTGCTCACCACTCCCAGTCACTAAGTCCTGTTTCTTAGCTATTAGCCTGCCTAGCCATCACGTAAAAGTATGCATCTTCTTGTCACTATGTGTACTTTTGCACACCTGTACCATTGGGTAGGTTTATAAAAGCCCTTTTCCACAGATAAAACAGGGTTTGCCTATGAGAAAAAATATAAAATTACCCCTATGAATGTGATTGAGCGGCAATCAGATGGTTGGGTGTACAGGGACTACTGTATATCAGCTTCTGTATCAGGATCCTTTGTAGATGGAAAGTCTGATAGTCAAAGGGATTAACACTTTTAGCAGACTTGCTAACCATATTAATCCCTCTAGCTGGGATGCTAACTGGTTAGCATCGGGGTGTTCGGAAAGGAGATCCAGGAGCAGCAGCTACCTTGAGCTACTGCTTGGATATTGCTAAGTGGTGAAAGTCAAGGGCAGTAAAGACTGGCTTAACCTTTGCTGCTGAAGCTAACCAAGCAGTGGCTGAATATTGCCTTTGCCCGGTTAGCTTCCAGTTGATCCAGGCAACCCGGATATTCAATGCCAGGGCCCGGCTATGGCCCCGGTCTTGATTATGCTAGTTTAAAGTTCAGTGGAGGGGTTAGCTGCTTTACCGTGCTAGCCACCACCGCTGAATATTGAGCCTGGAGAATCTAGAAGACCACGTCATAGTATATAACACCATGAAAAAACAGATTAATTGAGGTCACAGCATCCAGAATCATGCAGTTCTTTCCACCCTGCCTATATAGTTCAGTAAAGAGCTAACAAGTTGAAGTCCTGGTGGAGAAGATGCATCATGAATGATACAGTATCTAAACGTTCTACCACTGACACTTGTTTTATCCTGTTTACACAAGCTTCAACTTTGAAGAAATCAAAAAGAATCAATTTCTTTGTCATTGATTGCTATTTTTTGTTGCTTATATTTCTTCTTCTAGGTTCTGGAGCTCCTTTATGTCACCTTTGAGACATAGCAAAAGGAACTTTTATGTCCTGCTTCCAGTTTGGCATCTGGTTTCTTGATTAGACGGCATGATCAAAAGAAAATGAAAGCGATAAATTGCCTGCTCAAGAATGCAAGAATAGAAGGACTTTCTTCAACAGACAGGGTGTTGTATTTAGAAAAATGCTTGAAAAAAATGAATGTTACAACAATGAAAACAGTATAAAATATATTTACAAATCTAATTTGTCTTTTTATTTACCTCAATATCTGCTTATTTTATTATTCTGTTTCAGGTGACCATGTACATACACAGGAGTGGCAGCTTGTATTAACTTTACTGTTCCTTTGCAGGAAACTGATGCAGTCATTCTCTGAATTCAAGGATGTGAGGAGCAAAACTTTCACAGACCATGTGAATTATTTCTAGGAGATTTCTTTACAGGTGCAATACAGCTAATGTTATAACCAACGTCTTCCTATAGATTTACAGGAAGAGCAAGGCAATTCTAGTGATGACTGAAATTTTGTTGTACTAATTCTAAATCTATTATTTTGTTTTACAAATGAGTATATTAAACCAAATTACTAAATCTATGCTGGAAGTAGAGAATAGATACCCTGTTAGGAAAAATAATTCAAATGTTGCTTATTTTGTAAACCTTTACTACTAGAGAAAGAGTGAAGCAGGACCTAGTAGAAAGAAACACGAGTCTAAAGATTAGAAGAAAAAGGAAAACAGAAAAGAAGAAATAACCGGGTAAGGCGGACAGCGTCGTCTCTCGCCCCTCCACGCCACCCCCATTAATTGTCCTCCTCAGCCACTATCTTCCACCACAAAAAACACATGACAACAATCTTGGACTTAAAAACTGGTCGCAGCTTTAATGACCTTTTAACAAACCAACCAATACAATTCAACACATTATAACTCCCCCCCCCCAAGCAGAGCGGGCCCCCATCAGCCATGTTAGTAGTAAGGTGGACGCCGTTTCCGCTTCCGCCGGGTACAGGCCTGACCATTTTCCACGCCCTCCCTCTTCCAGATTCGCCATATTATGAGCAAAAACCTGAGGGATCAACCGGGTCAGGGGTACCCCACCCCCGCCCTCATGCTTGCCTCCGGCTCCGGACCCCGGAAACCTCCAGGATCCCGCCAACCCCCCCAAGCTGCAACAACCCACGAACCCATAAATACACCGAGCATCCCCCAAGCAAGGGTGGGAGGGCGGGCGTCCGGCACCTCCAGCCTCAAAATTCTAAAAGGCTGTATCATCACCGGGTCCCCGCACCTCCCCCCCAACCGCCAGAATTCAGCCATCCCCATTGGCTCCCGCGCGTTCAAACGCCAGCGGGAGCCAATGAAGCCGCCGAACCCCAAGGCCCCCTCCTCACCCCGCGCGCCCCCGGAGCATGGGCACGAGCGCCCCGCCGCCCCCCCGGTTAAACGCGGCCACGGGGACGGGGGCCCGCGGCCTTACCATTCTCTGCACCACACAACAGCAGTCCAACAAAGGAGTGGAGAATGACCACAGCCACATGAGTGATCTTCGTAAAAGCAATTTTATTTAAAAGGACCTGACTTGACCAAGTTTCGACATAAAAGCCTGCTTCAATGAATCTAAAGTATAAAAAAATATAAGTACATCAAAATAGAAAAAACATTAAAATCATCCCCAAAATAAAAATTAAACATCATAAAAATATTACAATTGTGAGATAATACAGCAGCAATAAAATAATAAAAAGGGGTGACATAGATAGTAAAATATTCAGTGTCATAAACAATACTCATATCATAAAAAAAGAGAGGATTACCAATAGAGTTAAAAGTCACGTCCAAATTGATGCACATACACTATAAACAATTTTTTTTTTCACTTATATTCAGTACAACAGATCACACCTTTAAGGACTTGATTTTGCAGAGGACATCTAGGCAAAAATTGGGATATTCAGGTCAGAATGTGCAGTTTCCCAAGTATTGTACATGAGGCTCACTGAGAAATACATGTAAACCTTTTGTAAAATACCCGTTGAGACTCAAGAAAGACGTGTATATTGCAGCATGAACAGTGGGAGCTGCCGTTTTAGAAAGCAATATATTCACAAGTTTTCAAAGTGTAAATGCCCCTTTCACAGCTATGTATGTATCTGTATCAGCACAGACATGCGTGTAACTGACAGATTTTACAGAACTGAACGCCCAATTGAGGAGCTTAGTGGAAAAACTCTTCTCTTGGAATATTTTAGGTAGATTTCAACACCTGAGAGATGAGTACAGTTGTCAATGGTGCAAACCCAACCCCCAATGAGCACAGTGTAAATGCTGTTGTGAAGATTTTCTTACATGTATGTATATTGTACAGTATATTTAATTGGAAACATACTGAGACTTTTCTAGCCTGCCTACAATGTGCTCTATTGGAAAGTGTGTCTGCTACAGATCTTTGTAAGTAAATAGTAGCTTTCTAAAACCTCTATTTGCATACATTGGTCTTTACCCAGATAAATACTGTGTTTTTCACATGTAAAAGCTACAATAGCCTTTAAAATGTATTTAAATAAACCAAGGTAGTAAAGTTCAATTCAGAATTAACAGTATATCAGTTATTTGCCAAAAGACTGAATTTTGAAGCTGTTTAAACATAACTATGCTGGAATATTTTCTTCCTGAACAAATATCCAAGAAGGATAAATTCAGACAATGAATTCTGCCAAAAAATGTGTAATAAGGAGGATTCCTTCTCTACTCCTGATATAATTTAACCAAATAAAGATAACGAGGTAGTTTAGTGAAAATGAAATGTGCATAGATCAAACTATGTAGGTATTTTATGACCCACTGTGCAGTGTTTTATTTGATTTATTTCATAGTAACTGCAGATAAAGACACTTTATAAATGCCGAGGTCCTGCCAGAGAAGCCTCATTAGCTGCAGGTTATTCAATTACAGCTATACTGAAGAATCACGGCGCGATAATCTTGTCCCCCTCTCTGCAGGGTTCACTAAATACATAAAGCAGGAACACACAGCCCTTAGATAGCTGCAAGAGTAAACATTCCATAGTAAAGTTTAGCCAGTGTCCTTACGAAATTATAACACCATAAAATACAGCTTTATGGAGATTGCCTCAACCCTTACACATTCACTTTCTTTCTCGGAATAATCCTCACAGGATCTGGTTCAAATGCTTGATGCTGCTATATAGATAGCATAAAAGACCTATGCATGAGGGGAAAATACAATCATTTCCCAAGTCAGTCAATTCTGACTGTTCCAGTCTATAAAGTTTTGATAGGAGTCACATAAAATGTTTTACTTGGAATCTTATTTTGTAACACTGGGAAGAGTCCAGGTTATTTTCTGTGCATAGATGCATGTTCTGAAGCAAATGTTTATTCCATTGGCGATAAAGTTCGTCAAAGACCATCTAAAATGTTTTGGAGTAAGTAAAATAGTATAAAGTGGCCCAGGCTGTTCATACTGAGCTTCCAGGTTACGATATTCATGCTGCTCAGAGAAACTTCTTCAGTGTCATAAAACCTACCAAGGAGACCTATAAACGGATTTACATAGTAACATAGTAAATGATGGCAGATAAAGACCAGTATGGTCCACTTAGTCTGCTCAGATTTCCCCTGACTAGGGCTACTGTGAGGGAAAAAATGTTTAAAGAAGGGCTCAACCGAAAGCAAAAGCAGCAACTCATTTTACCTGTGGTTGCTTTTACTATTAGCCTTAGTTCTTATTGCTGTTTTTAACGTCTTCTCCCCCTCCCTTTTTTATGGTTGAAGTTTGCTTTATATCACTCCATTTTTGTCTGTTTTTTCAACATTGTCTTATGACTTACTGTATGCATGATCTTGTCTTACAACTTATCATAGATCTATTTGATTATTTACATGTACTGATTTTGATTTTTTTTTAGCTGCTTTTTTAAACTTTTAAAAAACATGTTTTACCATCAAAGGAAAAAAGATTCTCCAACATTATTTTTATTGGGTTCAGCTTTCACTTGTGGTTTGCAGCCTTCTGGACAATTTTTTAATGCATGAGTTTTACTTTATTCAGAACGCCTTTACCTGATCTTAGAATATACGATATAAAAGCACTTACGGCTTACGAGAACAGTATTACAATATTTCCATTTTTTATGTCTGCTATATATAGGCAACATAACACTACAATATTATTTAGTTGATGTGTCCACTTTGTAGCTTTTTTGATTGATGCATCACTTCCCCTTTGACCCTAATTGTTTGGGGGGCTCCTGTTCCCTTGATAAGAATGCAATCGCACTTAGTTGAATTGTGATAGCTTGTCGTGCTCTGAGTTCCTGCACTGGGGTGAGCTTTTGACTTGGCTTTTTAAAGTTTATTAAGTTTGCTCCTGTCTGTGATGATGATCATAGAGTATGGTATTTTATATTTAGCACTTCAGATTCTTAATGTGTCTTTTCAACGTAGTGCAGATTCTATGATGTACGTTCCAAGTAGACATATGCCCTTTAAATTTGTAAGGGGTCGTCTTATCTAAGCCCCCCTCCTCTACAGGTTACAATTGAAGTACTTTCTTATTTGGTACCCAATCTTTTTAGGTAAGTTTCTGCCTGGCTGTAGGTTGTTGTTGTTGTTAAGTGCTCTCGAGTTTTTGTCGACTCATGGTGACCCTCTGGATAGCTATCCTAAATTGTATTCGGTCTTCAGTCAGGTGGCTTGTTGTTGACAGACTGGTACCCGTAGCTGCTGTTATTGTATCGATCCATCTCATTGCTGGCCTTCCTCTTTTGTGCTGACCTTCTAACTTGCCAAGCATGATGCCTTTCTCTAATGATCTCTCTCTCCGCATGATGTGTCCAAAGTATGAAAGTCAAAATCTTGTCATCTGAGCTTCTAAAGAAAGCTTAGGTTTGATCTCCTTTAGTACTGAATGTTTTTTTCTTCGGGAAGTCCATAGTATACGCAGTATTCGCCGCCAGCACCATAATTCAAAGACAGCAATTTTCTTCCTGTCTATCTTTTCACTGTCCAGTTTTCGCATCCATATGAAGTTATTGAAAATGCCATGGCTGTAGGTAAAGTTCTTATTTGTCTTAATTGTTTTTATTTTTCTTACCTTGCAAGAGATTTACAGTTTTATGCTGTTTTTACCAGTATTTTAAGCACATTTTTGGTTTTGATTGTGTTGTCATTTAGCTTTGCACTGAGTGCACCCTTTGCCCTTAACACATTAATTTTACTCAGTAGTGATTTGGCTATCATTTGCAGAAAAAAGACTCAAAAGTGATTTGGCTGTTATTTGCAGATTCAAGTTTGGTTTAGCCTTTAACAAGAACACAGTGTGTGAGTACTTTTCTCCATATATTGGTTTCTGATGCATAGAAACATAGAAATATGATGACATAAAAAGACCACATGGCCTATCTAGTCACATCAACATCAACAACTACAACAGTCCCCCTTTTACCCTCAGAGATCCTCTGTGTTGGTCCCATGCTTTTTTGAATTCAGTTACTGTCCTCATCTCTACCACCTCCACTGGGAGACTATTCCACGGATCCACCACTCTTTCCGTAAAGAAATATTTTCGCATATCACTCCTGAATCTACCTCCCTTCACCCTCATCCCATGTTCCCTCATAGCAGAACTTGCTTTCAATTGAAAGAGGCTCTCTCCCTGTCCATTTATGCCACGGAGATATTTAAACATCTCAATCATATCATCTCTATCCCACCTTTCCTCTAAGGTGTACATATTAAGATCCTTAAGTCTGTCCTCATATGCTTTATAATGAAGACCAATAAACATTTTAGTAGCCACTCTCTGCACCGACTCCATCCTGTTTACATCCTTTTGAAGGTACAGTCTCCAGAATTGCACACCATACTCCAGATGAGGTCGCACCAAAGACTTATACCGAGGCATTATCACCTCCTTTTTTCTGCTAGCCATTCCTCTCTGTATGCACCCAAACATCCTCCTAGCTTTTGCCATCACCTTTTCTACCTGTTTAGCTACTTTAAGATCATCAGACACAACCACGCCTAGGTCCCGCTCTTCTTTAGTGGACAAAAGTACTTCTCCCCCTATACTATATTGCTCCTTTGGATTGCTGCATCCCAGATGCATGACCTTGCATTTTTTAACATTAAATCCCAACTGCCAAATTCTAGACCATTTTTCAAGCTTAGCTAGATCCCTCCTCATCTTACCTACACCTTCCTGGGTGTCTACTCTATTGCAGATTTTGGTATCATCCGCAAAAAGGTAAACCTTACCCGACAGCCCTTCCACTATATCACTAACAAAGATGTTAAAAAGAATCGGACCAAGGGCAGGTGCCTGGGGCACACCACTGGTAACATCCTTCTCCTCAGAGTGAGCTCCATTTACCTGTACTCTTTGTCGCCTCCCACCCAACCAATTTCTAACCCAAGCAATAACTTTAGGGTCCATCCCTAGGGTGCTCAGTTTGTTTATGTCTCCTGTGAGGAACAGTGTCAAAGGCTTTACTGAAATCTAAATACACCACATCTAGGGCTCTCCCTCGGTCCAACTCCTTGGTCACCCAGTCAAAGAAATCAATCAGATTTGTCTGACAAGATCTGCCTCTGGTAAATCCATGCTGCCTCGGATCCTGTAATCCTCTAGACTCCAGAAACCTCACTATTTTCTCGTTCAGCAGCATTTCCAATAATTTACTCACCACCGAAGTTAAACTAACCGGCCTGTAGTTTTCAACCACATCCTTACTTCCGCTTTTGTGTAAAGGCTCCACATGAGCCTCTCTCCAGTCCTTTGGCACCACTCCCGACTTCAAAGAGGCGTTGAAAAGGTCAGTCAGTGGAGCTGCTAGAATGTCCCCAAGTTCCCTCAGTATTCTAGGGTGTATCCCATCCGGCCCCATCGCTTTGTCTACTTTAAGTTGAGCTAGTTTCTCACAAACACTGTCTTTTGAAAATTGTTCAAGATGTCCCTCGCTTCTGTTCCTGTTTGTGGGTGTTTTCTGAGGTCCTGCTCCTGGTTCTTCATCTGTGAACACAGAACAGAAATATTTGTTAAGCAATTCCGCTTTATCCTTATCAGCTTCTACATATTCCTCCCCTGTGCCCTTGAGTCTGACAATGCCACTTTTGCCTTTCCTCTTCTCACTAACATAACTGAAAAATGTCTTATCCCCCCATTTTATTGCATTAACTATTTCCTCCTCCTTTTGAATCTTTGCCTTCCTGACTACTTTGCTAGCTTCTCTAAGTTTTTCCAAATATAGATGCCTGTCTTCCTCTCTCTGTGATCGCTTGTATTTCATGAAGGCCTCTCTCTTTTTCGTCACTTTTTAAGCTACTTCTTTCGAAAGCCATAGCGGTCTCCTTTTCCTTTTACCTTTATTTACCATTTTAACAAAAAGGTTGGTTGCCCTTAAAATATCCCCTTTCAGTTTTGCCCACTGTTTTTCTACATCTCCCAGCTGTTCCCATCCCGCTAACGACTCCCTGAGGTATTGGCCCATCTTGGCAAAGTTAGTCTTTCTAAAGTCTAAGATCCTCACCTTTGAATGGATTCTAACAGCCCTAGTCCTAATAAAGAGCCACACCATCTGGTGATCACTGGATGCAAATTGATCTCCCACTACAACATCAGAAACACTTTCACCATTGGTAAGCACCAAGTCCAGTATGGCCCCTTCACGTGTGGGGTCTGTTACCAATTGCCTGAATAGTTCTCCCTGTAGAGAATCCAGGATCTCCTTACTTCTAGATGATACTGCAGCAGGAATGTGCCAATCAACATCTGGCATATTGAAATCTCCTATCAGTAGCACTTCCCCTTTCCAGCAATGCTGTGTATGTCTTCAATTAACTCTCTGTCGACCTCTTCCTCTTGTGAGGGAGGTCTGTATATCACACCAATGCAAATAGATTTCTCTTTCCCTCTTTGTAGTTTAACCCACAATGCCTCCTCTCTCCCTTTTAAGCTCTGTAATTCCAAAGCTTTAATAGTAGTTTTTATATATAGTGCCACTCCTTCTCCCCTTCTTCCTACCCTGTCCTTTCTGAATAAAGTATAGCCAGTTATAGTTACATCCCAATCCTCCTCATGTCTCTTTTTTCTTTTCCACTTTGTTTGTCTAGTTAAATATTTACAATTTGAGCACTCCTAGATAGTACACATTAATAGAAGATACTGTACATGCCCTTTGTATAAAGGTGTCCTTCTCAATTATTACTCTTTTAGGTTTCTACTCAGCCTTACCTTTTAATTGTTTTATTCTTTCATTCTTTTCAGTTATAATTGTTACAACAACTTTTGGTCTTATGCATTTAGTGTGTCTTATGTTTGTATTTTACCTATTGTTTGCATTTGGTTTTATTTGGTATATGTTTTGTTTTTTAATTTGAAGTTTTATCCCCTGAGGAAGACATTTGCTGAAATACGTAGCAATTTCTTATACAGCACCTGTGACCCATTTACTCACTCGTTTTTTGTGTGGTTCCTTGGTTGTCTGTGAGTGTGCTTGCTCTTTTTGTGTCTTATTTAAATGCTACTGCTGGTGTTTAAAAATTGACCCACATTTTATTTAACTTCCTTTATAATCGGAGTGACTATTTTAATTTTCTGTGTTTTGTTTTGTTTTGTTACAATTATGAATTTTTGTTATTCCCCCTTGGTATGGTCAGAGCTGGTTCAAGGAGATGAGGCACCGTAGGTGAACCTCACCCCTTGCATCCTCATGGCGCACCCCCACCTGCGTTCATTGCGCTGCTGCTGTTCATCTCAAGGACCTGCAGTGGTGGCAATGATAGCAAACAGCCCCAAGATGCCTTACCTTAAGCTTCAGCACCCCGGGGCTGTTTGCTTCCACCCTGCTTTGACTCCTGATGCCAACTTCCTGTTGGCACAGGAAGTTAGCATCAGGAGTCAGAGAAGGATGTAAGCAAACAGCCCCATGTTGCCAAAGCTTAAGATAAGCACCATGGAGCTGTTTGTGGCAATTGATGCTGCTGTAGATCCCAAGAGTGGGAACAGCGGAAGCAATCGTCCCTCTGCAGGGATGGGCTTTAGGTGACAGCCTAGTTCACCTAATGGGTAGCACTAGCCCTGGGTATGGTTTAAATAGGCAGATTATAAATGAATAAATAATAATAATACATGTTGAGATGGATCCTACTTATGACACTTTAATGAAGTAGAACATGTTTTGATCAATAAACAGAAGGCAACACACAGTGGCTAAGAAATGCAAAGATCCTTTGTAGAAGGTCAATTTGCAACAGATGGACTCATGGATAATCCAGTGATTTCTTGGAGCTGATTTTACAAGAGATATGCATTTGATATGTGCAGTGATGAGGCATCCGTGTGCTGAAAGAGGAGGTAAAACGCTAAGCGTGATTCTATAGCATGTGGCAGTGCACATGCAATTGCAGAATGTCAAGTATGTGCCTGCAAAAGAGGGGTTGGGGAGGGGCGAGAATGGGCATGCACTGGGCGGGTCAGAAAAAGCACATGAGGATGACATATTCCATAAGCAGCATGCACACATGTCTTAGCAAAAGCCGGCACCCAAATTTGCACCTGCTATATATGCCAATTAATCCAGGGGAAGGTATCCTCATGAGTTGTAAGTATGGTTGCTGGAGTTTGCTGTTATTTGGCATTCTATTGTATGGTCAGTCCTATATCACCCTCACACCATCCTTCCTGTTGCATCCACCTAACCCACTCCCATCTTCTACTGCCCCTTCCCATCCACCCTGCCATCAGGAGCCACCCTCTTCCTTGCAGTCCCACTGCCTGCCAAGCCCCATCCATTCAACCCGCCCTCCTAATGGTGAGTAAGCTACCTGAGCCCTTTGTGTACAAGGTGTATCAGAGAAACCCCATTACAAGAAGTGAAGCGTTAAGTCAAAGTATGACAGCAGAGGCACATATGGTCCCTCTGCACAAAAGTGGAAGTAAGGCTGAGATTGGGAACTACAGGCCAGAAAGTCTGACCTCTGTGGTGAGTAAATTAAGGGAAACAATGCTAAAACAGAAGATAGTGAGGTTTCTGGAATTCAGTGGATTTCAGGATCTGAGGCAGCATGGTTTTACTCAGGGCTGGTGCAAGGATATGAGGTCAGTACACAAACCAGCAGAGGAAGGACATGACCACACCACTGAAGAAATAAAGTCTATTTCAAAAAACCTTCTAGACCTGATTTGGCCAAGTTTCGGCTGTCAGCCTGCATCAGGGGTCTAGAACAAGAATATACGTAAACAATATAAAAATCAAACAAACTTAAAAACATGATAGATTACATAAATAAAAGAGCTCCTTCCTCTACTATAAGCAATAGTTAATTTCTGATTCTTAAAACTTGGTAATGTCTGGAGAATATGCCAGTACCATCACATAATCTTTTTTAATTGTGCAGACTGATTCGAGAATTGCGTAATGGAAATGAAATTATCATGAATCTGTTTTTCTTTTGCCTTCAACAGTTACTATCTGTCTGAAGAATAAACCCTATGGTATCACTTGTAATACAATTAACAAGATATCCACGTTCCACAAACCGCAAAGCCATGTCCTTTGATTCTATATCAAACTCATCTATATCTGTACATAGCCTATAAAGATGTAGAAACTGTGAGACTGGCAAATTCTGCTTAAGACTGGTATTGTGAAAACTGTCATATTGTAACAATTTATTTTTATCTGTGGGTTTTCTGTAGATGGTAATAGTAAACCCATAAGGCGACTTCTTAATAAGAATATCCAGAAAAGGTATCCAAGCAGAATCGAAATTCATCTGAAACTTCAGATTGAGGTCACAATTATTCAGTCATTCTATGAAATGAAAAAGCGTGGGCTCATCTCCTCTCCAAAGGATAACGAGGAAGGCGAGCCGGCAGTCCGTTTGGGGGGCTGCCCGGCCCCGGCCGCCTCGCACTGCGGTTCTCTCCGGGGCGGGCGTGGAGCTGGTGACTGGCCGGGAGCCCGGCTCGAGTCAAGGCCCTCTCGGGTGGAAGTGCTGCGGCGTAGGAGGGGCACTTGCTGCCTGGCGCGGGAGGAGAGAGCTGGTGATGCAAGAGAAGGGGGTGGCCGCAGGGCGACTTGGGCCCTCGCGGTTGCTGAGGCCTCAAGGCTGGAAGGGGAGGTGAGCTTGTTTGGCAGAGGGCAGCCGCGTGGCAGTTTGCACCCTCACGGTTGCGGCAGGCAGGAGGCGGTGAGGCCTACGCCTGCCCGGGACAGCAGCAAGCAGGAGGTAGGGTATAACCCTGCATAGTAGAGTGGGTGGTGGAATATGGAAGGAAGGGTGGGTGCATTTTACAAGGAATTCTACAGTTCAAAAAAAAAAAGCTGAAGCGGGGGGAGGGAGTGAGTCCTCTGTGGGTAAGGAATCAGCGGGGGCCTCTGAAGGGGAGTGCAGCGGGAAGCAGGATGGATAGAAAGGCTGGGAGAGCTCGAGGGGCATGGGCTTGGGGGCAGGGGGTGGCGGGACACTTACTGGTGCGAGGGGTCGCGTACTGGTTGCTGCGGGCCAAGGGTTCGGGGAGTGGGTCAGTAGGGTGGTAGCGGTGGATGCTACGGTGAGGTGGGATGCAAAAAAAACCCACAAAGGGGCCAGCGGGGAGGGGGGGATGCCATAGGCAACTCCAAGGGTGGAGGAGGTGTACGGGTAGAGGCTTGGGAATTGTGGATCGATAAGTCACAACCGACGGGCAAGATGGTGGGGCGACAAGGCAACAGTGGTCAGCGTAAGCACTACGTACACTCCTTGTAGTATTCGGAGCAGCCTTAAGGAGGGATGTTGTTGTAGCATCTTTGCGTCAAAGGTGTAGGATAAGCCACGGCATATCCCAGAATGTACCAACAGGATTGCGGACACTCGTTCACATTTCGAAAGGGGAGTGGGGGCAGAATTGGCTCCCGAAGAGGACATGGAAGGATTCGTGGTCCCGCAAAAAAAAAAAAAAAATGTTGGAGTACTGGGGGAGAGAGATGTGGAAATAATTAATAGCTATGAGCGGGGAACGTTTGTGGCCACCGTCCTTAAACTCCTGGTGGCCTCTTACGCCTGGGTCACTTGGGAGGCGCTGGGCTGCCTGACTCTGAAGGCAAGGTAGGGGTAGGAGGCCTCCCTATTAGGGGTGTCTGCCTGGTATTTTGTGGCAATTTCTGTATGGGTGGGTTCGTAGCAAACTCCTGCAAGTCTGGGGTTGGAGGTGGATATGGCGGTGGCAGGTACAGGCAACAGAGGGGCCGTTACAGGTCCTCCTATTGACATCGAAAATGGACCAGCACGGTAAGGTATTGGGGAGGTATTGCAGGAGATTTTTGGACTAGTGTCATACCAGGAGGGCACCTTGAAGGTATGGGTGCAGTCATCCCCCGCATGGTAGGGGGACTCTTCAGAGATGCGGCAATGGGGCTATTGATGCGTTAGGTGCAGCGGTGCGGTCAATGGTGTGGCGGCATGCGGACGAAGGCCCGAGTCAGTTCGCAGCACACTCGTATTGCGCTGGGGCAGCGACCGGGGTGGTCGAGGTGGGGTGTCCGGAACAGGAGCTACGAGCTAGGTGTGGCTTGAGAGGGAGAGGGTCAAGCGATTGCTGGGAAATGATCGGTTGCATTTCGGATGGGGGTCAAAGCCCTAGGGTTAGTGGTTGAGGGGTAATTCCTTTGTTATGGGGCTGGTTAGAGGGCAGCAGTGTACCCGGTGTTGACTCACAGGGTTGGGATCTGGCGTTGGCATCGGTTTGATGACTAGGTGAGCACAGGCTTAGTAGCTGGAGCAACTGCCTTTGCTTGGACACCGGGAGCGGTTAAGAGGCACCCTGGCATGGATATTGGGGAGGCGTGGTCTAGCGGTTGGGTTGTGGCTCACCACTTTAATGGAAGGATAAGGCAGGAAGGAAAACGAGATAAGTGAAAGAAAATAAATAAGTATACAAAAGGGTGAGAGGCAGCGACTGGACCCTCTTTGTTAAGATCTTGTGGTGCTTCGGCGATGGATTCAAGGTGGGGTGTGGAGGTGGTTGGATATCATTCTCGGCCTATCAGTTGACAATAAAAAAAAAAAGAGCATGTCATTGACAGGGTGGCTGTGGGGGTCCTTGAACACGGAGGTTATCTAATCATGCATTTGTGTATGCGAGGGAGGGGCAAGGTTATAGGGGGACGGGGCACTTATCACCAATGGTGTTACATGACTCAGTAACAATGGGCAGGAGGCCTTGGGATGGTAGCTTCGGGTGGAGGCTCACTGGTTGCAGCTTTGTGGTGGGGGGTGCGGCTTCGGGACATTAATGTCACCGGTGCCGGTGGAGGGATCCCGGAGGTTCCAGGGTCCGGAGCATAGGCTGTACTTTGGCCGAGGGCGGGGTGCCCTCGACCCTACATTAATGTCCTCTGTGCCGGACAACCCCTGGCTGACTTTTGCTAATTACATGGTGAGGTCGGGGAAAGGGGATTAGGAAGATGGCCAAAAGCAAGACCGCGGCTGAAGCGGAGGCGGTGTCAGCTTGCTAATAGCATGGCTGGTGAGGCATTGTTCCGCTGTTTGGAGGGTTAAGAGGATTATTCTTGGAATGTAATGTTCGGATGTTATAAAAGTTAATAAAGCTGCGACCAGTTGTTGGCCAAGATTGGTTGTATGTGTGTATTTGTGGGCAAATGGAGGGCGGAACTAAAGGTGTGGGGGGGGGGGAGGTGAGAGGGGCCTGGAGCACCGGGTCCAATCTACCTCGGTTACAGATGGAGGGAAAATTGATCTCCAGTAAACACAATCTCAAGGCCTTTGAAATCAGTTACGGGAGAAACCCTATTTGGAAAAGGTTATGCTGATAATTTTCATTCTCCTGAATAATCTTAAAGTATTGGGATTTAGTATACACAGACAGGCGACTAGGAAACACAAAGAGACACAGAAGCTACAGGGAATGCAGGCACACCCAGATACTAGGCCCTAAGCAACTGGGCAACAGGAGGACTGACACACCCAGGGCTAGGGAGTAGAACACTAGATGTATGGGATTGGTGCAGCTGCGGGGTGGAAAGGATCAGGGAGTGGAAATCTATAGGGGTTTTGGAAAAAGGGAAGAGGATAGATTTGAGAAAGGCAAAGGATAAACTGCAGGAAAACAAACAGTAGCTCAAAAGACACCTATGTGGGCACATATGACAGTCATGCCAAAAACTCCTCCCATCACCAACGCCACAAGCAATCCCGACTGACAACAAAATTTGTGACTCATAGCAGATGCACATTGGCATGCTGAAAAATCTATTCTGCACTTCGCTGGCCTATGTGAAATACGTCATAGACATTCAGGCACTGGTGCTACCCAGAAATGCCAAGTAATGCCTCCTGCAGAGATGTGCAAAAATTGGCATGCCAACATGAAACGTGCATCTCATAGTGTTTCTTAAATCACATTTTAGACATGAGTGCAGCTTCCATGTTTTTCTGGAAAAACATCCACATTTAAAGTGTGAATAGGGTTTCTAAAAGAATCCCCATAATATACAGCACATGTGCGCTATTGAGGCTGATTCCTGAGACCCATTTTATAAAGACAATGTTCACACCTAAGGCAGATAGGTGCCTACTCAGCCTTTAAAAAATAGGCTTAAAATAGATGCCTTTCAGCTACTCGGACACTTGTAGGAGCATGTTTACTAAGTTTCACTATGGTTTTGCAGGTAGCACATGTTCATGGTCAATATGAACATTCAGCACATGCACAACATGTGTGCTACCTGTTGGGGGTGTGTCCAGCAGATACCATACTGATTCAGAATTTAAAGTGCGCTAGCAGCATTGTAGATGCAGCCATTAATGTAACGCTAAGGGCACCCATGCTACCTGCAACATGGATGGTGAACACATGCTGTTAATACCCATGCTAACTGTGAGATGCAGACATGGCTGTGCTCTGCTCCAGTCCCCTCCCAGTCATATGCTACATAGACAGCAGGGAATTAATCCCACACTGTCTGTTTAGTGTGTGGGCCATTAATGCACACTGACGCTCATGTTAACAGCTGGCAGAGCTTATTAAACACACCCCTTAATAGGAAAATCATAGTGCTACTTACATGTACAAGCCTCCCCCCCCCCCCCCGAATCTTAACTAACCACCTTTTGAAACACTGCAAAGTGGGATACAATTCATAAAAGAATTAAGAATGTATAGTTCAATAAAACTAAGTAATAAAATGACTGTTGCAGGCTAGATTAAAAGAAAACATGTAAAAGGGAGTGGATAGAGTAAGTCTTAAGTAATGAGGGACAGCATTTCCAATGAAAAGGGGCTAAAGATAAGAAAGCAGAATGATATTACTTGAGCATGAAATAATCAATAAATGGTGATGTTGCCCTTTTTTTGAACATCTTGTTTAATGAAATGGCTTCTCCTGTTATGCTTACTGCCAAGTGTATGTTCTTCTTTGGTAGCACGATGCATATTTTGTAAAAGGCTCTACATTTGCTGAGCCTGTCATCTAAGGGCCCTTCTCACTGAAGCCCGGTAACCAGTTAACATGTGTTTTAACATGCGGCGGCTGGCAGCTGGGAACACTAGCATGTGGGCATGCCATCCACTGCACATTAAAACGCATGGTAATTGACCATCACGTGATGGGACGGGGATGGGTGAAGTGTGGGCATGGAGAGCACCAGGGCAATGGCTAGACACTCTGCAGCAATGTGATTCGTAACACAAGTTCACCTAACGACACTTCTATGAGAGTCAATAAGTGAACCTGCCTTATTGGAGTATGCATTAACTGCTGGGGACATGCTGGTGATGCCCCTGATAGCTACCATGGAGGCTTTGTACTTCATGTGCATTTGTTTCACACTTCAAGTGTGAACCCTTAGCAGGCTTTATTAAAAGGAGCCCTAAATGTCCATTTTATGACTTTGGGGGTCTTCTACTAATGGGCGCCAACTGGCAGTGTGTGTTCTGGTGCATGGTGAAGGTGCACTGGGATGCACACTGCTAGCTAGAGTAGGGGCATGGCTGCACAGAATGATTCCTATGCTAACTGTGCCTGCAAATCATGTAAATGCTGCTCTGTGGGATATGGCGCGACACTATTTATTTAGCTATATTTATATACCACCTTTCTCTGAGTCAAGGCTGTTTGCATAGAGCAGAGGAGTAACTTACATTGAACATTCGTATCAACTATTTACAGCATGCAATCAGAGAGCGACTTGTTCTTAACTATATACAGGTGTTTTTATATACAGCGGTTAGTAACAGGCTGGTGTGCATTGTCTTAAAGGTGGAGAGATGTGTCTTTAATTTAAGAGATGTGTCCACTAATATGGTTAATGCCATTGCAGATCCCCGGGTGCCACTGCTACATGCCCCAATACTAAGTGGCTACCTTCGGGGAATCCCAGAGTGGAGAAAAGGTGACAGCTATCGTTAACTGGGCAGCAGCTCAATATTGCTGCTGTCTCGTTAGTCTCACGGCAATCCGGCAAACCCAGATATCCAAAGCCAGGGCCAGATATGATCCCTCATTAAATATGTCAGAGGTTTAAGTTCAGTGCTGGTGTCCAGCCATGTTAGCAGTGTTGGCCGCCGGTGCTGAATACCCCCCCCCCCCAAAGACCATGGGGGATATAGTCAGTCACAGCAGCTAATATGGTTTCAGTGGCTCGTCAGCCCCACTGAAACTTAAACCTCAATATTCAATACTGGAGTCATATCTGGGCCCCGGAATTGAATATCCAGGTTGCCAGGAAGCTAACTGGGCAGTGGCGATATTCAACTGCTACCCGGTTAGCTTCCACAGTGAAAGTTAGACCAGCCTTTGCTGAGCCTTACTTTCGCTACTTTGCCATAACCAGACAGCAGCTCAATATCACCACTGCCTCGTTATGGCTGGGTGCCACGCCCCAGTGCTAACCAATTAACATAGCAGCAGAACCTGGGGATATTCAGCGGCACTAAAATGGTTAGTGCCGCTGAATATCCTGGATAAGGGGATTTATACAGTTAGCACGTCTGCTTAATCCCATTGAATATCCACCTCTATTTTTACATCGTGACTCCACTCACACTCTACTCAGAACCGACCCCTGACCATGCCTATATTCAAGTCAGGTACATGTACACATACTCTCATCACCACACATACTTGCGTGGGGACTAATTTTATAAACAATATTTTACACTCATGTATACACTAACATATATGCATGAAAAAGCCTTTATGGACTTACCTCCCTAAAGTCAGACCTGCAAATATTCTCATTTAGAAATCTACAATAATTTGGTCACTGATAAGCACATATTTTATGGAGGTTCTGACATGTTTTTTTCCTCTTCACTTGATGAACAAGCCATTTTTTTCTTACGAACCTACAGTACATTGCTTTTGGCAATGGAAGGGAAATAATTAGGAAACTTCCCTCTTTGATGGATATCAGTTGACTTAACTGTTTCTAACCTGATTAGTACCACATTAATAACCAAGGGCCTGATATTCAAAGGATTTATGCTCCTAACTTTGACGGTTATGCTCCTAAATTGGCCTCTTTGAAAATTTTCTAGGGCTGAGTGGCTAAATATTTTCCTAAAATTTCTCTAAACTCCTAAATTTAGAAGCATAAAAAGTGGGTGGCAACGGGGCAGATTTAGGGCAGGGACAAAGAGTTAGGAGCTTAGCATTAACTTTCAGCACAAGACACCTGAATTAAGCTCATAAATCTAGGCAAATGAATGGCAGGTCAAAATTTTAGGAGCATGCTTTTTAAGCTCTGAAATTAGGATAAATTTTCAGGTGAAAACTTAGGGGCATGTTTACTAAAAGCCGTACAATTGCGTGCCGCACAGTAGCGCACGGAAACGCGGCACTCAAACGCTCAGAAACGCTCTTAAACGCCCCGCACAAGTGCGCGTGGGCCCCGCACAATTGCGCGCCGCACTAACGTGCCCCGCACAAGTACCCGGCCCGCAAATGTCCGATAGAGGCGTGGAAAGGCATTCTGAGGGCGGAGGAAGGCTCCCGAGGGGCGGAGAGACGGGGTCAATGGGCGGGGAAGGGGAGGGGAGAGGCTCCCCGCACAGTATCGGGGACGAATTTGCAGGTTAAAAATAGCGCGAGTGAAACACTCACGGTAGAGGGCATTTAAAGGGAAGAGAAGCCATTTCCGTCAGCAATGTACAGGGAAACCGGGGAAACCTGCAAAACGTGAGCAGTGTGATACATGTGCACAGAACAAAAGTGCAAATAAAGATAGAAAAAGACCCAAACAAACATATTAAAAATAGGAAGTCAGCTGGGGAAACCTGATATTAATGGGCAAACATAAGAAACACACCCAGGAAAGCTCCAAAAAAATGAAATGAAGTATGGAAGGGGCTACGGAGCGGAGACCCTTCCAAAAACCATTTCCGTTTTTCTGAGCCTTCCTGGGAGTGTTTGCTATGGTTGCCCATTAATATCACTGTTGCCCAGCTTGGTTATATTTATCCCCAGTTCGTCGTGGTCGGTTGAGGGGTTTATTTGCACTTTTGTCACCAGACAAGGTGACTGAGCCCACAGTACAAATGTGCAGAGCAGGGTTTTTGACTCCTTTGGTCAGGTTTCCCACCCCCAGGGACTGCACTATCACCGTGGCCACAGTGTGGTGCAGCAGACAGAGGCAGTACCTCTAGGACCAGAGGGTCACAGGTTCAAATCCAAGCTGGGGCTCCTGCCAACCCAGTCCCCATATTTTACCCACCACTAAACAGAGATAGTAAAGACACTCCTTTATTGCAGAGAACATAAGCATGGTTCACACACCCATTTTGTACCCAACACCGCACACACACCATAACAATGGGCATTACCGACAGCCGAGTCCCCCAAATGCAGTCCTGGAGTGCCACAACTCAATCAGGTCATATGCTTTTCCAAGATACGGACATGCCAGCATGTTGGCGGTAGGGTACAGGTGGTGGAGGGGGCAGTGGCTGCTAGCCACAGAAGACAGTGGCCGAGCCATGTGCAGGCTGGCACGTCCACTGCAACATAGGCCCTGTCGGATGTACAGTCATGGACTTCCCAGGGAATTAAGCACATCTGTGGCAACACAGTGGTGCAGTGCACACGGACAATGTGTGCAGGAGCAAAAGGTCACAGGTTCAACGCCCAGCTGGGGCTACTGCCATTCCTGTCCACATATTTTCCCCACAACTAAACCATGTTAGTAAGGGCAATCCTTTATTGCTGGGGATATACGCATTGGTCATACGCCTATCTTTTACACCACCAAGCACAGACACCATGACCAGGGGCATTACCTAGAGCAGAGTCTCACAAATGCAGTCCTGGAGGACCACACACCATTCAGGTTCCATGCTGCCACTCATACAAATAACCGTGCTGTATATCTATGCACCACCCCCATGGCATGTAGATGTAGCTCATGCATATTCATGAGGGACAGCAGGAAACCCCAACCAGTGTATTGCAAACCTGGACTGGATTTGGGAACCTCTGCCGTACAGCAGCAGCCAACAGGGACAGACACACCCACACCCACACCCACAGGCCCCATTGGCCAATGCCTCCTGGTGAGGCAGGACATTGGGCCCTGCGTGCATCTCCCAATACCAGCACTTGCATACCTTAGCAATGTCACCCTACACCAGGGTATATGGTACACAGCTCTCAAACGTTTGCTATGAGTACTGGCAGATAGATATCCCTACGTTACGCACAGTCTGCTCTATGAGCTCCATCATAATAATCTATCTGATGTTTGCGGTGTGTGCGTCAGGTCTGGCCCCTGACAGTGTTTACCACCCTAGGGAGGGACCCCCAACGGTATTGCATACCATACCCATGCCTGTACTGTGCCCAGGACTGGTGTGGTGGGCAAGGATTCTGAACCCCTCTATAGTAGCACAATGCTGGCATACGTGTGGGAGTGTGTGTCTGTCTATACAGTGTGTGTTGGCTGCAAACACTGTCCACAGTTTTGGCCTGATGATGTGCATAATGAGCAGCAAGGTACCATGGGTATAGCTCAGACAGGGTGGGCTGGCCAGGATGCATCTGCACAGGGCATAGGGCACTGGCAGGGACATTGTAGTGGCCATCCACCACCTCCACAGACTGGGTGACCTCTGTATGTGCTGCTGGGCTTTCACTCCACCCTGACTGTGCAGTGATGGCAGCATGGCTAGGCACCCCCATAGTGCTTCATAGCAGTTCCCTCATGTGATATATATGGGTCACCTGTTGGGGCCTAGTCACTGATGTATCTGCTTGTGTGTGCTGCCATCCCAGTTGTGGGTGCATGCATTTCCAGTGGGACTAACCAGCAGACTGTTCACAGCTGGTATGTGCCCTGCTGGAGTGCCTTGCAGGGTGCAGTGGCTGATGGCTTGATGCAGGGGACTATCAGATAGTGGTGGGGTGCATCTTAGCATATCCAGGCCTACTGTCTGTCTGATATTGTGGTCTGGGTGTGTGTGGGGCTGCTTGGACTGCGCTGTAGGGTGTCCTCCCCCCAATAGGACTGGGGTTGATGGTCCACTCTACTGCCATCATTGCAGGGGGGGGGGGGGGGGTGTGGTGTATAATGGGGATCTGTTGATAGGAGACCCTGCCTGTTTGCCACCCTCAGCTGGGTGTGTGGGGGGTGGGGGGGGGGGGGGGGCGCACGCGGCAGTTGGTGGTACATAGCCCACCTAGGGGTCCATGGGGTTCCCCCTGACTGAGATATCCAAGGTGTTCCTGCAGAAACTACCTATCTCACAGATTATGACTGTTTTGGAGCTCTGCCATGGAGGGTGCTGTGGACCTGGTCCAGGGCGCCTCATCGCACACTCAGGGTGAGCACAGTTCCCGCACAGTGTGACTGTGTGTAGCTACTCTGTGCAAATTAAACACCCGGTCAGTACCTCCTACCAGGCCAAGGTACTGTGTGGGTGCACACGGACACGTCCCCCTACCAGGCCGGGGAGCTGTTGGGATGCATTCCCCATCTTGTGTTCATCTGTGGACAGCTGATTTGCATGTGCAGTGCATCATGGGTATGGGTGGCCTAACCCTATCCTGGTTCCCACAGCAGACTGTCTGTGTGGTGACATGCAGGCTCTCTGCAGCCAGCCAGGGGCTTGCTGGCAGCTATATAGCTGTAGCCCAATGGTTACTTCACTGCCTGTGGAGCCAGCGGTAATGGGTTTGAGCCCACAGTGGGGTTATTTGATAGGGTTGTCCAAAGCTTTTTTTAGATTTAATGTACATATGTTGCTGCCATCAAACACACCCTCAGTGTACTGTACCCATAAGGTGCCTCTGAGGGTGCTTTATAGGGCACCCTATAGGGCACCTTATGGTTGCCGTCCATATAAGGTGCACTATACATTATCCTGTGATGCAACATATATGGTGCCCTATAGGGGACATTCAAGGGTGCCTTGGCGGACAGTGAACTTTAACATGTGCCTTATGGGCCGCCTTATGTTAACACGCTTTGTGAGTGCGTTTGCTAGTAGTGATAACTGAAATAAAAATAGATTGCCCCCTACAGCACTCATCCCCATAATACACACTGCCTCAGTGAGCCTTCTTCATTGGGCACTGTGGGGGATTGAACTCCTGATCTCTGCACCATTGGTCAGTGTCTTAACCATTGTGCTGTGGCTCTGTTCCTATGCTTGGGCATCTGCGCACCGCCTTATGCCGCCCAAAATTAACAGTGCACCGCCTTATGCCACCCAAAATTAATATGCCTCCTAAAGCACTTTTACCCATTACAGTTAATGCCTCAGCCAGCCCTTTTTGTTGTGCACAATGGGGAATTGAACCCATGGCAGCTGCACCCACAGTCAGTGTCTTAACCATTGTACTATGGCTCTGCTCCTTTGTATGTGCACATCAGGGCGCCACTTAGCCTTCCCACGCACTATTATGCACGGCGCACAATAGCGCGGCGCACAATAGCGCCCCGCGCAAATGTGCGATCGCTTACTCCCGTTTTTTTCTTTTCTCTGCCTGAACCGCCCACTCCTTATATGGCACAGGCACACTACCGCGGCCCCGCACATTAGGAATGTTTAGTAAACAGACCCCTTAGGCACCTAAGCGTGGCAAAAAATAGGGCAGAAATTTAAGGACCTAACCCACAGGCCGATTCAGAAAGCGGGCACTGAAGTCAGACGCTATCAGCTTTTTACGCCTGTTTGCAGTGCACTGATAGCGCATGACTTCAGCACAGTTATGCAGAAATGAGCTCATATGCAAATAAGCCACGTGTTAAACCATGCACAAAATGGAAGCATTAAACTGGGAGAGAAAGTCAAACACAAGCGCATAAGAAATCAGCGTTGGTTTGTCATCTCTCCCAGAGAAACGGGCACCGCATGGCTAATTTACCTATTAGCCCCAACAGGATTTTGATGGCATCGGGGCAATCGCGGCATCGGGAAAAAACCCTGATACCATCAAAATACTGTTGAGGATCGGTGCCCTGACAGAAAGTCATTCCCTGAACTAGCAGCCCCAGAACCTCCCCACCCCGCTAAAAAAAAACCTAACCTGGTGGTCTTATGGCCCCAGAACCCTCCAGCACCATCCCGTTAAAAAAAAAAAACTACCCTGTTTGGTCTAGTGGCCCCAGAACCCTCTACCCCATCCCGCTTTAAAAAACTAACCTGGTGATCTAGCGACCCCAGAACCCCTTCCCAGTATTTTCAAAGTCAGAGCACCACCTACGCACACCTGCTCTCAGTTCGACATCTTGGAAAATGGTAGGACCTGGCCCCATGTGGTGCATCTTGGGATGTGCCGGATGAGGTCAGACTGCCAGGATGCACTGCGCGGGGGCAGGTACCACCATTTTCCAAGATGGCGAATCGAGAGCAGGAGCACGTAGGCCACGCTCCCGCTTTGAAAGATACTGGGAGGGGGTTCTGGGGCCACTAGACCACCAGGTTAGTATTTTTTAAAGCAGGGTGGGGGTTAGTGGGATTCAGCCGCTAGACTACCAGGTTAGTTTTTTTAAAGCGGGGTGGGGTTTAGTGGGATCCAGCCGCTAGACCAACAGGGAGTGACTTTCTATCGGGGCAGCAGCCTCTGACAGTACTTTGATGGCATCAGAGGCTTTTCTTGATGCCAGGATTGCCCCTGATGCCATCAAAATCTTGTTGGAAGCACGCACTAATAGTTTAAGCTACCTTAGACCTAGGTGTAGAGAGATTGGTGCTAAAGCTCGTTGTGAAATCCTCTACATCTGCATCGGGTGCAGCGATCATTTGCATACCAGATTATTACATGCAGCTCATTTCCCTGCAATTTAAATACATTTAAATACTTATGGCATTAATCGAGTACTAGTTTTTCCGTTGCCATTTACATGCGTCCATCCCTTGCTTAAAGTGTGCTTAAATATGCCATTTTTGGGGCTTAAAGACCGCGCTAGTTTTCTGCATTAGCCTGTTATAGCCTACATTTAGGAACTCAACATTTTTTCCATATTGGTACCTGTATCCGTAATATCTATATGAACACAAATCTGTCATTAAAGAATTCAGAATGCTCAATCGTTTAAACATTATGGGAATGCTGATTTTGATTACTATTCACTTCAGCAATGGGATGGTTTTTCAACTAGGAGGTGCTGATTATTTTAATTGAGGCTTTAAATACACACCTAGAAGGACCTAATTTATCTAAGTCTTTTCCCATAGTCACAGAACTCGGGAAAGAAAGCTGTTTCAAAATCCAGTTGCATAAAATCCATTCCACCGAATTCTAAAAAGCCAGTTGCATAAAGTCCCATTCTAAAAGTTTCCATTATCATTTCAGGGTATGATATGGTCCCTCAACTTTCCATCTCTGTCTGATCCTTGCATTCCTGAATAGTTCATACAGTTCCTTCACAGGCAGCTTCCCAAACCTTTGCAATGATATGCATTGTACTGATAGAGCTAAACTCCCATTAGGAAACGAACGCAAAAAAAGTCGAATAAGGGGATACCTTTTTATGGGGCTTACATTTTTAACTAGTTTTTGAATTTTAAAACCTTCTTGCTCAAGTTTTAATCTTTGAAAGCTAGTTAAGAAATGAATTAAGTCAGTCCAAAAAAAAGTATCACTTTATATCCTGTTTTGTTTTATTTTTATCAGTCATTAAAGGGGATTAACATGGTAACTGCAGTATTTTGCCCGTTATTTAAATATGAAAGGCAATCCCACTGCATAATAAATCATAATCAAAGCATTGCACATCTGTAATATTTAAGTGTGATGCATGATAGCTACCCGTAGAAAAGCATATTTCCCAAGATGTTTACGATTGTGCTTACTCTAGTCTAGATTTTGTTTAAAACTTTAGTGATCTTAAAAATAAGCATATGAAATGATTGTCTTGCTATAAGTCCTTTGCTTTGCAGTTCTTGATTCCTGTGCTTTAATTGAAAAAAAATTATATATATATATATATATATATATTTTCTTTAGGATGAGTAATCTGAACCTAACCATGCCCTTTCGTTTAATGCTAGAAAAAAAAATCTGGACTTTTTCTATATCAGCAAATAAAGATAAGAATAGCATGCTGAACATGCCGATATGAGTCTTTCCTTTGAAAGACAATAAAATGCACTTTCCACTGCCAGTTTTCCTTACCACAGCAAAAGAATCAGACATAGCCACAACTGTCTCATTTTATCCTTGAACAGAACAAAGTGAGGCTGGATTTTACAGAAAAAAACCTAAATGATTAAGAAAAACAAAAGAGCACAAAAAAAGACATTTAAAAAGATGTATTTACATAAATAATTAAAATAACACAATGATAAAACCCTTATTAAAAGGTCTCTATCACTAAATTGTTAAAATGCCCACTCTGGTATTTGATACTAAATATAGCCAACATCACAGTTTTTACAATAATGCCCATAGCCTATCCATTACAATTCAAGAGTTGTGCTGTGGTATAACTGCACATGTAGAGGTCATCAGTTACTAAAAATGGCTGATTATCTACACTGATCTTGCTCCAAGGAGAGAAACAATGACACTCCTTTCAAACACAGCAATAAAAGTCTCTCACACACCAATATGAAACATCCAGACATACTTACAAAGATTTGCTCTGTATTGTGTCTCTACAAGTCAGTAGCAGAAAAAGACAGAGACACAGCGGCCATTTTTAAAGCCTACCTTCCCCTACTAACTGTTAGATTTATCTTTTATTTTTTACACATTTTCTAATTCATTTATTTAATTAGTGACTTTAGGGCCCTTTGCCCCCTTTTACCTTTTCATCTTTTTAAAGACATGTACATATATATTGTTTACTCTTCTTTTGCTTACGTACAATTCTTTTTGGGCAATTTTTTTCTGTGCTCTTTTAAGTTAAGTGCAATATAAAATTGTTATCCTTACTGTGCTCAAATACCTCTCCCTTTTTTGTGCCATTTCTCTTTTATGGCCCTTATGTTGTTACACTTTTTTTATGAGCACCAGGCTAATTTTAGAAGTCAACTTCCTAAAATTAGCACATGAATTAATACATGCTAAGTACTACCCACAAGTGTGGTAACTGTTACTGCGCAGGCATGATAGATAAGCTAATTCCCATGCTAATTGCATGCTGTATTATGGGACAAGAACTAGATGGGTTATGGTTGGAGAATGGTCACGGCCTACACATTCAGTTAGTGCATGGTCCTTAGTATAAGCTGTCACAGCTGCTGATAGTGTAGGTACACTTAACACTTCCTCAAGAGGAGGTGTAAAGGTCAACCGCTCTGTCATCATGCACTTGCAGAGGCTGCTGATTAAAAAAGAACAATCTGATTCCCTCATCATCATCCCCTCTCATCCCAGATATCCCCCCAACATCTTCCAAGTCACCCCCCACCCTGATCAGCATCCTTGACATCTTCAAGTCACTCCCCCGCCTCGTCTCAATCAGGTTCTCCATCCAGTCCCAGCCACCACTTCTCACCTGAAAATTATTGGGAGTATCCCTCATGGATTATTGGGAGGGGGCAAGAATTATTCCTGGATGCTCCTGCATTTTGCTGGCCCAGGTGCAAATGGTGGCTCTGATTCATAGTCGTAGTCTTGTCTACAATCACTAGGGGAATGAAATTGCCAAATATGGAGCACTAGTGATCGCTCCTGCCGCCACTAACCCACCAGGGATTTTTAATGCACTATTTTAGCACATGCCAGCAGGTATCATGGTCCCCCCGTAACTGCTTAGAGCACGCTGAAGTGAGCTTTAACTATTAGTGCGCTTTAGTAAACATGCCTCTAATGTATTACACAACCTTGAAGAATGATAGATGTGCTTTAAAGTTAATGATATTCTATTATATATGATTTTCAGTGGTGTTTGATTAATAAGACATCACTATAGTTTGAAAGCCAGTTTACAGAGCTCCTTGTTTACAAATAGAAACTAACTAGTGGTGGATTGGGCATTGTTTTCATGATGCTCAATCATGTTGAACATGGGAAGCTGGGGTTTAAAAATGGCCACCGCATCTCTTGGTCTTTTTTTTTTGCAGACTTGTGGAGACATGATATAGAGTAGATCTCTGTAAATATGTCTTGAGGCTCCATTTTGACTAGTAAGAAACTTCTATCGCTGTGTTTGGAAGAAGTATCATTATTTCCCCAGAGCAATATAAATGGATAATAACAGTTACTATAAGCATCTGACTATCGTGTTAATGACTCCTGTGCCTGTAGCTATAACACAGAACAACTCTTTTGAACTGCAAAGAGATATCTTATGGGCATTAATGTACAATAAGGTGCTATTGGTTATATTTAGAGATATGTTTAATAAAGCTGCTAAGAGCGAGCATTATAGTATGCATTAAATGTTAGTGCATCCCCACAGTAAACGCTATCATGCACTAAAACTAGGTAGCATGATAAAAATCCCATGCTATCGGCTTTCAGCAAGATGGGATGGGATTGGGGTGGAGAGTGGGTGTGCCAGCCAGTGACAGCTAGTGCATAGAATGTTGCATCATGCTAGCTGTCATGACTGCTGACAACACGCCTGCTCTTAACACTACATCAAGAGGTAGTTTCAAGTACAAACACACTACTGGCAGCCCAGTAGCATGGCAACTTCCAGACTTTAAAAAAAAAAAAAGCTGTGCCCTATAGCAACTACAACCCACCCCCAATCCCAACACTGAGCTACTGGTACAACATACACCCATATGACTTGAGACAAGAGTCCCCTGACACAACTGCAGGCCTCCCATCCCCTGTACAGCAGTTCAATCCATTACAAACTCTCCCTCTCTGATCCTCCCCCCCAACCCCCCAGTAAACACCTCATCAACTCATTAGCATAGCCAGACCTTCTCCCCAACAATAGACTCTTTAGCAACTTTAGGCCACTCCAAATGGGTTCTTCTTCAAAGAACACCCCCCTGCAAAGCCCCTATCCAATCCGCAACCCACCCTTAGAACGTACCCCAGTGATTCCCTGATGTCTAGTGGCTGGGGTAGAAGCGGCTCTCCTCTACTCCTGCCTCGGAATCACTGTGTTCTGAAATTGTTCCTTTGATCCTCAAATACGAAAGAAGAAACCCTAGTGGTAGTACCATGCAACTACTGGAGTGGAGGAGTGGCCTAGTAGTTGGGGCAAGGTACTTCAGGCCAGAAGGTTGGGGGTTCAAATCCCTAGAGGACAGCAACCTTGGACTGGGGGTTTCTAGTCCCACAGGTGCTCCTTTTGTGGTCTTGGGCAAGCCACTTAACCCTCCATAGCCCATGTTCCCTGTAAAATAGTTATTTCCAAGTTTTAATGCCCTGTTCAATGTAATTTCAGTTTGTTCAATGTAAACCGCACTGATGCAGAATAGCACAGTATATAAGAGAATGTAAATAAATAAATAAATACTGTTAGGCAGTTCAAACTATAATTTTCAAGCATGGCAACTCCATGGCAGAAGCAGAGGGGACCACTCCTTTCTCAACCTCTAGACACCAGACAATCCCCGGAGTAAATCCTGGGAGTGGCTCTTGAGGCTTTCAGAGGGCCAGGGATTGCACCGGGGAATTTGTGGGAGGTCTTCTTTTGATAGTGCCATTTGAGAGGGGATTTGAAGCCTCTAAGTGGACCTTTGTTGGTGGGGTATGTTCAAGGAGAGTGGTTTGTAATGGCTTTAACTGCTGTCCAGGGGATGAGGGTGCTGTTGTGGGTGAATCTGCAGTCATATCAGGGGGCTGGAAATCATATTGTGTGGTTTGCATTGGATCGGTGTGGTGTGTTAGGATCAGGAGTAGCTTGCAGCTGACATTAACCATGGGGTATGTTTACTAAAGTCCGGAAATTTGCGCGCCGCAAATTAGCGCACGGCAACGCGCCACTTAAACGGTGACAAACGCTCCTAAACGCCCCGCACAGGTGCGAGGAACCCCCGTGAATGTGCGCGACACACTAACGGGCCCCGCACAAATACGGGCCCGCAAATGTCCGAAAGAGGCGTGTAACGGCGAACGGAGGGCGGAGGAAGGTCCCCGAGGGGCGGAGAGACGGGGTCAATGGGCGGGTAAGGGGAGGGGAGAGGCTCCCCGCACATGAACGGGGCCGAATTTCCCATGAAAAAATAGCACGAGTGAAACAGTCGCGCTAGAGGTCATATAAAGGCAAGAGAAACCATTTACGTTAGCAATGTACAGCAAAACCGGGGAAACCTGCAAAACGTAAGCAGTGTGATACATGTGCACAGCAGAAAGGTGAAAGTAAAAATAGACAATGACCAGAAAATCAATAATAAAAATAGTAATGCAGCTTGTGAACAGTTACAGTAATGGGCAAATATAAAAATCACACCCAGGACAGTCCCAGAAAAAAAGATATGAATTTAGGAAGGGCCATGGAGCTGAGACTCCCCCAAAAATAATTCCCAGCCCTGTGGCTGTCCTGGGTGTCTTCCAAATGGTTGCCCACCAATATCACTGTTGCCCAGCTTAAAAGTAAAGCCCCGGTGTATGTGTCTATTTCTGGGGTTTAGCTGCATGTTTGTCACCAGACAAGGTGAATGAGGCCACAGTAAAAGACTGAAGAGCAAGCTGTGCGTCCCCATCCTGACAGGTGTCCTATCACCAGGTACTGCACTGCCTCTGCGGCCACAGTGTGGTGCAGCAGACAGAGCCAGCACCTCCAAAACAGGAGGGTCACAGGTTCAAATCCCAGCTGGGGCTCATGCCAGCCCAGTCCCAATATTTTAACCATCACCAAACAGAGATAGTAAAGACACCCCATTATTGCAGAGAGCATAAACATGTTGCAAACACCCATATTTTACCCTCCAGTGCACATGCACCTGAACAATGGGCATCACCCACAGCCGAGTTCCCCAAATGCAGTCCTGGAGTGGCTCAAACTAATCAGGCCATATGCGTTTGCTAAGATGAGGACATGCCAGCATGTTGGTGGAACAGTACAGAGGGTGGAGGGGGCAGGGGCTGTGAGCCACAGAAGACAGTGGCTTAGCCATGTGCAGTCTGGCACCGTCCACTGCTACAGACAGGCCGTGATGGATGTACAGACATGGACCTCCCAGGGAACCCAGCCAATCTGTGGCTACATGGTGGTGCAGTGCACACAGACAGTGTATGCAAGAACATAAGGTCACAGGTTCAAAGCTCAGCTGGGGCTATGGCCAATTCCACCCACATTTTTGTCCAACAACTAAACTGTGCTGGTAAGCACAAACCTGTAATGCAGAGGAGATAGGCATTGTCTATACGGCTATCATTTCCCATCCAAAGCACATACACCATTAACCGTGGCATCACTCAGATCAGAGTATCCGAAATGCAGACCTGGAGGACCACACACCATTCAGCATCCATGCTGCGGCTAATACTAATGATTGTGCTGCATATCTATGCACCACCCCCATGTTATGCAGATGTAGCACATGCATATCCATGAGGGACATCCTAAAACCAGAACAGTGTCTGACACACCATGACCTGATGTGTGTAACCCATATGAAAGGCATCAACCAACAGGCCATGACACACCCATACCCACAGGCCCCATTGGACAATGCATCCTGGAGAGGCAGGACAGTGGGCCCTGCCTGTAATCCCCAAAAGTAGCAGATGTGTACCTTAGCAATGCCACCCTACACCTACATACATGGTACACAGCTATCCAAGGTCCCATGTGAAAATATGTTCATAATGATTCAAATGCTCAGTACATGTGTCCCATTGAGCACCACCATAACAATCATTCAGATGTGTGTGTTGTGTGCAGCAGGTCTTGTGTCTGCTAGTGCGTACCGCCCTGGGGAGTGACCCCCAACAGTCTATGCCTAACATATCCATGCCTGTAGTGTCACCAGGACTGGTGTGTTGGCCAGAGCTGTCAAACCTCTCGATTGTAGCACAAAAGAGGACCAACCTGGGTAATGGTCACAGCAATGTGAAACATCATCAGACACACCCAAGAAAGGCAGGGCCAAAATATATGAATGTTGGAAGGGTCACCAGCCCCTGCGGCATAAATGTTGAATGATCACACATTGATGTAGGATAGAGCAGGTTTCCCCACAGCAATGGACAGGTCCCCTATGGCATGCACATGTTGCACAACAGCATGTGTGAGTTGGGGGGAATGTGCAGTAGAGGTAGTTGCCTACATGCACACTGTATGGTTTAAAACTGTGCGCCCCCAGCACCAGTAGCAGAAGGGCCTGTAGCATGTTGGCATAACTTTACTGGTATCTGAGGGGGCCAGTGGAAGGTGGCCAGAGAAGATGGAGGCTGAGCCAATGCCATGTGGGTGCACCGGACCACAACAGAAAGGCCCGCTATGACAAACAGACATGCCATCTCCAGGGTCCACATTCACTCTGTGACTGCAGTGTGGTGCAGGGGACACAGCCAGTGTGCTGGGGAGCCAAAGATTACCAGTTCAACTCCCAGCTGGGGCCAGCAGCAACACTGTGCACATATTTTACCCACCAGTAAAACGTGAGAGGAAATCAAAACATGTCTTGCAAATAACAACAGCATGTTCAGAGGACCTCTATTTTACCATAAGGATCACTTACCCCTCAAATATGTACAACACCTACAGCAGAGTCCACACAATGCATCACTAGAGGGCCACATGTCAGTCAGCTGTGATGCTGTACCCAATATAGGCCCATGTCAGCATGGTGGCGGATGCCAACTGCTGGCAGAGGGGGCAGAGGCTGCTGCCCCACAGCAGATCCTGGCCTAGCCACCCTCATGTGGCTGCAGTACAATCCAACAGACAGGCCCTGTGTGACAAACAGCCATGGACTCCCCTGGGAATGTACTGTTGCTGTGCTAAGACGGTGGTGCAGTACATGTAGCAAGTGCCTCCAAGCACAGAAGGCCACAGGTTCAATTCCCGGCTGGGGCACCTGCCATCACAGTCCCAATGTTTTACCCATTCGCGAAACCTTAAAGTAAAGAATGGAACTCCCGTGCTGAGAACATAAGTGTTGGTCACGATACCATAGTTTGCTATAAATACCACACACCACATAAACATATGCCTCACCCACAGCAGAGTCCCCCATATGCAGCCATGGAGGCTCACACATCAATCAGGTTGTCTGATGTCTGCACGAAAGATGTGTGTGATGCAGGTGAGTTGAACACCACCATGGTATGCAGCTGTATCACAGGCATATTAATCACAGATAGCATGAAAGCCCAACAAGTGTTTGATTCACATTGACTGTAGTTGTGCAAACCTCCCTAGAGCAGTGGGCAACAGGGGCAGAAACAGTTGCACCTGCAGGCACCATTATTGGAAGACCGATGAAGTGGCAGGATGTAGGGCCCTGTGTGGCGTTCAGAAAACTAGCATGTGCATACATCAACAATCCCACACTACACATTTGGAGATGTCACACATATATCCAAAGCAATATATGATCACTGACCGATAAAAATGCTCATGCTACGCACAAGCAGAACAGCGAGCTGTCACAAACCAACGTCTCTGATGTATGTGCAATGTGTGTCAGGTCAGATCTCCTTCAGAGAGTAGCACCCTGGGAAATTACTCCAAAAGTACATCCCAACGTTGCCATGCCCACACTGTGCTCATCACTGTTATGTTGGCCATGGCTCCCAAATAACACCACATCTGTTCAATGTTGTCCTAGGTGTGGGGAGTGTGTGTCTGTCTATCCAGTGTGTGGTGGCTGTCAACACCTCCCACAGACCACACTAATAGCACCGTTGCCATTATTGGCCTGCCAATGTGCATAATGAGGAGCAAAGTACTGTGGGTACACAACAAACAGGGTGGCTGGAGCAGGATGCAGCTACACAGGGCAAATGTGCATGCCTAGGACCATGCTGTGCCTTGCCATCACCCCCACAGACATGGTGTCCATAGCATGCCTTGTGTGGAGGTCACTCTCCCCCTGAACGATCAGTGACCATGGCATGGCTAGGTCCCGACATAGTGCCATATAATAGTTCTCTCATGTGATATATATGGGTGCTGTGTATATGTGAGGCCCAATCACTGAGGTAATTGTGCGGTGGGTGTGCTGACATCCCAGTTATGGGTGCACACAGTCTCCCTGGTAGCATGCACCATGGACTGGCCAGTGGCCTGTCTGCAGTTTGCATGTGTCTGGCTAGAACACCGTGCAGGGTCAGTAGCTGGGCACAGAATGTGCCTGCTGCTGGAAAATGTCAGATGGTGTTGGTGAGCTTAGGCTCTCAGGCCATACTGTCTGTCTGCCGCACCCTGAAATATGGATGCGTCCATAATAGCAGTGAGTGACCTGTAGGTTTTCTGTACCACAGCTGGACCCAGTCTGCTGATGGTGGCAGCTACACGCACCATAGCTGGGATGTAGAATGTGGATATGTTTTGTTTGGGGAAACTGTGTTGCACAGGGAAGGTTTGGTGGTCAGACATACCCGGCCTATAGGTCCTGTAACCTCCTCTCCCCCACCCCCCCTGCAAATATATCATGAAGGGCAGGCCACCCACACAGGATATGCCCCCTTCGGGAACATTGTAGCTCACAAGGCCCAGCTGGGTCTTGGAGACAGAAATGGTCAGATGTGCCAAACTATCAGACATTGGCAAACAAATTGATATGATGTATAGGCCATCTCAGTCAGGATAGGTGCTGTGTGTCTCACCTCACCCTCAGGGTGAGCAACAGACACACACACTGGGATGGTCAATACCCACTCTGCACAAGAAACACAGAAGGTCAATGTCCAACACGAGGCCGAGGTGCTGTGGGGTTGCACACCCTATCACTGGACCATCACTAGACTGCTGCCTTGCATGTGCAGTGCATCATGGGTGCGACTGGATCGACTACACCCTGGTAACTGCAGCACAAAGTCTGCAGAGGTTATATTCTAGCCAGACAGACCTCTCATCACAGCCACAGAGCTGTAGTCCCCTGGTGACTGCAATGCCTCTGAAGTGAAAGGTTGTTGGTTCAAATCCAAAGTGTGTGTGTATAAGCAAAGTGATTTATATATTGTCCTTGGCCCCTATACGCCGCCAGTCAGCAGCAGTGCAGGTCTGAATCTATATAATTATGCATGTCCTCTATACCGCTTTTTCCAAAGATCAAAGGCGGTGTACACTTAACATATAATGAACATGGTTTTACATGGAACAGCGCCTACATTGCATAAAAATAACATACATTGAAGATGACATTGTAACATATAGCAAACATTTTGAAGGTTCATGGGGACTGTCAAGCCTGGAATGTGTGTAATGTCCTGTAGTACTGGCAATTCGGAAACCATCACAGTGCATTAACCCAAGTCCACCCTATACGGTTGTGTAAGGAGCACATGATGCAGACAGCACTGTGAGGATCACAGAGATTCCAGCACTATTTCACAGTCAGGGACCTGTCACTGGCTGCACTCACCAAGAACCACACTGTGGATGGAAACATGCAACCTCTGGCTCCACAGGTATCAAGGTTAGGTGTGGGCCACAGCTCGATTGCTAAGAACAGATGCCTGTCTGGTGAAAGAGGCAGGCATGCAGACAGTGTGCAATGGTCACCAGGGGTGCGCTGTTCCATTGGTGAGAATGGTGTACTGCACATGATGTATGTAGCAGTGTGAGGGTCTTGCCAATAGCAGCACCTCTGTAATGTGGAAACCGGTCTGGGGCAGGTAACAATGTTGCAATGTATGAAGATATATGTCTGGTGCAGCACAGATGTACATGAAAAAAACCATGGCTACTGTTGCACTCAAGTATGAGAATGTGTGATGCCTGAGACAGGCAGTCCTGAGCTCAACTGGAAGATGTAACCCATGACGGCTGGTTAAGCAGTCCATGTATCAACCATTGAGCTATTTTGCAAAAACCAGGACTGTATGCCGTCACACATACCAAAGGATAATGTGCAGTGTGGTGACATGGGGACCCACATAGTCCTGTAATGTCCAACACGCAACCTACTTTGCGTGTGCAATGCTCATATATGAATCTCCCCCCCAACCCCGATGGCAACCACCACAAAATGTCTGTCCAGACATGGAGATACACCACACAACATATTGCACTGGCACACACAACCCCCTATCACCAGGTTGAGTGACACCTGATGCTGATGGTTTGTCTGCACCCATAACTAGTAGTGTCTGAGCACTACCTGCTATGTGACACACATAGCACACCTCATCTGACAATGCATCAGCAATCAGTTGCTATGTGTCCAGAGGTTCAATACCACACTGTGTGGACAAGGGTAAACCATAATAATAATTGTTTGTCAAAGTGACATTAGAGACACCCCAGTAACTATGTAATTAGGCACAGAACAGTAAACATATTTTGAGCACAACCATTACAAATCAATATGAATGGTGCGTGTAGATAGTATTTGCAATTTGCAGACGCACAGCCATGCGGAGCGCACGGGCGTGCAGAGATCTGACGCGCAGCCATGCGAAACGCACGTGCGCGATACGTCACGCGCAATTCCGGAAGTTGCGCCGGGAGCGTCCGCGCGTCACCACGCCCAGAAACAAACATGGCGTCCCGAACCAGGAAGCCGGCTTTTAGCCACAGAGAGCTGTGCCACCTGGGCTCCCTGATAGCCCAAAAGCAGCACAAGCTGTTCCCAGGGCCCTCCAGGAAAAAGAACATGGGGAGGGTCCTGAGGGCCTGGGAGAGGGTGACCAGGCGTTTTAACAGGCAGGCAGACCATCCACGGGAGGTAAGTGAATGGACCTAGGTCAAAATAAACATACACACATACAGGGTTGATGTCAGCTGTCCATGCTGTTGTGTGTAAGTAGTCTGTATAAGTTTAGTGTAGCAGGTGAAACACATGCCATATACATGTGGTATCACATCTGATTGTGTGGCCATGTAGCCAGGTGTTGACGGTTTGTGCCAAAGAGGGCATGATGGCCCCCTGGCGTCATGACAGCTGCTGGTGTTGATACAGCAAAGCAGACTGTAACAAACCTAGGCCATGCATCTGCATAAGGAGCGTATGCAAACATCCTGTGTTGATGGCGGTATCTGCATCAGCAGGGTAACACATAGGGTTAACCATCAGGGGTGGTGCAATGTTAAGCACATGGGGCCTCAGACATACAGGTGATCTGGGGTTGTCTGCCAATGTTGTTTAATACATCCACCCTATCCTCAGGGGTCCAGAGAGCCCCTCAAAGTGTGCACTCAGTCACTCTGTGGATATGTGTGTGTGTCAGAACGTTCTGGGGATCACCATCACCATCTCCAGGAGTCTACAGGGCCACACAAAGCGGTCCCCACACCCACTGGGGATATGGCTGTGTGTACTAATGTAGTTGGAAGCATCCCCCTACCTCCAGGGGGCCAGTGAGAACATTCAAAGTGGGCTCTGTGTCACCCTGGAGATATGGCTGTGTGTACTAATGTAGTTGGAAGCATCCCCCTACCTCCAGGAGTGCAGAGAGGCCATCCAAAGTGGGCTCTGTGTCACCCTGGAGATATGGCTGTGTGTACTAATGTAGTTGGAAGCATCCCCCTACCTCCAGGAGTGCAGAGAGACCATCCAAAGTGGGCTCTGTGTCACCCTGGAGATATGGCTGTGTGTACTAATGTAGTTGGAAGCATCCCCCTACCTCCAGGGGGCCAGAGAGGCCATCCAAAGTGGGCTCTGTGTCACCCTGGAGATATGGCTGTGTGTACTAATGTAGTTGGAAGCATCCCCCTACCTCCAGGGGGGCCAGAGAGGCCATCCAAAGTGGGCTCTGTGTCACCCTGGAGATATGGCTGTGTGTACTGATGTAGTTGGAAGCATCCCCCTACCTCCAGGGGGCCAGTGAGAACATTCAAAGTGGGCTCTGTGTCACCCTGGAGATATGGCTGTGTGTACTAATGTAGATGGAAGCATCCCCCTACCTCCAGGAGTGCAGAGAGGCCATCCAAAGTGGGCTCTGTGTCACCCTGGAGATATGGCTGTGTGTACTAATGTAGTTGGAAGCATCCCCCTACCTCCAGGAGTGCAGAGAGACCATCCAAAGTGGGCTCTGTGTCACCCTGGAGATATGGCTGTGTGTACTAATGTAGTTGGAAGCATCCCCCTACCTCCAGGGGGCCAGTGAGAACATTCAAAGTGGGCTCTGTGTCACCCTGGAGATATGGCTGTGTGTACTAATGTAGTTGGAAGCATCCCCCTACCTCCAGGAGTGCAGAGAGGCCATCCAAAGTGGGCTCTGTGTCACCCTGGAGATATGGCTGTGTGTACTAATGTAGTTGGAAGCATCCCCCTACCTCCAGGGGGCCAGAGAGACCATCCAAAGTGGGCTCTGTGTCACCCTGGAGATATGGCTGTGTGTACTAATGTAGTTGGAAGCATCCCCCTACCTCCCGCGGGCCAGAGAGGCCATCCAAAGTGGGCTCTGTGTCACCCTGGAGATATGGCTGTGTGTACTAATGTAGTTGGAAGCATCCCCCTACCTCCAGGAGTGCAGAGAGGCCATCCAAAGTGGGCTCTGTGTCACCCTGGAGATATGGCTGTGTGTACTAATGTAGTTGGAAGCATCCCCCTACCTCCAGGAGTGCAGAGAGGCCATCCAAAGTGGGCTCTGTGTCACCCTGGAGATATGGCTGTGTGTACTAATGTAGTTGGAAGCATCCCCCTACCTCCAGGAGTGCAGAGAGGCCATCCAAAGTGGGCTCTGTGTCACCCTGGAGATATGGCTGTGTGTACTAATGTAGTTGGAAGCATCCCCCTACCTCCAGGGGGCCAGTGAGAACATTCAAAGTGGGCTCTGTGTCACCCTGGAGATATGGCTGTGTGTACTAATGTAGTTGGAAGCATCCCCCTACCTCCAGGAGTGCAGAGAGGCCATCCAAAGTGGGCTCTGTGTCACCCTGGAGATATGGCTGTGTGTACTAATGTAGTTGGAAGCATCCCCCTACCTCCAGGAGTGCAGAGAGACCATCCAAAGTGGGCTCTGTGTCACCCTGGAGATATGGCTGTGTGTACTAATGTAGTTGGAAGCATCCCCCTACCTCCAGGAGTGCAGAGAGACCATCCAAAGTGGGCTCTGTGTCACCCTGGAGATATGGCTGTGTGTACTAATGTAGTTGGAAGCATCCCCCTACCTCCAGGGGGCCAGAGAGAACATTCAAAGTGGGCTCTGTGTCACCCTGGAGATATGGCTGTGTGTACTAATGTAGTTGGAAGCATCCCCCTACCTCCAGGAGTGCAGAGAGGCCATCCAAAGTGGGCTCTGTGTCACCCTGGAGATATGGCTGTGTGTACTAATGTAGTTGGAAGCATCCCCCTACCTCCAGGAGTGCAGAGAGACCATCCAAAGTGGGCTCTGTGTCACCCTGGAGATATGGCTGTGTGTACTAATGTAGTTGGAAGCATCCCCCTACCTCCAGGGGGCCAGAGAGGCCATCCAAAGTGGGCTCTGTGTCACCCTGGAGATATGGCTGTGTGTACTAATGTAGTTGGAAGCATCCCCCTACCTCCAGGAGTGCAGAGAGGCCATCCAAAGTGGGCTCTGTGTCACCCTGGAGATATGGCTGTGTGTACTAATGTAGTTGGAAGCATCCCCCTACCTCCAGGAGTGCAGAGAGGCCATCCAAAGTGGGCTCTGTGTCACCCTGGAGATATGGCTGTGTGTACTAATGTAGTTGGAAGCATCCCCCTACCTCCAGGAGTGCAGAGAGACCATCCAAAGTGGGCTCTGTGTCACCCTGGAGATATGGCTGTGTGTACTAATGTAGTTGGAAGCATCCCCCTACCTCCAGGAGTGCAGAGAGACCATCCAAAGTGGGCTCTGTGTCACCCTGGAGATATGGCTGTGTGTACTAATGTAGTTGGAAGCATCCCCCTACCTCCAGGGGGCCAGAGAGACCATCCAAAGTGGGCTCTGTGTCACCCTGGAGATATGGCTGTGTGTACTAATGTAGTTGGAAGCATCCCCCTACCTCCAGGAGTGCAGTGAGTACATACAAAGTGGGCTCTGTGTCACCCTGGAGATATGGCTGTGTGTACTAATGTAGTTGGAAGCATCCCCCTACCTCCAGGAGTGCAGAGAGGCCATCCAAAGTGGGCTCTGTGTCACCCTGGAGATATGGCTGTGTGTACTAATGTAGTTGGAAGCATCCCCCTACCTCCAGGAGTGCAGAGAGACCATCCAAAGTGGGCTCTGTGTCACCCTGGAGATATGGCTGTGTGTACTAATGTAGTTGGAAGCATCCCCCTACCTCCAGGAGTGCAGAGAGGCCATCCAAAGTGGGCTCTGTGTCACCCTGGAGATATGGCTGTGTGTACTAATGTAGTTGGAAGCATCCCCCTACCTCCAGGAGTGCAGAGAGACCATCCAAAGTGGGCTCTGTGTCACCCTGGAGATATGGCTGTGTGTACTAATGTAGTTGGAAGCATCCCCCTACCTCCAGGAGTGCAGAGAGGCCATCCAAAGTGGGCTCTGTGTCACCCTGGAGATATGGCTGTGTGTACTAATGTAGTTGGAAGCATCCCCCTACCTCCAGGAGTGCAGAGAGGCCATCCAAAGTGGGCTCTGTGTCACCCTGGAGATATGGCTGTGTGTACTAATGTAGTTGGAAGCATCCCCCTACCTCCAGGAGTGCAGAGAGACCATCCAAAGTGGGCTCTGTGTCACCCTGGAGATATGGCTGTGTGTACTAATGTAGTTGGAAGCATCCCCCTACCTCAAGGGGGCCAGAGAGGCCAACCAAAGTGGGCTCTGTCACCCAGGTGATATGGTGCAGTGTGACACAGCAGATGAGCCAATCACCCGTATCTCAGGCACACATGATACATGCGTTGTGTGGGCAGGGTGTCAACATGTTGCAATGCTGTATCCTGATGATGATGTGCCCTGGCACACACAAGACCCTGGTGGCGGGGGAGCTGATCGTGACGGAGGGTATGTCAGGCAAATGTGTGCAATAAGGTATAGTGGTCTGGCTGCACGGCATCCGCAGTCCAGGGGCCACATAGCCCAGGACAAACACTGTAGATGTATGGAGATGATATGTAGGATGCAGATCTGGATGCGCGTGAGCAAATACCCACACACAGTATCTCCAAGAACCAGGTCACAACCTCTGCAATGGCAACCTGTCCACAGCTATGTATGTTGATTCAGGTCGCTCCTACCCACAGCCCACAGGCATACCGCCCCTGTGTGCATAGGTATCTCACAGATGCCCTTGAAAGGTTGCAAGCACACAGTCAGGTTGGCCCAGATAGCCTAAGAGGCACACATGACCAGAGGTGCGAATAGCCCATAGTGTGTGCAGTGACACCTCCCAGACACATACACGACACAGGTTAGAGGAACATAAGAACACCCGATACGCCTGTTTGGGACAGATGCCTGTCCACCATGACCAGTATGCTATGTCCAACATTTGCCAAGGTTGGACTGACGTAGCTATCAACATCCCCATGACATACAGGATACACTGATCCTGTAGTGGTATGGCAAGTGACATCTCTGGCTATGTACAAAGGCATGTGTCATGGACGTGTCCCCTGCCAAGGTGCATAGGGGAACCCACCCAATGTCTCATGTGTCTTCAAACACCCATGTGTGCTGGTAAATACTGTTGCCATTGGTCGTGGAGTGCATGGCATGTGTACATAGTGTGACCCCAAATGTGTTTGATGTAACACCCACAGGGTGACAGGGCTGAGCATGGACACCATCAGTGGCCACAACACATGGACATGGCAATGCCATGTCTCTCAAGGGTGCCAAAGGGAAACAGATATGTGCGCTATGGGAGACCTGCACAATGCACATAGGTGTGACTGCACACATGGCAACACACACAGCTAGGCATGTAGGTTGTACTGGGTACAGCTACACATCTGGAACAAGCAGGAATGAGCTGACACATGATGGTACCTGATGGCCTGTTGAGGCCAGCATGCCACAGCTCCCCACCAGACATCTGGTAAGCACAGGGGGGGATCACACAGCACCTGTCACCTTCCCTGATGTCAGCCCAAAATGCTGCACCCCAGATCATTAGGTTAGTCCGACTCCCCATCTCTGTGTCCCTGTATGTGCACTACACCCGACGTTATAGCCATCCCTGTGTCTGTGCCTGCTGATGCCGCCAGAACCGTTGATACTGGTGTATGTGAAAGACCCTCACCAGTGGTTGTGTGGACCTCACCGAAGCACAAGACAAGGGGGTCCTTGGCAATGACACACCCATGTCCTCACAATATCTGTGCCCAGTCCAAAGCCACAACACCAGCATGGAAGCCACGCCCTGTGTCAGGGGACTGACGTGGGGGGTGCTGATCCCTCCCCAGTCACTGTCAGCCATGCCCAGTGTGCTGACTGCCGAGGGCCCTCATGTGCGATGTCACGATGATTGTACAGTGGGTTGGCACACAGGGGTGGTAGGCTGAAGCAGGCAGCCAGGCACAGTGGCCACCACCACACAAACATGGCTGGGTGGGGAGCAATGTCCCCTGTGCAGCCCCATGTTCCCTGTGTATCACATCTGACACAACATACAGTGTGCTGGTTCTAAAGGGGTCCCGAACCCTAGCACATGGGGTTTCCCTGGTGGTGGGACTGAGGAGCGCACACTGCACAAACATCCCTGGTGGTATCACTGGCCATGAAAAGCGACTCAGTGCCCACAGCAAGGTATGGGGTCAGCAGATGTGTCTAAACCCCATGTGCCATGCTGAGTGGCATGGGCTGTGACAGTTAAATAGACACACGCAGAGCAAGTGTCACCAGCGCACAGGGTGCTGGCCACAAAACATGCTAGTGCAGCTAGCCCTGCCCCAACAGGGTATCTGTAACCACCCCATACCACACACATGGTGTGACTACAGGCCACAAAGATGATGGCCACAGCATGGGCATATGGACCATCAGTGCATGTGTTTGGCATGTGGTACCCATTGGTGCAGGGTCACACCTGGTAGTATGCGCCTCTGTCCTAGTACCGCAGTCTGCCACATCCCCCAGGGACAATACACGTCCAACCCGCTGTGTTGACCAGTGAATGTGACCACTCAGAGGATAGTACTGTCAATTGCAAGGGGGTGCCTGCATGTCCCAACACACAACTGTTGTTGGGCGATGACATGTCCCACCAGGGGCTGCCATGTCCTGTGGGCAGGGTCCAATCACGTGCAGTCACAACTGATGTACAACACCGGACACATGAGGTAGACAACCCCACCATACACAGACCTCATGGGAGGATGCTACACCTACAGGAAACCCAAACGTGCAGGTTATCCCCATGAACAGGATGGGATACACCCCCCAACAACCCCCCACATGCCGTACAGCTATATAACAGCTATGCTGCGTTGACGTCACCTGCGTCCCCAGAGAAAAGGCACCCTAATCGTACCAGTGTGGGGTACGCAGGTATGCTGAGGACAGCATGACACAGAGGACATGCCGTGAAACAGCTTGGTAGGTGCCCATGAACAATGATGCCTAGCTCGCAGTTTGTGCCATGCATCCCTGCTGTCACCCAGGATACTGTCCAGAACCCTGTTCCCTGTGGATGGCATGGATGTGGGTCTGCCAACATCGCTGACACCTAGATGCGCACCTCACACATGACAAGTGTGAGGTCCAGGTAGGCCATGTCAGGCATGCCTGTGGCAAACGAAAATCATGCTTACAGTGTCGCATTGGAATGGTGACGGGGCATAGTTAGGGTCCCTGCCATTGCCATTGTGGCACGGACCTGTGGCTGCATTGCTGCACCAGCAATGGACCACCTGTCATAGGATGAGGTGTGATCCACCCCCTGTATGTGTCTCCCACTGTCAAGCACAATCCCCATGCAAACATCCCGAGCGTGGATGCTGACAGGCCAGTCCTGGCCAGGTGGTCCCAGAAACGATGCGTGCGCAACTGAAGGACCACCCACAAACCCCCTCTGTGCAGCACGAATGGATGCTAGCAGTCAGATGCCCAACATGGCACACCCCCAGCTTAAGATGATATAACTGGCAGCGACACACAAAACATCACATGTGGGAGACACCCAGACGTATATGGTCCACCAGCGACACCACCCACAGGACCCCAGGGTACCTGGTGAGTTCTCCCCCCCCCCTTGCCCATCCACGGAAACATCTGTAGTCTATCCCATGAGGCCCATGTCCACCCATGCATGTGTTGTGGGACAGACCATAGGACGCCTGGAACATGCCCAGCACATGAGGCAGCCCAGGAGACACCCCCGAACAACCCCTCCACCCACAACATAACATCGGAACATTTCCCAGAAGCAGACCCCATCAGACCCCAGGGGATATGTGTGAGAGAGGTCAGGAGGGATACACGTGTTAGCACCCCAAGAAATGGACGGTGTGTTCCACAGCCCCTATCTGTGCACACCTGAGTCAACCGGAGGGAACAGACACATCTGGGACCCCACAGGACTGGCCAGGTCTATCCCTGCGATAGGTGGACATATGTCACGACCTTAAACATTTATTACCATTCCCCCACAGGCCACACTAACCCCCCCACCCGAGCACATGGATGACGGCAACCATGTGCACAGCCACCCCTCAGTCCGTCAGTCCACAGAGTATCCCCTATATTGGTAGGGGTGGGGCGGCTCAACACACAGCTCACACCCTGGGTCCAGACACAGCACACACAGTATGCACATGGTGCATGGCTGTGAAAGCTGCCGAGCTGTGTGGCAGGGCACATGTGTATAACCACACCTGGACGTGATGGACATCTGGAAAAAGCCACTGCAGGGGGTAGGCCTGCTTCCCCTCCCACACACCAGGTCCATGCTACGATGTATGTGGTTGCAGAGATACCCTGGGAGCTGGCACAGCCCCTCGCACATCTCATTGTGGTCACACGAGCATGACAGCTTCGCAGACTGACAACAACACACCAGCTGCAGCTGTGACATCCCTGCATTGTGCACATTGGAACATGGGACCTGCAAGTAAATCACCACCTAGACCCTGAAATGCACCAGCAGGTGGGTCACATGGACGCATCATGGGCCCCATCCTAGTCTGTCTGTGTGCATGTCAACACACGAGCAGCGACATGGAGACTGCAGATGACCAACAAGGGCCAGTACTGCTCAGCTGGGGGCCCACATAGGGATGCTCTGTGTGATAGGGATGCTGTGAAACACCAATCACAAACATACACATCCCTGAGCCAACCCCCATAGGGAATGTCACAGATCCCTAATGTGTGGGTGAGCTGCCACACAGGGCACACACATTATGGGGTGCATACCCTGCCAATGGTGCCCAGGGGGCGCCACCAATGGTGACTATGTCCCACGTGAAGCATGGGACCACAGACACACCCACCATGGACAGCTGCTGTCAATGCACAGCTGGGATGTGTCTGGCAAGGTAGATCATCTCCCCTAGGTGATATTTCCCCCCCTCATCCACTGTGTGTCTGTCACGCCCCACCGGTTGCCCCCGTCGCTCCTCTCCCTCTGTCCATCATTGTGCCAAACACCATTCCACCAATGTCATGTGTGGCTGTGGTGATATGGGTGGGTCAGCATGCAGTCAACATGTGATGCTGCTGAGAGCTGCCCTATGTGACACTGCATGTGTGTGCCAGCTAGGCTCGTCTGATACTGCTGTGACACAGCTGTGCAAACCTACACCCACATGTCCAAGGCAAGGGCTTCCGGGGTTGTGTCACGCAGCTGTATATGCCACAAACAGCAGGGGTGGTGCTGCAGGTACATGCGTCACACACAGGGCAATGTAATCTGGTTGTCTGCTCCAGTGACAGGTGTTAGGTGCTGACCACAGACAACGTTTATATATCCACAGGTGGAGGACCTGAGGAAAAAAGCGCGGGAGCTGCGGCATTACCACCCAGAGTTCCTGGAGAGGTGCAGGAGGGAGCGACAACAGCACCATGATGGTCAGTATTGCCAGGGCTAGGTTGCAGGTCAGGTCGGCCATGGGACCACCAGCCTGTGTCTCACCTGTATCTGTAAATGTTGTATGTGACACACATGGATGTGCCCTGATGTCTGTCATCCTTCACAGACAGTGATACCAGCGATGGGGCGCCACACACCTCCAGCTATTGCCTGCGCAGACCCACCAGCCGGCACGCGAGGCAGGAGGAGCCAGACGCGGAGGAACAGGAGGGGCCGACGGAGGAAGAGGAGGAGGTGGCCATGGAGGCGGAGCCACTCCTTGTGACAGATGTGGGGGAGGAGGAGGGGGAGGAGGAGGACGTCACCCCACCCACCCATGACCAGGGGGATGAGGAGGAGGAGGAGGAGGACGATGATGTCCTGATAGTGGGTGCAGGGGAGGGGGGAACAGGGGGTCTGGGTGGAGGCAGGGTGGGGGGAGGGAGGGGCACGGACAGGCCAGGGAGGGTGGGGGGAGGGTGCACAGGGAGGGGGGAGGGGCGGGAGGGGGGTGGTGGCGAACACAGCCCAGCACAGGGCCGAGGGGGCAGCAGCCAGACACTGCAGGCATCTGCACGGCATGGGTGGCAGCATGAGCGTGCACCACCCAGGGCCACTGTCACACCACATGCACATGCCAGCACACAGACTGCAGCCACTGTGTGTCTGTGTGCTGGCAGGTGCATGGACGAGGTGTTAGTGGCCCTGGCTGATGCACGACATGACACCCATGTCGTGTTACATGCGGTGCAGTCTCTGACTGTGGCTGTTCGGCAGGTGGCAACTGATGTGGTGCATTTGGCATCCCGGTTACCACCTGCCGAAGAGCATCACAGGTACCAGCGATGGCACCTGTGATGCCCCCATGTGCCCTGTGCTGGGCTGTGTTCACCCCCCTGAGTGTGTGTTGTGGGTTTGGGCATGTTGCCCATTGTTAATGTTGGACCAAATAAAGTTGACATACTTTCGTAACCCAATGGTCACGTGTCATTCCTACATTCAACATGTATGCAAGCACGGGATATGTATTGCGACCTGCAGGGCCAGGTGGGGCGGACATGGGTGTCATACGTGTCGTGCGCGCACATGCAGTCAGAGGGGCCATATATGTGTGGGGCTGTGGGTACTGGGTGGGGCCATGGGATGCCGCCTGGTGGGGGTCCACCCAAATTACACTGACACATGGATGTGTGCTATGTAGCCCCATGTGTTGCTGACTGCCTGGACCACCTGACACATGACACCCCTGTCTGCCTTATGATAAGGAAGCTTATCATAGCTCAGGTAGGAGCTATAGAAAATATGATGTGACTCTGAACAAGCAACCTGTCAGTTCTGGTAGAAGCAAGAAAACAGAGTTGTCACATAAAAGACTACCAGTCCCAGATTGCACCAGGTTTCCAGCAGCCATGAGAGGGGCTGAAGTGAGGAAATGTGTGTGCAATCAAGAGAGCTATGAGGTAATCCCTAAGCACTCATCTCAAAGGGCAGGGCCTGATTCAAGACAGCTGCGCTGTGTTAGGGAGCAGCACACATTAGAACAGGATAAGAATAGAGCTTATTCTTCAGATAACAGTTTCAAGAACAGCTTCAGCAACTGCTACAGAGGGAGGAAGAGATACAGAGACAGAGACAGCAACGGCTACAAGCTCAAGCACCAGTATCACCTGGTGAAACAGAAGCCAAGCCAAGCAGATAGAGAGAGAAGGAAACTCTCTGGATGGAAGAGAAGAAAGGCCATTGGAAGGTCTGGGAGATTCCAAGGCAGTACTCATACTGGGAGGTAGTCCAAAAGCCAGCAGAGTCCATTGGACTGGATTCAGCCAGAGGAATGGAGTGGCAGAGATAGGAATCACCAGTGGCTACCTGTAAGAGAGAAGACTGCATGTGGAAGGGACTTTCAGACCAAGGCCAGAAGGTATGTGAGAGGAGATCCAGTGTCCAGGGATCAAGATTGGAAGGCTGGACATCAGAATTGGGTTACATATTGGCCAGGCTATACAGAGAGGAATAATGATAGCAGGAGAGGCTCAGGTATGAACACTGATCCAGACCCTATCTATAATAGAGAATGGCAGCAAGGGAATAAGCATTCTCATGATAGTGCCTTAATGAAAGACTCGTCTGTGCCAACGTATGATAATGACCCTATGCTGATTGATACAGCAGATGAAAGTACAGTTTATATGGACTGTTCTCTATCTAAATGCTATTGCTAGCTTTCTCTGAGCAAACACATCAGCCATCACAAAGAAACCTAACTTTGTTCTTTATTTCCACTGCAAACAGCTCTTAAAGCAGGATTTGGGCTCACACAGTAGCAGCCAGCCAGCTAAAGGCTTTCAGCTGGTCCATTGATAGTAATTAGGGCTGCACCTGATTGTGTGTGTGAGCAAGGGAGAATCACTGCTGAGATCGGCGTGGAAAATAAGCAGAGGTTAACCTAACCAGCAAAGTTTATTCTTTACTTTGTGCCTTTGTATTTGTTAATTATTTGCTAATAAAACATTAGCTAATTGCCTGACATGCTGAAGGTTGTTTCTGGTTTACTTTGTGACCTTTTGTTATCCATTTTAAACACTGCAAGCAAGTAACCTCATTTATAGTGCTATCAAGCATACATGTGCTGGGTGAATTAAACCCCATCAATAAAAGAAGTATGTTATTGATCTTACCACATGGTTTCACAACTCAAATTATTGTCATCAGCTGTGTTTGGGAGTGAATGAACTACAATACCCACAATACCTTGCAAGAATCATATGTATATATGCATCGTCAAGATTGTGTAAGCTCTCACCCTAGGCAGCCGTCTGACAGCCGTTACCACCCACATGCCCGAGGGGTGTGCCATGGCGTGCAATGTGCTTTGCAAGCAGGGGCGAATGTCAGGCAGCTGCACACAGTGGCGAGTGTAGGTAGGGGACAACATTACTATGGAACACATCAGTACGCGTGAGGTCTGGGAATATGCACCCTCCCTGACCATGGGTGTGTGTGAGCAGCACCCAGCTCCTGGCCCTGGGCAGCTGACACACCCTGTGAGGGTCACAGCCATCCTGTTGTGCCAGTGCTGCAGGTGTCACTGGCAAGCCAAGCCACACATTGGCAACGTGCTAAGGGTAAAGGGTAAATGGTCATGGACCAACCATGCATGTGCACAATACATACGGGACCACAGGTGCACAAATATGCTACAGACCTGGCACACACTGTTTGCTACAGTTTTATTTGGCTAAGGTTACTTTCGACGGCGCGGCCGACCACGCCTGGCCTGACCCATCCCCCCACCCTCTGCAGTGCAACACCCTCCCCCTGTGAAGATGGAGGCGCTCGTGGCCGAGGAGCCGGTGCCGGTGCTGGTGCTGGTGCTGCTGCTGGTGCCGGTGCTGCTGCTGGTGCCGGTGCATGTACCCCCTGCTGTCTTGCCGCCAGCATCCCCTCCAGGGCTACACACATGCGTTCGAAAGGTATAGCTCTCACCACCTCTGTGAGGCCCTGTATCTGTGCGGTCGACTGGTCCAGCTTGTTGCATACGACATCAATGGATGCTCTGATGTCCATCAACGCCTCACGCAGGCCTGTGTGTGAGACAGAGCGTTGTATGAGAGATAGTCCGTGGTCTGGGAACTACATCAACACAGTGACAGGTTGCACATCATCACCAGGGCTAGTACTGTGGTGTGGCTTACCCCTGTAGACAAAGGTGTGTGGCGATGTGGCAGCGTGTGCCCCACTAGTGTGGGGAGACCCCACACACAGCACACGGTCCACACTCAGAGATGTTCTGATGCACGTGACCCATGTGGCTGTGCTGAATCACACATGTAATGCATGGTCTGCTACGGTTGTGCATCCAGGGGACTGAACACATGTTTCAAGGACATGGGAGCTGATGGCTGATACAGGGACAGGGACAACAAATGCACACCATCACAGGTGTCCCCGAAAGGGTGGGGGTCAGGGGGACAGGGTGGGGCCACAGTGCAGCAGGAACACAGACCTTTGACAGGTCCATGTTGGAGGGGGCTCAGGTCACAGGGGGGCGATGTGTGCATTGGTACAACAGACCCTCACTGGCGTATGTGCACAGCTGCAGCATCCGTCTGGCAATGATGTTAGGAGAGGGTACGGGCCATGTTGTGTGATGGCAGGGACATGTTGTTTGTGGGGAGGGACATGGTACCAGTGCGTACTACCTGGGCAAGACAAGCGGCGGGCATGTTCCGATAGGATTGGACAAGAGATGGATCCGCAGGGGCTGTCTGCCCCACACACATACAGGCAATGTAATGCTGGTTATGCACATAGCAGGTGCTGCCCCATGGGGTGTGGTGCGTCACAACACTGCATGGGGGGGGGGAGTGCCGTGACCTGCAGATGGGTGTGCACATGCGGGGTATGGTCCAACGCTATACACAACAGAGGACAGCACATGACCAGTGTGTCCATGTAGGTGACCGACCCAGCTGTGCAATGTGGGGGCATATTGTCATGTCCCCACGAGGGGGACATGTTATTGCACACATTGATATGTCATGCACGACATCGTATATGTGCGCAATCAGGAGGCCCGGTGGGACATGTCCCTCACCCGGGCCAACTCTACATTGTCCCTGACCTGGACATCTGGTGGGTGCCAGGTATCTGGGTGTCTGGACAGGCCTTGTCTGCTGTAGGGCTATCATATTCTGGCGGGCAACAACATCTCTAGCATGGTGTGACAAGGGGCCGTGGGCCACAACAGGTGCAGGGCTTCATAGGGCATGGTGGGTCTGTCCCAGTTCCCCCGGACAATGTGGCAAATGCCATTCATATGCGTGTGTGTCAGCTGCATGTGTGCGATGCGGAAGACTATTGCTAGGTCAATGCATGTATGCATCCCCTGTCTGTTAACATGTGGCCGCTGTCAGACAGATGCCTGGGTGTGATTCATCCCAGGCCTGTCAGGGGTATATACTAATATGTTGCGCAGGGGTATGTGGGGGATGTAGCCCATCTATGACAGACACAGCTGCTCACACTGATCAGTTATGCCTCCTCAGGTGTGACGGCAACAGGATATTGCTATGTGGGGTGACGTCCACCAACACAGATATTCCTGGTAGCACACACAACAGGATACCTGCTGTCAGTGTTAGATGTGCGGTGACACGGGGCAGGGGTGTCAACAGTTGGACATGTCATGGAATCCCCAGAGATGTGTGCAGACCTGTCTGTACACAGCATGGCTTTTGATGTGCAGGCTGTGGCAAGGTTATCCATACCAAGCATCGGAAAACAAACATAGGAACATAGGAACATGAGATATGCCATACATGGTCACACCAGGGTCCATCAAGCACAGTATGCTGTTTCCAACAGTGGCCAATCTAGGTCATATGTACCTAGCAGTTTCCCCAAGGGACAGTGGTCCCACAATGCTTGTCTTTGATCAAGCAGTGATATCCAGGGTACCTTCCTAATGATGGTTTATGGACCTTACCACAGGTACCTGTCCAAACATGTTCTAAACACAGCTCCACTAACAGCCTTTACTACATCCTCAGTCAGAATATCCCAGCGTTTGAGTACACGTTTTGTGTAAGACGACATCCTGTTATCAGTTGTAAATAGTTTACCCTGTCGCTCCAGTGCATGTCCCCCAGCCTCTAGATATTCTGATAAGGTGATCAGGTCATCTATGTCTACCCATTCCACACCGTCCATGGATATATAGACCTCTATCACTTCTCCCCTCAGCGGTCTCTCTCCCAGGTTATAGAGCACCAACCTTTTTAGCCTCACCTCATAGGAGTGGACTCCCATCCCCTTTGCCATTTTGGTGGCCCTTATCTGACCCACCTCTGTATTTGCTAGATCCCAATTCATTTTACGGTGACCAGTATTGCACACAATATACAGGGTGTGTCATCACCATGGAACGCTATAGAGGCATGTTAACATATGTTGTTATAACTGACATTTCTGTCCAGATCATACCTATCGCCCTTTATGATAATTTGGCCGCCGCTGCACTATGGGCCAAGGGTATGAATATGGTATCTGCAATGACGCCTACAACATCTCCCTGGGTGGTGGCGCCAAATGTTGAACCCAGCATCATGACACCATAGTTTGGGTTGGGCCTCCCTAGGTGCATATCCCTGCACCTCACCACATTATCCCTCATCTGCCATTCTGATGCACAGTCCCCCAGTTTATCAGGGTCCTCTTGCATGTATCCGCAATCCCTGTGGGTTTCAACAACCTGACATTGTTGTGTGTCATGTGCATATCTGATAACTTCACCTGTCACACCACCTTCCAGGCCATTTAGGAATATCTGAGGAAGCAGCAGACCCAGCACAGATCCCGGTGGTACACCACTATTCACCTTTTCCCATTGGGGAACCTGGCCATTTAGCACCACTCTCAGCTTCATATCTTCCAACCTGTTCACGATACACAATAGTACACTGCCTCCCATCCCAGGAATCTTCAGCTTTGCAAACGGTCTCTCATGCGGGACCATGTCAGAGGGTCCCTGCCAGTCCAGATACACAGCATCAACCGACTCACCTTTGTCCACCTGCCTCTTCACACCCTCATTATAACATAACTGATTAGTGGGACAGGATCCTCCTGGTCTAAAGCCACGTTGGCTGTCCCCCATCAGGTTGTGACTATCTACCTGCTGAGTACATATATTCATTATGATGGTATCTACCATTTGTCACGGTACTGACATCAGGCTCAACGGTCTGTGTGTTCCCGGATAACCCCTCGATCCCTTTTTACAAACCATACCCATAACCATAACCATATCCGTGACCCAGAACATAACCATACCCATAGCCAACGCCGTATGGATCACCTGTTCTCTGCAGGTTGACCTTCCATCTCCCACACATGGACTCCAGGGTCATTGCATCAGGGCACACATTCATGTAGGTACGGCTCAATTGATAGCAATTACCCAGCTGATCATCCACCTGGCCTGCCTCCCACTGCGTGGCTATCAGTCATACCCAGGGGCCTCACTGGGTGGATTTGATAGCAGGTTTGTATGTCTGTGCGATGGTAGGTGTACGTTCCAACATATTATGACATAACGGATGTGGACATGCGGTAATCCATGTATCCCCAGCTTGTACCATGGGGCTCCTCCCCCCCGTCAACAGTTATGTTTCCATATGAGGGCCTGACACAGAGGGATTCCCCAATGTAGACGGTCATGCTGCATACGTATTTCCCAGCTGTCCTCCAGGGGTGTAGCCAGGGCATAGGTCAGTGTTTCCACCTGTGCTCCCATCGCTGTGAGGGTTCCTCGCCAGATATTCTGGCCATTATGTTCACCAGTTACCATGTTCAGCCGCCCAACACAGTTCCAGGGACACTGGCACTCTCGTCACATACCATCTGGCACGTGTCCCTGGGTCCCTATGACGTGCAGACTCCGCTGGCAGAGGTACCGTCTGGAGATGCCTAGCTCTACAGCACCATTTCCCTGACCCTCACCACTACACTGATGTGGGACTGCCTTCTGATTGTGTCCCAGTACACGTACCTCTCCTGCGTCGGCGCCACCTCACAGCGCATCGTCGCTTCATCCCTCGAAGGGTCACATGCCATCTCTGTCTGTACACTGTGTCCTTTGCATCCGCTGATGTCGCTGGGGATCATGATCATGCTCCCTGACATGATAGTCCACTGTAGATGGCACTCCATGTGGCCTATGCCTTGTTGTGTGCTCCACCCTAGCACTGCACAGCTGTGCTGACTCAGGCCCTGACCTTTGTGGTGTGTAGTTGGGTTACACCTCATAGCCCTCTTGCATGGACACACGGTACCACACACCAGCTCCTTTTCTGTCTCTGGGGACCCTGGTGCATTCTGGGAGCGGTGGTGTGTCATCGCAGGTACCTGCTGTCACATGCCATACAGGACTGACAGTTTGCTTGTCCAGGGTCACTCACCCTGTCAGGGGCTCGCTCCTGACCTAGGACACGCTTGCTCCTCACCAGGTTCACACAACACTGCAGTTATGCCGGCATATGACTGTGTTCATTGGCCCTCAAATGGTGTGCTGTTTGTTACCTGACCACCCGCCACCCAAAGCCATACCCCTGTGTCTATTCCGCCAATATGCCACGTACATAACCCTCACCAGTAGCAGCTGTTGATGTACAATGTGACAAACAACACAATCACATCACACAGGGAACAGTTACATATATCTTGTGTATGTGACCACCTCATGCCACCCACCTTCAGCATTGTGTGCTCCACCTGCGCCATGGCTGCGCAACTCAGACATCGGAACGTCCATCATGTGGCTGGAAGGGGCCTGCAGCTGTTGTGGTGGGGGACCCATAGCCTGGCTGTCAACAGGCTGCTGCATGTTTCCGGCCATCCCAGGTGATGATCCACTGGTCCTGGGGGGCGAGGGCTGTGGGCCAGTTGCATCTGTGCTTGCGCCTGATTGCTGGGCCTCTCTGTCCTCCCGGGTCTCAGCCACATCCTCGTCTGGCTCATCTACATCCTCCCCCTGCTCAGCCTCATGCGCACCCATGCTGCTGTAGTCACCTGTGATGTGAGCAATAGAGGAGGGCTCTGATATGTATCTACGCAACAACTGTATATCCGCTTGTGCTGTGGTCAACACATACATGCGGTGATGTTGGCATGCATACTGCTTACACACTCACCTGCTTCCTTCAACAACCCATACGGTAGTGCCATGTCCCCTCACCTGGGGTACAGGTGGGTGCAGTATCCCTGTCTGTGTGTTCTGATTGGCAGTAAGGTGCTCATAGACGCAGATCCCTTCCTGCCCCCGTCCCATGTCTCCCTCCCTATGTGCCTCTCATGTCACCGTTTGCCCTTGGTTACCCTGTGGTCGCACCCGCCTCTGCCACCCCCTTTCAGAGTGTGCAGGGCCATTATATTGGGCATGCGACCATGACGGATAGTGTTCTGCGCGGTGCGTGACATTCAGGGCTGTGGGCTGGGATGCTGTGCAGTAGACCCTTATAGCACCGTCATGCGTTTGGCCACACACATGCAGTGCCTGGCAGCTCACATGTTACCTATACATGCCTTGCTGCATGTCCACACATTAATACAGGGTACGTCATAGACTGTTGTGGGGGTGGGGGTGTGTCTTATTGCCATTACCAGATATGGGACAGGTGGGGGTACGGATGGGATGAGGAACATGTGGTAACTGTGTCCTGCGACCTGGCCCCACATCAGGGTTTGTGTTAGGACAGCATACCAACATGCCCTATTGGGGATGGCTACAGGGTGTGGCGTGTGAGACACATACGGGGTGTGGGGTTGCACGAGGCTGCGTGGTCTGCAATGCTGATCACAGGTATGTCCTGTGAGCTACTTGGTAGCGGTGTGTGTTGGTGGGCAATGACAGCAATATACATGGATGTGTGCTGAACGTGTCATCCTATGCGTCACAACATTACCTTGCCCGGACATCAGTCTGCTAGATTGGCACATCAGTCCTAGTCCTATCGCTGTGCGACCTTCAACAGTTACGCAGTCACGGGATGGAGCGGATGCTCCCTGGTACACAGCAGTCCGTGGAGATACCCTCGTCCCATTACGGAACCACGGGAAACACTGGCATCGCTAACATGCATATGTTGCCCTGGGAACAGTCAATAGCCACCCATCTGCTAGCCGCACGGCAATCTCAGTGTCAATGACATGGTAACACTATGATACCATGTGGAGATCTCACAATGGTCCACGTGAACATTTGTAACTAGTTTGGACCCTGTCTAGGGGGCCATCCCCAGGGCCCCAAGCGGAGATACACCCTCAGGACTTTGCAACTCACCTACACTCTCGGTTGTGCCTTATCAACAGTCCCTCAGTGACAATCACTACACCTGTGCAGGATGTCCCTGGCACCATCTCACCATTCTGTTTCCCTTCCGACAAAGGACATGAGGGCACCATTGCAGCCCTATTCATCTCCACATCCCAGTCCGATCCATGCTATGCCTCCTGGGTCAAGGGGCTTCACAGGCACGTCGGCCCAGTGATCGACAACATCATGTCCCTTTCCTTCACAACTGGATCATTACCTGCAGGCCTTTGGCATACCTCAGCTATACCCCTGTTGCCAGACTGCAATCTGTACCCTCTATCGGTGGGTTCCTACGGACCCATCTCTGGCACACCTATACTTGCTGAGATGATAGGAGACGTGGACGTACGACAGCTACAGGGACATATTGACTGTGCTGCACCACTGGACCCCTGCCAACATGGCCTCAGGGAACTCCATGGAGTTGACACCCTCCTCACCATACTCCTCAGTTAGCTGATGTATGGCATAGATGATATCCAACTGGGTTGCCACCTCCCAACTCTGGACGTCCCTGCAGCGCGTGATTCAGTGACACACAACCTCCTTGTGGCGGGAATAATTGTGAAGGGCATCACTGGAACAGTGCTTATATGGTGCAGGTCCGATCTATAGCGAAGGTGGCAGCATGTCGGCTCAGTGGACAGTACATCTGAACCCTTCCACCTACATCAGGGTGCTAACCAATGTTCATCACATTCTATCCCCCTATTGAACATCTACCTGCAAACCATCTGTGGGTTCATACATCCTTGTAGTGTTGTCTACATGCCTTATGGCGATGACGTTGTTCTTTACACACCCATCTCCAATGCACATATGTCTCTCCCCCCTCTCATACCCTGCCCCAATGCATTGTTAGGGTGTCCGGTCCTCGTGAAACCTCCATATGTGACTTACAACAACGGAGGTCCTCTTGATCACGCGCAATCCCAACATCATCCCACCACATCATCTCAGGACTGGGGTATATGAACTGCAATCCGACCCCGTCCTCACTTTACCAGTATTTCATTTTATAGCTACGCGTCCATATGATATCCCACCTGGAAAACACAGGCCACACCTGCATACTACCTAATCCACCTTATGGGACACCTACGCTGCATGTTGGAACCAGACAATTTGATGACAATATACCATGCACTGATGATCCCACACGTCATTTACGGGACCATCATTTGTCAGCTTCCTCACTAATCCACCTTATACCCGTTACAGCTGCCAATGACTGTACAGCAAGGTTACCTCAGGGAGACGCCGTGGATAACCATGTTCCCCTGAGCTGATTCACTTACATTGGCTAGCCATTCAGACCAGCATTATCTTTATCACCCTAGCTCACACGTTGAACAAACCTAATAGGCTCTACACTGCATTCTTCTCCTCCCCTACTCACTGCAGTACACCAGACAGAGCGAGAGCATCCACGAACATCACCTCCCTGGAGCTACAGACGGCCATCACAAGCCCTGCCTCCTCTGCAGCCCACAGGACCTTTCACCTTTGTGCCCCTAGGTGCTGCAATGCAGCACCCCTGGCATCTGGCCTATCAGCAGCTAATCACAATTCAGGTAGGCCGTCACTTTCTATCCCTGCAAACTCTTCCCTATAGAGTCATCAACACCTGTCGACCTCAGCGAGCCCACCCACATACATTATTGCATGATATCTCAGTAAACTGCCTGTGATGAGTATATATGACGTTGGAATATATACCTGTCACCTTATAGTGGGTAACATGTCCCTGATCATTTAGGTACATCTGTGGGATTTCTGTACATTGTTTGCCTTGGTATCCACGTTCCGTCCCATGTCATCTGTGATCTGATGCATTGTTGAGTGTACTGGGATTAGGTTTGCCTGTTTAGACACGCTGATGCTGAATTGAGGTGCGGTGTATGAGGGGATATAGATATGAAACCCTAAATACGAAAGCTAGACAAGGGTACACTCCGGGGGACATTCGGAATGGTCCACCGGAGGATGGATGTAGACTACTTACACTCTTATCAACACACATGTGTTGTCGCAGAACCCGCTGATCTTGACTCACACATGCATACGCTTCTGCAGCAAGCATAGGCAGATGACCTTCTCGCATCAAACGACCTGTATCATGTGCTGCTCATTTCACAGGTCGGATATGTTTTTTTTCTCGGCCTTGGACCGCCTACTCTTCTGCTGAACCTGCACAGGTCTGTTGATCATTGATCCACCTCTGTATAAACATACTCCTTTGTCATGTTGGGACACTGATCATCTGCCTGCTGCTACCATGGAACTCCACAGTAGCAGGCATTCAGGGTGAGCATTGTCTGTGCTGATCAGGCCACATGTTATTACGAAAGTGTTAAAAATGATTAGCGTGATGTTCCGTCGACAGCCGGGGATCTTTTTATTATGTAGCACAGGAACATTGGACAGGAGAGAACATATTTACCCTGTCAATGGAGGAGGTACATGCTACAGGTCAGTGATGCGTTAGGGCATCCTGTCTTTGCATCGGTCCCTAGTGCTTTGCATGTGTGCAGTGTGAGACAGCATATAATCCACACCCGGTATGTATTGATCAGAGGATTGGAGGTGGTTCTAGAACCTTCATCCCGTTGAGGTCCGCCATGTATTCGGGAGGGTATCTCCTCATATATATCTATTTGATATCTCACTGTGATGGACCCCAGCTTAATCGTGGCAAATAACAATCATACCGGTACCTTCAGGGAGAGGTGTGCCACGTGCATGTGCGGCCTGGCTCAGACCTCACCCAGGCGGGGTGGCTCAGAACACAATTGAATAGCGGACACACATGGAGGCCAGGGTCTTGGGCACATCCATCACAAATATGTGTGTCAGAATCAGTTGTACGGTAGTTTGTGGTGACACACAATGATGTGGGAGGGGGGCCGATCAACAGGAGGGACAGGGTGCACAGTGGCAGATTGGACTGCAGGCCGGAAAAGGTCTGTTAAAGTGTCCATAAAGACATGTCTAAACAGAACAGGCACTGCCATCGCAGCTGGGCTTTCAGCAGCCATGACAGAGGCTACAGCAGCACAGATGGGCCTGTCGTGTCAGAGGGGACTGTCACAGCAGTTATCACACCAGGTACTGGCTCACAGGGATGTCATGGCGCGGTATCATGGAAGGAGTGCAA